>CM062203.1:11425000-11820000 GCA_031216445.1 Lateolabrax maculatus | reverse complement strand
GTGCAAATGACAGATACTCTATGGGCTTCTAATGGATTCAGAGAGCATGTGTGAAACATCGCTATATTGCATTGACCTGTTTAGTGTCTGAACTAATCTAATTTGCCCCACCGTTAAATGGCCCTGCACACAATCACAAAGACATAGCAGTTTAATGGCATCAGTAACCGTGCAGCTATCAAGGGTTGTGTCACCTGCCATAAAACATTAAAGGATGTAGGTGTAGATGGATGGTTGACCTACTTTACAAGTTTGATTTCAATCATGACTGCCTGTTATAAACACACACAGACACACACACACACACACATTTGTACTTCTATACTTGTGAGGACATTCATTCACATAATGCATTCCCCAGCTCCTTACCCTAATCTTAACCATCAAAACTAAATGCCTAACCCCAACCCTTACCCTGACCTGAACATACACTTAATTCTAACCTGAACCTTAAAACCAAGTCTTAACCCTCACCGTGAAAGAGAGGACCAGCAAAAATGTCCTCTCTCCCATGGTCTAAATCTCAAATTGGTTCTCACAAAGATAGTTGTACAAGTACACACACATTGTCATCTGGACTAGCAGCTGAGAGATTACAGTGTTTGTTTGTTACCCAAGGATCTTGTCTATGGATTTCTTCTGCCAAAAGACAGAGATGTGTGCATTTGTGTGCGCATGTCAGTGTGCATGTTTGTGAGTACCAAGTATGCATGCATATTGGTTCCTTGTTAGTGTGATGTGTATGTGTTGCCTGTATGCTGACAAAGCATCCGTCTCACTGGAAGAGGTTGTCTGCTTGTTTTTATTTGCCCATCATTCAGCAGCTCAACTGCAGCCCCATCTGCTTTCTGTCTGCATCCTCATGCTACACACAAGAAACTCTCCCAATTACAGGAGCTAGCTCTTGATTTTCCACTAACATTCCTCATGCAAAAGCGGCCAGACAACTTTGGGTTTTTCTACTATCCTTGCTTACACAATCAATGTAGCCTTTTTACTCTGTGTCTCCATCCCTTCTTTCTCCACATTCTGCTCCTTTTGATAATACTCCATGAATAATGGATGCCCATACTGTCTTTTGTGATATATATATATATATATATATATATATATATATATATATATATATATATATATATAGTATATAAGAATACAAGACTGAGTGACTGTCTGGTGCAATTGCAGTTGTGTTTTATAGTACAGTTCTGTAGTGAATACTGCACATTCATTCTGTTAGATTGGGATTAAAACAGGAATAGCCACATGAGAGAGTTTGTCTCATTTTTGCTTTTTCAATTGTTCTAAAAATGAGAAAAGGAAGGGGTCACCTAGATAAGCTTTGTTTACTTTTAATAAAAGATGTTCTTGCAAGTTAGAATGCAGCTGGTACGTTTTGGTATTCATTTTGTTGTATTTTTCTATGCACCTTGCAACCTCAACTCACAGGTCAGCTTGTCCTTACATGCACAGGGTCTTCTCAGGTCTGCTCTGGCATATGGAACATTAAGCACAGCACACATACTGTACAGATGTTAATTGCACTGAACAGCTGGTTGCGGTGTGCAGTGTAGAGGTGTGGGGACGCCGATGGCTGGAGCTCCCACCATTATACCTGGCCTGAATGCAAATAGACAAAGCCAAAGCCCAGACTTGGCTGCATTGCAGTTGTTGAAGGATAGATAATATGGGTTACCTCCCTATCAAATGTTGTTTGCATCCTTACACATATGCAACATGAATATAAATTTAGATGGAAGATCACGTGTAAATGTGCACAGCGATACAAGATTGAACAGTATTTTAAAATGTACTTGCACTCTCTGTCTCACAATTCAGCATTCAATCCTGGCTCTGTGTTGTAGCCACAGAAAGCTAAAAAAAGCTAAACTCATTCACCACCCACCACTCCCTGTATCTCTCTTTCTTTCACTCTGTCTCTCTGCTGCTCTGTGTTGCAATCTGGATGTACAGTAAGCACCTCTGTCCGAAAAAGCACAATCAATACACACCAGGTGCATGGTGGGACGGGACACATTTCTGCTGCAGTGCTCTGTGTGCCAGCAGGGTTTACAGGATGTTAGAGAAACAATTCATACAGGCACTGGGAAAGATTTAACTGTGGCCTCTCTAACAGGAAATGTATGCAGATATTTAATGATTTCTTTCACTACTCCGCTAATCATTTAGAAATGATTCATGGAAGAAGGTCTAGTCAGATGATCCAGTTTTTATTTGAATTCAAATGTGACTGCAAAGGTCGAGAACAAGCGGAATTTGCAATCACCAATTCGAGCTGTCAGTCCTTTTTTTCGAAGGGGAAAGGGAATTTCTGATTAACTAGTTGGGCTGGTGCCAGCGCAGAGGCTATTGAATTTGTAATGTTTTCAGCTGTTTGTAGCATTAGAACACTGGAGGCTATTAGAAAAAGTGTTAAACTAAGTGGTGATAATTAGTGGCAGGAGATTTATCAGTTCTCTGTCGCTTCCAATAGACTTCTATCATGGCCCTCACCGCTATCTCGCGAACACACGCACAGTGCAAATGGCTGACACCTCAGACCATCACACGATAGACAGCCCGGCACCTCAAAAAACAACCAAGAAGCCATCTTCGCTTGGTTGCTGATAGGCCCTCTTGCGCCGAAGCATTCCAGGACTGAATAAAACATGAGTGGGAAAATCAGAGCAGAAATAGCATTGCTATATCCAGGACCCTTACTGGATGCTCCTTCTGCATAAAAGTTCAATCACCCAGGCCAGAACACCTGCCAACCTCCGTAGCAAGATGGTTTAAAGAAAAATGACAGGCAGGTGTCTTCTATGAGAGCCTGCAGGAAGCTGCTTCTTCCCAGAACCTCTTTCTCTCTCTCTCTCTGCTTTCTTTTCATATCTCTCTCTCTGTCTCTCTCTCTGCCACACTTGGAAGTGTGGGAAAGGCTCCTGGCTGTGATGTGCTTTCTACACGCCAGCTGAGAAATAACGCCTTTTTCAAAAGCCTCCCAAGCTGAAGAAAAGCTGCATGATGATGTGCTTATGGGTCATATTTATAGTAAGTGTGGCAGCACATTGGGCAGAGAGGGGTAAAGATACCACTGCAATCTGGAAGGCAGCATTGCCAAGGACCATTTACGCTGGAGGAGAGAGCTCCGCCTGAATCACTGTTACTCTCTAACGTATGGTTTTACTGAATTTCAAGCAATATCCAATGAATTCTGTTGGCCACAAGGAAATAAAAGTAAAGGAGGCAGTACGCTGTATCCAGTATGTTGCCTGAAGGATGGGTGAGTGTTATCCCTCATATCTAAAATGACAACAAAATGTATATTATCAGCAAGATAATGTCAGGCAGGTGGGAGACAAACGATGGGCATCCATTAAGTTGATATGATGAATGTCTACGGAATGGCATTTGTTGCTGGCGTCACCAGTGCAGTTCCCATAGTGCACCAGTTCTTAAGGACATTTCTGCTGAGTAAGAGAGTTTACAGAGTCAGAATCCCTTCAATGCTGCTGCAAACCTGGGACTCAATTCAATCAACGCTGCATTGCACCACTCAGCAGTCCTTCAAAATTGTATACTATTTCTAATAATGAAAGTCTGGATACATTGCCGCTCTTACATCCAAGCCCAGTCAATATTTATATTATTTAAATTTGGTGAGAGAAATCCTTTGCATTAACAGCTGATTTGTATTCCAGGATTTGTAATCCTCAGGCCATGAGTGATTCTCATTTCACAATATAAACCACAAGTTAATAATATTCCAAGTACTACTTCCATTTTCGAAAAGCATTGCCATTCTGTATTTTTAGAATAATAAGATTGCAGTATTAGTTATCCTGTTGTCATACCATGTCTCTCTTTCAATTTTACTTTTTAAGCATACCTTATTTTGGAGTGAAACTTTTCAAATGAACAGAAATGTACTGCGTGTGCTCCACACAGGAAATTATGGAAAAGTAAGGCTGCACTTGTCAGACAGTTATGTAAGTATGTGTAAAGACAGACTAATATCAAACAGGGTAAATGACTTGGATCTGAAGAGAATTATTCTGTGAAATTTAATTAATTAAACCAAGGGGACATTTTGCTCCCATCCTTTCTCCAGCAAATCTTACCGCTGCATTGTAGAATTGATTTTGTAATCACATCACATAATAACTGCAGTGATAAAATGTTGTAAAATATAATATTATTTATTATTAGAAATAAATTTAAAAAATAAATTAAACAGCATGCACTATATTATCAGTATCTGCTAAAGGGTGCAATGATCTAAAGACAGTATGTCTCTTTAGTGGCATAATCTGCAAATGTTCATTCCTGGATCTGTATCTGTTTTAAAATCTTCATAAATATTACACAGATATGCAGTGTATAAATATAAAGGCCACATGACAGTCAAAACAGATTTAATGATTTTTTCAAACTTATTATTTGGGCTTTTTTATGTCTTATCAGATAGTTGCAGTAAAGAGATGACTAAGGTCCCTGGCTGGACGCAAACAAGACACATTGCGGTTCATGGTTGGCACCGTAGGCCACCAGGGTGCCCTTAAAACAGATAAAAGGTATGAGCAAAAAGTTCCACTAACCTTAACCAGACCGTTTTTATTTTCTCAGACAGTTAACTGCTTTTATTAATCTTTCTAAAAAGCATGATACTGGGATTTCTGTCTATATTCTAAGAGAAAATGTTCGGTCTGGATTCTAGTGGTTGGGGTCACATCAAGAACCATTTATCAATACCAGAAGGCATTACAGATTTAAAATGATTTCTACTGTATAGAGTGAATGTTAGTTGTACTGAATTATTCTGCAGTACACATGCAATTATGACAGCAGTCATGGCTCATTAAGAACTAGGAAAACTCTTTCATGTGACATGTTATATAATGATGAGCTACCTGTGCCTGAGACCAGGAGATATTAGTCTTAACTTCAGCAGAGCCAGAAGAGGCCAGAGGGGACCTAAGCGCTTTAGTTGATAGTCCACTCCATACTGCGGTGTTCATCAAGAGTGAGCAGGACAGATGGAGGTTTCAGTCAGTGAAAAATCAGAGTGTGTCTGCATACAGAGACAGCCAGAACATCCCAAAGGAGTGGCACAGTCTCCCTACCAGTAAGAGTTGCAGAGCCCACGGAAGATTGCTTTCATTTTATGGGATTTTTTTTTTCTCCTTCAATTTTCACTTGCTTACTGTCAAATAGTGGGATTTTGCGAGCATATAACCAAACCTTATTACCTCAATTTGCTTTTGTGTAGAACACCCTGTCCACAGCCTTTTCAAAAGACTCTGCATGTGCAATGAAATAGGAAAGCATACAGTGTTCCCATTTCCCTTCCCGCACCTTTGATTAAACAGGACTTTCACAAAAACGTCCTTGTATCCCTACTGTGCGGTTATTACAGAGATGTTAATTTCCGCCAAAGAAGCTGCTGTCTGTCACCCTCTATCACATTGCCTCCAACACTGTTTCTTAATTAGCCGACAAAGTGGAAAAACAGACTAAGTGGAAAATCCCAAACTGAGGGTTCCACTATAGAAAATAGTTTGATGTTTGAGAGCAAAAGAAATCAAACAGATCTAATAAAAGATTTAGCATTTGCATTTTTATCCTCTCAAACTTAAAGATGACTGAATGTCCAATACAAAATATTCTGTAGTCCAAAACATGCTTTGTCTTGTATGTTGCCATTTTGTGGAATATGGGTAAGGGTCTGTGAAATTAAGAATTAATCAATTTATAGATATTCTACATAGAACACAGTTTGACTCTGGCTGATGAAACTGAGGCAGTCCCTAGAGCACCACTGCTCTCTGGTGGTGCAATGCTTTTTCTGCAGCAGTAGGCTACTGCACAAGATTGAATGTGTATACATACACTAGTGCTGAAACGATTTATTGGATAATCAATTAGTTGATGGACAGAAAACTAAACACTTACAATTTTAATAACTGATTAACCACTTAAGTAATTTACCAAGCAGACATAACAATTATATCGTTGAAAATTGCAACACAACAAAAGCAATGTCGAGACGTCATCTACAGCTATATAGAAGTTTTAAGGCCTTTTTTTTTTTTTGTTTTTAAATCAATTTAGCTAATGGCAGCTTTGGGCATCGGCGAACGTTAATATGCAGTCTGAAATTTCCAATCAAAAAACATGCACCATTTTGTGTATACAGATGAATTTGAATCTTTTGATCAAATTCTGTGAAACACTTGAAAGTGCAATGTATGTGATAATTTCCTTTATTTAACCATTTTCACAATTATTTGGTTGATAGTTTGGGTATATAAACATCAGAAAATAGAGAACAATGTCTGTCACTATTTCTCAGAGACCAAGGTGACACGTTTGGACTTCTTGTTTTGTTCGACCAACAGTCCAAACCCAAAGAGATGCCATCTATAATATAAAAACAGAAAAATGCCTTCAAACAATTTAACAATTATCAAAATTGTTGCCCATTAGTTTTCTGTTGACAAATTGTATAGCTCCACTCCCATGTGTACAAGGCCATGTTCAATCAGTTTATCAAGAAAAGCCCTCATTATGTGTTGTCAGTGGTATGTTATACAGCCCTGTGAGTTGAGTATGTTTCACCAGTTGTTCTAACCCTCATCACTCAATTGTGGGTTTGCCTCCTCTTACTTCTGTCACACAGCCTTGAGCTCCTTGTAGCCCTTAGAGAAACCTTGCAGAATTTGGCACATTTTAGAAAAAGACTTTGATTTGACACACTCTATGCAGGAAGGCCATTTTTATTCTCAGTGAATGAAAATCATTCACAGTATCAGACAAAATGTTGTAGTTTATTTACACATCTGTAGCTGACTTATAAAAGTCATCACACATATACATCACTGACACATAGTTGATGACAGCACTTATGCTACATGTATGCACTTTATGTACTGGTAGAATGTAGTATGGCACATGAATCACTAACGGCAAGTTACAGACATGCCTTCTCCCTGTGCTCCCTAAGGCGAGATTTTCTTGTAAATGTTTTTCCACACCTTGGACACGTGAATGGCCGTTCCCCCGTGTGGACCATCATGTGTTTTTTTAGCTCATTGTTTAATCTGAAGGCTTTGCTGCAAACCTCACACACAAATGGCCGCAACCTGATATGTTTGGCTCTACGGTGAGCCATCAAATGGGATCCTCTCTTGTAACACGCACCACAGTCTTCGCATTTGAACGGCCTGTCCTCTGTATGCTGAATCATGTGAAGCTTGAGCTGAGCTGCACTCGGCCAGCCTTTCCCGCACGTGTCACACAGGTACGGCTCTTGCCCTGTGTGCTTATACAGATGCCATTTGAGGTATGTTTTTTGATAGAATTTCTTCCCGCATACTGGGCATGGGTAACCACCTGTGTGCCTCACCATATGCGCTCTCAGGCAGTCTTTTGTACTGAACTGTTTCCCACAGTAGGAACAAACGCTAGGTTGCCGTTCTCTATGCTTGCTCTGGTGCAGAATCAGATAAGCCAGAGATTTGAAGCTCTTCCCGCACGTTTCACAAATGCGTGGTGTTACACTTGCAGAATGTACTTTTTCGTGATCATTTAGTAGTCCTGGCTTTGTGTAACATTTCTTGCATGCAGCGCACTGGTACAATTTCTTGTTTTGCTGATGTCGAACCAATTCGCACAACCTCACAAAAGTTCTCTTGCACAAAGGACACGGGTATGAGCCTCTAACTTTATGTGACTTGGAATAATGTCTTTTCATGAGGACAATTTCTGAAAAGTTCTTCTCACACATGGTGCACTTAATGGTGCGAGATTTAACCTGGGAACCATCTGCGTGGTCTGCGGAGATTGGAGGTTTTGCAGTTTCACTTTCATTCATTTCAGAACTTTTCTCAGCGTGTCTCCCATTGGTATTGTCAGCTGATCGGAAGTTACACGCATTGATAATGAAATGGGTCATGTTTGTCCGCTTTTTCTTTCGAGGAGCTCTTTTGGAACATTTGCTCTGGTGCTTCTCAAAACTCTTGTAATAAGTAAAACCCTGCCCACATTCCTGACACGTCAGAGGTGATTTACACGCCTGCGAGTTGTCAGGTGCATCAGTGTTTGTTGGGATCTGAGCTATACCACTTGGAACAAATGCTTTCTCCTGATTCCTTCTATTTGCGTTGCTTGAGGGATTGTCGTGTGAATGCTGCTTTGAAACTCTGCATTTACCTTCCTGGTGTGTCTCACAGTCTTCATAGTTGTCAAACTCTTTCCCACAAAGAGAACAAACGTAAGGACTCTGTTCGGTGTGACATCTCATGTGCCTCGTCAAGTCAGTAGAACAGGTAAATATTTTCCCACAGATGGAGCATTGTTTGACACGACTGCTTCTTTTACATGTTTGCTCTTGTGGTGAGTCAGAAGATATTGACACCTGGGGTACAACATTTGAAGGCCCAGTTTCAGTTGCACTAGGGGAAAACTCTTTGGTCTTACCGACAGGGTTTGGTTTGGAGTGATGAGCTAAGCTTGTGGAACACTGTGGGTCTGTCTCTGCTTGTCGTTTACTACTGACCACGCAAATCCTCTGGTGTTTGTCAAAGTTCTTCGGGTAAGTGAAAACCTTGCCACAAACTTGACAAACAAGACTACAGTCATCATTAGACTGCTCAAAGTTTGGAGGACTATTCAGTTTTGATGGGTTATGTGTTGTGGCACTCGCCACCGATGACAGCACCTTCTCACTTCTAGAAGCATTATTCTCACTACAAGTATTTGGTTTGGGATGTAAATTTATCTTCTCAAAAAAGCTACTTTGGCTAGCAGAATTTGTCTGACTCACTCTGTTTGTAAAGCAACCAATGTGGCTAATCTTGTGCTTCTTTAGTTTGCTATGGGAACCGAAATCTTGGCCACAAACAAGACACTTGAAGGATTTTGCGGATGTCCTACTGCCAGTTTTCAAATGGTGAAACCATTTTCTGTCCCCATCATCGTCATCATTAGATTCACTTTCATCAAAAGGTTGAAGTATTACTTCAACAGAGGCTCCTTGGTCTTCAGCCAGATCATCAACATGCTGCTGTCCATTTCTTTCTACATTCCTCATCAATTCTGAATTTATCTCCTCAGAGTTTTCTTCTTTGTCCTTTTTTGACTCATTGCGAGGTAAGTTATCTCTTTGCAAATCTTGTGAGACACACACGGACCGAGATTGGACTCCTTCGTCTACATTTGGCAGGTGATAGGACAGGCTGGAAAGGATGCAATCATCACCAGAGGCAGACGAAGCTAGAGAAACAAAACAAACTGAAACTAATCTCAGTGACTAAAACTAAAGCATAAAATGTATAATGCAAAAGACAATAAAGAATTGTGTGAAAATTCCTGTAAGTACTACAGTACCTTGTGGAACTTTGTGCCCATGATGTTTGTGATGCTGAATAAGTTTATTCAGGGGCTCAGGTTGATTCATGAAGTCTACACACTCTTTCAAGATAGACGGGGAGAGACTGAGCCAAAGGGAAGTCTTGGGATGGAAAAGAACAATTAAAATCAATTTCAGGTATTATGATATTCAAAGTCCAATATTGCAATATTTTATTAATTTCCTTGTTATTGTAAAAACGCCCCTGTAATTGCCTTGAATACTTTTACATCAGTTAATACATATCCCAGAATGTGTCTCAACATCTCCCAGAGAAGGGAAAACTAGTGGAAACTGGTGGTGGTAAATTGTTCTTCCTCTTCCAGTAATCACAAATATATACATATATCAATGGAGATATGATTACTTAAAAATGAATGAAATAATGAAAGCAGGAAAACTAATATCCACTGGCTGTCTCATATCCAATATAAAGTGATTGCACACAAGGTTTTACATGCAGGTTACAAAACAAATTGTATTGCAACTTTCCAGCACATAATACTGGATTACTGAATGTTCTACTTACGAGTAGAGCATATCAGAGGAGTATAAAGTTATAATTAACATGCTCTGTAAAGGCACTTGTTATACGCGTTACATATCTATTTTTTTTGCTTTATTTGTACAAGAATTACTGTTAGTCATGTACATACTTGTTCAAGGTTTGGGACAGGCAGCAGCTTTTGGAGATTGAGAAGGAATTTTCTCATTAGAGCCTGTAGGGCTGAGTCATATTTAGGGCCAAACACTGTTGGGAAGATTTTCTGAAGAATAAAGAGAAAAGTATTCATAACATTTCACAAAATACTGCAAAGCCCCTTTCAAGCCACTACAGATCTTGAGAGTTTCATTAAGACTATCATCCAATCAATAAGAAGACATTTAACTTACCTGAATAAATTCAAACAACATAAAATGTTAAGAAGTTAACTTTTTATATAGGACATCATCTTAAGAATCAAAATATATAGCACCAACCAACTCACCTGATAAAAGATATCCCTCTGACATTGGTCATCCACCAGAGTGTGAACAAGCTTCAGGAAGTTTGTCACTGATGCTTTTACCTCAGAACTGGAAGTCTTTTAAAAAAGCAAGTAAAAAAGCACATAAGTAAATTAAAATGACACAAAGCGCAATGGAGATTTAACAAGAGCACCTACCTCTTTATCCTGGTTTGTAATGTAGGTGTTTATTCTGCTCAGATGAGGCTGGGTGGCCTGTGAACTGGCAAAATCATCATTGCGACACAACTCCAGCACCACCTGTTGTCATATCAAGAGACAGAACAATTTAATTTTTCAAGTCACATGTGGAATTGTGGCACTGAGTGGCTTAGCATATCATCTGAAAACTGTCACCAATGGTACCATATATAAGAATTGGGTGTGTGGGCAGAATATGATCTGTGCATGCAAGATGTAAAGTTACCTCTTACGCAGAATGGCCACTGTCTTGTGTAATACTACAGTATTTTATCAATTGATTATTATGACTATTGTGGGATTATTTTTATGTTATCATTGTTATAGCTGTTGAAAGGTGGAGCTACTTTTTGGTACTTTGACACTGTTGGGTGGTTCACTCAAGAACAACATCACCATATTTTTATATGTTTTATGTTTATTATCTTTATCTGCAGAGTAACTAGTAACGGTAGCTGTCAAATACACGTTAATAAAATTAGTGGAGTAAAAAAAAAGCACAATATTTCCCTTTAAGAAGCAGCGGTGTAGAAGTGTAGAGAAAATACTCAAGTAAAGTACCTCACAGTTGCACAAGTACTTGAGTAACTGCACTAAATTGCATTCCTCTACTGCAGACAAAGTGCCCAATCTCTCATCTCTGCAGCATACTGGACCCTTGCAGTTAGTGTTCTTTGCAGCGTTGCATCATTTTTAAGACATGCGGCGTCTCACTCCTACCTTTGCGCGCAGGCCCGTGACTAGCTGGACTCTCTCCGTGTAAGAGAGCAGCTCTGGGACCTTCTCCAGCACTGTGGTGACGAACTCCTCCAGCAGCCCGTAGTACATCACGGCTCCCTGCCTCACTATCTCCCACAGAGCCGCGGACACGAGCTGCAGAGGGGGCACGACGAGGCGGAGAGAGGACAGGGGAAGGACACCTGGGGGGGGAACAAATGTTACGGCTGTGTGAGGCTGCAGTTTGAGGACCACAAGACTGTTTTTTTTGGGGGGGGGGGAGGGATAAACGGCACGTTCAACGCAGCGCCGCAGTATTCCGTTTACATTAGCCGTGAAGTTTTTTTTTACATCTACAACCAGGGCAAACGCGGACTGGCTGGAGGCACGTTTTAGTGGAGTGCTGAACACTCACCGGGGTCCGTGAATGTCTCGCTCATTTCGGCGTCAGAGACATAATAGTTTCAGCAGCTCTGAAGATGGCTATTGGCTAACCACGTCGCAGCCACAGGAGAAAGAGACGTCAGGCTGGAAATAATATGGAAGCGACGTCTGACGCAACCCGCTCCTCTTTTGGGAAGTTTACGCGTGACGTCGTTACGCACACGCGTAGAAGGAAGCAACGTGCAGGTGTCACAGGGATGGTGGTGGCATTTGTAAAGCGCAAGAGCCAGTGTTGACTACGCACATTCGGTTTTTGTGATAAAAGAGCCACTTTAGGCTGAAATGTTCTGTCCGTCTGTGGTTTGTTTAGTGCGCTGTGTGGAATAATGTGTCGTCAAGTTACTGAATGACTCCACCAGGTGGCGGCGTTGCAGCATGGGATAAACCTGGCAGCTCTGAAGTGCAGTGGCCTCCAGCTGGCACTGCAACAATCCCAGTAGTTTGTGTGCTTTTGGGGACTTTTGTGGCAACTCATAATATGAATCACAGTATGCAAAATGTGATAGCAGCATATAATCTAGGAATGTGCCCATATAGTTTGAACTATTTCAAGACTTTTAGAAACAATGAGAGATCCACTGTATGACAACAATACCCTTTAAAAAAAAGTTTGATCCTGGTTGTTATCTATTACGAGCAATTGAAATGATCAAACCACAGTGGAAAAGTATTCACTTATTATTAGTAAAGACTTAAACAGCTTCTTAAGTTTCATTGTTACATTTTTCAGTTACAGTCACTGCTCCTTACAAGGTACATTTCACACAATATATCAGGTACCACCTGATATGTTGAGTTATCACCTGTTGACATGGCATTCAAAACTTGTCAATGTATCCAGAAGTATAGAAAACATATTGAGACAGAGCAAGACAGACAGGAAGAGAGATGAAAAGACAGGCAGGAATGAATTATAACAGAGATGAAAAGCGAACAGTCATCTGTTTACAGTTTTCTGGAGCTGTAGTTGCCAGCGTCTTACCACAATCACTGACAGTCTGTGACAGTACAATACAAACATTTCTGTTGTCTTCAGTGACTATTAACGTCAAGAGGGAGAGTTGTCGACGTAGACAACCGCTTTTTAAAAACAAATGGGTACATTTCTATCTTAGTTTGACATTTCTCTGTCTCTTGCTCTATGTTGGATTTATTTTCCAAATGATTACATCACTGTTTCACTCCTTAAGTGTTGCAGTCTGTGGACTTTACATAATCATGTCACATTACTCTGCTGCCTGTCAGGAGAAGGAAGACTGAGCTTAATGCTGAAGGTGGAGCCAAAAACTGCAGAAAAAAGGAATGTGTGAGAAGCATTCTCCTTATAGATTATAACTGCATAACTATCATACCTACTCTACATCTAATATTTTATTTCTTTAAGGTTTATTGCCATGCACCAATACACCACAGCAAATTCCTTGCATGTGAAAACTTACTTGGCAGTAAATTAGATTCTGATTCTGATTCTGATCCTGATCATTCACATTTCCATACATCAAATAAGAAACGTGGGAAAGGCAAGGCATCACACTTTTACCATCTAATTAATTCGCTTTCAGATTGTGTCAAGGAAATGTGGTACTGTGAGTGTGTGTGTGTGTGTGTGTGTATGAGGGAGTAAGACAGATAATAATGCAGAGAGAGAATGACAGATGGGAAGAGACAGAGAGATACAGGGAGAACGGGAACAGCAGATTTGTAGTGACAGGCTGCTCTGTCGGAAGTTGTACGATTGTTTAGCCTAAAACCTGCGCCACATCCATGGAAAACCAGTTCAAACCAGAATCCAAAATATTAAAGAAATGTCATTGTTAACTCTCGTTCAAGCAAAATGCCATCCATTTTAAAGTTTATTTTACGTTTTTTCTAATAAGCGTAGTAGAAACAATGCATTCCCTTTTTAGAGGCACATAAAATTTACTGAGGCTTCATGGCAACAACACTGTGACCCAACATGTCCATCAGATGTGAGTCAGAGAGGATTGGCAAATAATCTATAAATATACAAATCTCAGCAGCTTTGGGTGAGCTTACTGTGTCAGTTTAAGTTTATTGTGACAGTTTGTGACAAGTGTCGGGTATGTTGTCAACCACAGGAAAGTTAACTACTAGTTTCTGAAGGCCAGCACTGATCCCAGGATTTTATGCTGAATTAGTCAAAGTTTGAGACACAAATCTATGGAAACAAAGTTAAAACCCCAACACAACACACAGACTCTCCAATGAATCCAATCAAAGGCAGGAAGAGTGAGGCAGGTAAAAATATATATATGTATATATATATATCTTCGAGTATTGTATGATTGAAATGTGGTTCTAAAAAGTATGAAGATGCTACTTCACATAGGACATCAACTGTGGGCAGCTGATTAAACCTGAGTTTTATTTTTTAATGAAGCTTATAATGTTCAGCCTTTCCTTTCTTATGAATTAACAAAAGTTATGCACTGACACAGAAGTCACAATAGTCTTCCTTGTAGCCTGTCTTGTAGCTTTAATTATCTTAATTTTTGTAAGAATGATCTAATAGGAAAGTGAGGCCGAAAGTGGCTTTGAGCTAAACAAGATGTAGGCAAGACAATAAGATAAAAGTCACCAGCATTGAGCCTTGGCACAGAACCCTTTTGTAGTACATTTTTAATTATAATTGAAGGTCTATAGGCGGAATAATGTGCACTGATGGGAGTAAACAGAGAGAAAGTTTATCACTGCCCTTGTTGGTGCAGTAAGACAGGAACATACGTTTCTTAAGTGAATGAAGACTCTTCCTCTCTTCCTCTTTCTCTCACAAATATACACACTTTGCTGCAGTATTATCTGCAGCAAGTATTATCTACCTCATGCATGGCAAAGAATTCTGCCCCTTTATCCGTTAACCTCTGACTCTTTGTTGCAAAATGATTTTCATACATAAAAATAGCTCCTTGTTACCAGTTTCCTAAACTTTATGAATGCAAGGGAGTGAAACTTTGCACTGCAAAAAAGAGGCAACTGAGGGCAGCTGCTGCATTGCACCGTGGTGGGAGTAAATCAAGTGCCTCTGTCCCTCATTTCAGAGAGGGCTTTGATGTCACTGGAGTAAGCTGCAGCTCCTTGAAGGAACATCAAAGATACTCACCCCCAGCCCACGACCATTCACTCGTCAGGAAACTAGATTGGAAATGCCATGGGGTCCGCTATCTGTACCATGATTAATGCCTCATTAATTGGCTATTAATGTTATCAATTACCCCAAAATGTGCTCTGTAACTTCAGGGATCAATCGAGTGGCTATTTGGAATTTGTGATGTAAAGAAAGAATATTTAATGCTTTGGAATTACTTTAGGCTGAGCTCTCTCATTTGAAGTATTAGGCTTTCTGATCACTGATTAAGGTCCCTTTGCTGTGTTTCCTTTCTTTGATTTTAATTCTCTGAGCTTTTGTCTGTTATCATACCCAAATTGGATAGATGTTGTAATTTTTGCATTCCCTTCAGTTGTCCCTTACACTTAAAACTGACTTTCTAAATCTTTAGCCCTTGTAATCAGTTTTGCATCAGTATAAGGGTGTTGAATGTCGAATTAGCTGATGTGAATGTGTATGTGACCTACTAGACGGTCACTTTTCTAACCTGCAGCTGTTTCATATGCTCCTATCTCACACTAAAGTAAATAGTGTGTGTTCACTGTTCATGATTTCAGGAGTAGTTCAGCCATTTTAACAAGAACCCTCTCATAACAGCAGATACAAAGGGAAAAATAGTAGACCTCAGTATGGTTTACAGTATACCATCTAATTTTAATCTAGTGTCTTAAACACCTGACTGGTATCACTAACATGGTAACATAAGTAGAAACATTTGTATTATTGTTGGCAACTCAAAGTCCACATCAAACCAAATCAGGAATATTATCATCAATAATTTCATCCTCTTTTGGATTTGCCAATTTGTCTCATTTTAAGCTCTATTCCTTTTTATAGATTAGACTATTTTCAGATTAGATTAGATTGATTATTTCTTCAATCTTGGAGATTGAATAATAAATATGTTGATTAGACCAAAAGCACATCACAACTCACTGTTTTTGCAAATGATCATGCTTATGAACTGCATTACCGGGTAGCGGTTATAGTAAATATTTTTAAATACAGAAAGCGTCTGTCTTATCATTTAACCTAAATAAAAAAATAAAAAATAAGAGCAATAATTGGAGTCCTATTATCAGACAGGGAACTTTTCCTCGGTCCACGCTGGCCTATTAGAGGAGCGCTCCGTGCAGCCAATCACAGGCCGTCCCCGCTCAGCTCCACTAATCGTGGATTAGCTACAACCGACTGCAGTCCGCGGCTCCGGGAGGGAGAGGGAGTCTGAGCCGATCACTACTCACTCTCTACTTCAACACTAGCTCGCTCGGATCCGGCAGCAGCGGCGGCGGCGGCGGCGGCTTGTGCGTTGCGCAACCAAGCGGCCGCACACGGCGCGATCTCAGGTAAAGGTGTGGGGGGAGCAGCGGCCGATGGAAGCTGCTGCTGTAGGTCAGGTAGGACTCAATTGAGGATTTTTTTTTTTTTTGAAATTTAAACCCACACCGTCGTGACACCGCGCGCACGCCCAGGCTCCCCTTCTTTTTTTTCCCCGCATCCCCCGCCGATGTTCAAGACGGCCCACTACCCGACGGTGGACCCCGCGCCCACCATCACGCACGGCGCCTGGCTCGCCGCGGGGTGCCGGGCGCCGTGCACGCCCGTGGCGGTGGAGAAGCCCAAGAAGAAGGCGTTCAGCCTGGTCAAGATGATGTCCCTCGGCGGCAGGAAGGGGCACGGCCCGCACCCGCGCCACAACAACAACATGCCCTTCGCGATCCACTGTCACATCGGGAAGGAGATCAAGCACATCTGCAGCAACTGCAGCCGCGGCAACGACACGCAGGACGGTGAGTAGGGCTCAGGGCTCGCCTGGTGGTTTTTTTTTTTTTTTTTTATTATTCATTCGCCCACAGTGGCCCCTGCGGTGCCGCCGGGCCGGGATGTGCTCCTCTCATCGCTCCTGTGCGCCTCTGACCGCCGGAGCAGGCGTGCGTCTCCCTGATGTGCCTGCGTGTGTGATGATGTTTCTGTTGTTACAATTAAAAGTGGGTCACTGTACACCTTGTTGTTTTTTTTTTTTTTTTTTCTTGGTTTGTTTGAACACCAGACGACAGCGACTCACGGCCTCTGACTGGATCAGAACTTCTTCCAGGGCTCTGACTTGGATTTGCCAGCCTGCTTGTTGGCTTGCGTCACGGAAATATATTTAGCCCGTGAGTTAGTCTTGAGGTGTAAGGGAAGCTTAGGTGGCCTGTTTTCTTCACTTTACCTACTTGGCCTGTGGATTGTCATTAAAATGGCAGGGGAAAATGTTTCCAGTTCAGTGTCATTACATCATCACTCAGCCATCTTGGTATGCAAGTGTTTTAATTAAAAAGCAGCCACATCAGTGTGTTGTGTTACAGTAGTGGAGCATGTAGGTTATATGCAGCACCATGAAGATGGGATCGAAATGCTGTAGTGTGTGTGTGGCTGCTGTTATGAAATGATCACCTGGCCTTGAAAACACCCCGCTCTGGTGTTTGGATACTTGGAAGAGGAGTTTCTCGTTTTTTCCGCTTTGCTTTGCAAACCGAGGCCATTCCTCGTTTGCCGGGATTTTTTGTCAGGGTTTAATTGCATCGTGAACTTAGATCACAGACATCCTGGTTCTGGAGTTTTCTGACTTGAAATGGTTCAGTAAAACAAGGGGGGAGGGGTGTTATTAAAAGCAGCCTTTGGGGAATCATCTTTTGCACCAGTACGGACAGATGCAGAGAATATACAGAGGGTTCATCTTCACAGGATGCACCAAAAATCTATTTGACTTTTATTTTCATGCTTCTTTTTCAATATATTTCGGTAATGTGTAGAGCATTTGTAGCCTACAAGTGCATTTCTTTTATGGAAGCTACTGAAAGTATGTCATTCTCATCCATCTCTCTATTATACAGTATATAGAGCAGGTTGTTGGCTGTTACTCAGCGTGGATTTGGCTCTTTGTCTTCCTGTCTTTATCTAGCTTTTGGACCTCCTAATGAAGTCATTTGAATCTCTGCTGAATTCGATTAGCATTGACTGTAGAGCTATTTATAGAGTGGTGTGGTGGCAGGATTGCTAAGATGGTTGGCTCTGAGGCGCCAGAGCGTTCAAGTGACGGTCCGTGGGACTGATTTCCACTACATTACTGTCACATTATTTATCATGCTGCTGTCCCATCGCCCCGAGGAGGTGACTGGCCTGCAAAGTGATTCCCTGACACTTTCCCTGACAGCATGTCACGGATGATGATCTGATGTAATGTGGTGACACTGACAACTGACATGACACGCTGTGCTAGAGGTCATCTCACACATCCAGACTGTTACCCAGACCCAGTCATGAAATCCTAGCCCTGTTTGTTTGCTTCTGATTGGGATTTTATTTTTAATTTATGTTGTGTGCTCATACTTAAAGGACCATGAGAATGTTTTGAGTATTTCTCCTACCTTTTTAATAGGCAGGGTTTGGTGTAAATCCATCCTCCAGGGACTTAAAGCTGTCAAAGTGAGGCGATGGGTCTGCTTTCATTGTTGTCAAAGTGGGGTTATCGTTGCTCCCGCACGGCCAGAAATCTGTGACATGTGGCAGGGCAAGACTGTGCTATCGTTGCACATGCGAATGTTGACGTAAGCTTGACAAAAATAAAAGCAGACATGATGGATCTCAAGCAAGTATTAAGTCTCTGCAAGCTCATTTTTATAAATATATATAAGTGATGGCACCCAATTGCTGCCTGGAAGGCACAGAAGGTAAATTACATTCAAATCTGAACCATTTGTATGGTTACGTGAGTGCTATTATAATTCAGGTGAGAAGAATGAAGTTGTTGTTTTAGTGAATACGGTGCTGGTCTTCTGTCTTTGCGAGATGGTTGCATTCACCAGTTTGAGTCGGGTCATGCTACTTTGCTTATACTGCTTCTGAAAGACCTCTTAAATGTCTGTGTTGAATTAGTTTTGTAGCAAGGAGGCCGAGGAGCAGGGTAGAAGAACCGTTCCATATCCAAACACACGTCCTAGTTTATTTGCTGCGAGCATTGTTCACAGTTTTTAGGTGTCACAAGCTGGTGAGTCTATTTGAGTTCAGTTTGAATACCTCCAGAGCTAAAACCTTTTTTTTTTTGTTTTTGTTTTTGTTTCTCCCGTCACATGGGCAGCGTTTGCCTCGGGTTGTGTGTGCCCCGGTGTCTCGTGTTTTGTAAGCGGGGCCTGTTTGTTGCCCTGAACTGCAGCATTTTTTCTCCAAACACGACCACGTATTCGCTTCCTTTTTAATAGTTTGTGTGAGAACAAAATGCTTAACATTCTCTGCTTTTGATGTCCAACGGTACGCAAAAGTCTACGGGGCCGGGCCTTGTGAATATCTGATGTGGAGTTGAAAGATTTCCTCTTAATGAGGTGCTTATCAGTCTGTTTAGTGTGTTTTGGCAAGCTAATGCCAACTGCTCAGTGTGATGCAGCCTCAAACTGTTTACACTCCGAGCGTATCCTGCATAATGCTATCTGATATGCAGGTTTGTTTATCCTCTCTCGACCTCATCCAGTTACTAGGGAATTCAGGAGGCCACTTGGCACGGATTCTTGCTGCTTGGATCTTTTGTGAGCAAAAGTGTCTGCTGCATTCACTGCTAGCCCTCCTGCATGATTACCAGAATATCGCCTCCTCTGCATCTTCACCTAAACCCTGTTATTTATTTCTTTCTGTTCCCCTTGCAGCTGAGGAAGTAGAGAGGCTGGCCGCCATGCGTTCCGAGTCCTTGGTCTCTGGCACCCACACTCCACCCATCCGGCGTCGGAGCAAATTTGCCACTCTGGGACGCCTCCTCAAGCCCTGGAAATGGAGGAAGAAGAAGAGCGAGAAGTTCAAGCAGACCTCTGCTGGTACATGACTTTTTTTTTTTTTCATTAATTCTACAGTATGTTAATATAATTACAAAAAAAACAAAAAAAAAAAGAACACATGCAGGTGCCACTTGTATCATAAACAACCATGGTTCCTGTTATTTCATACTTTGTCTGGTTATGGAAAGTAATTCAGTGTATATCCTTTGGCCAAAAGAAAGAAGTATTAAGTTTCGGTCTCCAGGGTGATTGAAAATGCGGCAAATTGATTCAGCAAAAGTGCAGCGTTGGAGTTTCATGTTTTGAGGTCTCTGTAGAGTTCCTTTGATCTTGCAGCCTAGTGTTGTCAGGGGCGAGTGAAGGACATGCTCTCTTCAGATGTGGCTGTATTTATTTTCCTTGGCTGACACATCTTGAATTCTGCTGTCAGCCTGGTGGACAGGAGGAGGCACTCTGTCAGACTGCGTCTCGCAGGTTGGAAACAGAATTCTTACTTTGGTAGAAGATGAGCAATTGCACGGAGACCTGAATCCAGTCTGAGCAGGACGGGGTGTTCTGATTTAGCAATATTATTAAATTACCATTTTCCAAGTGTGAATGTGATGAATGAATCAGTCTCTTTCTGATCTGATCATGTTTGCTGTGACCGCCTCGTGGCTCTATTACTGGCCATTTTTCCATCTAATGTGATCATAGGGACTATTGTGGAGTCTTGTCATCTCCATCACTTTCCACAAGCACAAAACATGTATTCGACTTTTGGCTGATATTACCTTTCAGCTAAGCTTTGGTTGTTACTGTTCCCGGAGTGCTGTTTGGCTGTAGTTTGTATATCCACCCCAACATGCCCCCCCAACCCCCCCCCCCCCCCCCCCAGCTCTTCAGCAGTCTCTCTGGACGAAGTGGTATTTTTAGTAAGACACAAAAGTGCTGACAAAATCAGTTTTTTAGCTTTAGATGCTTGATTTTTTTTTTCGTTTTTACTGTATTTTAGCTTTTAATTAAGAGAGCGTGTACTAGATGAAACAATCATGGAGGTGTTTTCTGTTCATTGGTACATTCATGTATGCTCTATGATAACAGCATCTCCCCTGTTGTGGTGAAGGACAATAATCAAGAGCTGAGCAACAAGGGGCTTTTTTGGTTACAATGGTGTTTATGCACAGTGGAGTTAAGTGACAAAGCTCTCTTCATCGCTTTTGTTATCCACTCGTTTTGTATGCATAATGCTGCCGTCTCCAACTAATTCTTTTGCTACTATTGTTCTATTCAATCTTTTTTTGATAGCAGCATGATTGTGGATTATGACCTACCAGCATATCCCACTGGAGCGGCCTCCAAGTGGAATTTCTGCATTGTTTCACGCTTTAGGTTTTGTGCAATCTTGCTCCAATGCTCATGCAAGTTCTTTAGCTGCAGTGATGCCACTACAACTGCGCGCACAATGTCGCATCAATTTCAGCAAGAAGCACGAACCCAACTTTTAAAGCCCAAAATAAGAATGTGGCCTGCACTCGTGCAGCAGGCAGTACAAGAGTCGAAGTCCAACAAGCGTGAGCCAATGCAATAAATTCAAATGACAGGAAGTAGTTTAGGCATTTTGAAGTGTAGCAGTCAACACATGCACAACTGAACTTAAATTGAGATTTAAAGCTGCACCAATACATATTTTATGTAAACAATGGCTCAAATGGCTAAAAATGTGTAATGTGAAAGGGGTCGCTAATACTGACGAACTGAGAGAGAACTGTTTCTCTGCGTTTGAGCATTTTTAAGCCTTTGTTTTGGTCTTATGGCCCACACCGTACTGTTTTGGTTCCCGTTAAAGGAAAACGTATTAAACCATATCTTGGACATTGTTGGTCATTTGTCAACCTGTTGCTTAAACAAACAGGGAAGCTGTGCTGTACGGTAGCACTTTACATTAATCTCATTTGGGACAAAGTTGACACCGGGTGTATAGTCAAGATTCCTGCTGCGCTGCTTTGATCTTGGACTGCCCTGCCCCTACGTACTACCTTCTTTTCTTCTTGTCTCTGCAGTTGTCTGTGATGCCTCACTGTTGATTATGTTTCCTGTGTCAGCGGGGAGCAGAGCAGCCACTGGGCATGCAGATGTTGTCCTAGATAATTGGACACTAAGCACAGTAGAGGATTATGAATGTGTTGTGATATTAAGCAGATGAAGGCCTGCTCTGGGAGACTGTACTCTTCACCTCAGGAAGGAAGGAAAGAGGGAGGTCCTGACAGTTGGATGCCTTATCATGCTGTCGCATCATGCTCAGTACATTCTCACAGCGAGCTTGTATCACAGAGATCTCACTAGGCAGAGATTCATCAAAAGAACATGCATGTGACAGTCTGATGTTATCTTCATTTTTATTTCTAATCCAATTAATTAGCAGATTTTCCATCTGAATAGCATTGCAATGCTGTTTGCTGTTTAGTTGCATATTTTTTAAATTTAAAATTGTTCCTCTATGAAGAGGAAATACAAATGTCCCATTACAAACCTACTGTATCATTTGTATGTGTCAAGGTTTCGTTTAGCCATATCAAAGCTTTTGATGCGTGAGCCTTAGCGCTTGAGCTCTTCATTGATGAAAGACTCCATGAAAGTTTTAATACAGTTTTTGTGAGGCTCAGGCTGAGAGAATTGCCTCGGTTAAAGCCTCCACTTTGAGCTACTGAGCCTCGGGGTTGGTAGGATGTGTTCTGACTATCTGGGTCATTTCGCAGTGGAATATATTTTCTCTAAAAAACTAAGTGTAGTGTTCTGAGATCAATACCGGCTGTACTCAGATATGCCAGTTTCATTTAATATGCTCTCAGCTGAATCTCCCAGATGAGTGTCTAATCTTCTCATCTTGGTATAGATTGAGTGGCTTGAGTTTTGGACACCACTTGGGCCATGGTGGACCGTCTAAAATAGAACTTTGTTGATACTGAAGGTGATTTAGAGGACAGTGTCTGCTTTTCATACTCTGATATGAAAGCTTGCATTGTGTTCTAGGCCTAAAATAAAGTTTATTTGTTGTTTCATTTGGTGTACCTCCGCTGCACAAGTAATAGACCTTATTCCAAACTGACAGCTGATGATTTGTCATTCTAGTGACCGAGTCAGTCATATTCAGGATCAAAGTAAACATTTTTGTGAGTGGCAGTTCTTTTTTTATCTGTGCCGAATGTGTTTTTTTTCTGTATGGCCCTCACAGGCCTTCCTGATGAAATTAAAATGAAATTCAACTCCTTGTACACTATTAATATTTAATTTAAATATTAAACAAAATGTTGTTTTTTGCAAAACCAGCCACTGTTTTAACTCCTGACTCGATGTTCGGCGAGTGCAGCAACTGCTTTGTTCGCTTCAATTCTAACAATTTCTTCTTTTTTTTTTTTGTCTTATGAGCACACAATATCTTGTCAAATCTGAAGACCTATCCTTGCAAAGGCTTTCGCATTAATGGTATTGCGTAACTGTGCACATCCCGTGGCATAGCAGTTATGTCATGAAGCTTTGAGTAATTACTTTTCATTTTGGATGACACAGCAGTATAATCCCTGAACATATAACAGCATTGCCAGCCTAGCGTCAAGTAGCCCTGGGTTTTCCCACTCTGGCAAAGAGTTGCTGCTGATGTTTTTCAAGAAGTTTTTATTTTGATGAACATTTTGTCTGTCAATCAAAAGACCGTCAAATATATATTAATTGTTGTTGTTGTTGTAATATATTTATTTCTTTTTCAAATAATGAAAGGGAAGTTTCATTGAATGATTTGTATTTAATGGAAAGAGATGCCATAGAGACTAAAAATATTAACCCTATTGTAACATGTATTTTTGTGTTTTTAATGGTGTACACCCCGAAAAAGAAAAATATGAGAAAAATTCTCACATACTGATATTAGTAGTCCAAAGCACCGACGTTGCTTCTCAATTAAAGAGGGTTGTGGGAATTTTATGAAAACCGACTGCCAAGGTGTAAAGATTCCTAGTTTTGATAAAATTTTCACGGTACTACAAGGTTTACTTTTTTCATCATCCAGGTACTGCTCCACTGGCAGACATTATTAATAGAAACCTCTCCACTTTCTGAACTGTTGTAAATTTTAATGAACGTTGAGAATGCACAGGTACAGCAAAGTGAATGTGTGATTCCTTGACTGCCTCTTGATGCCGGCGGTGCTTTGGGGAAACAGTCTGGTGAGCTGGCTGCATGCACTGCCTTTACGTTGATTCTGGGTCAACTTTATTATCTCGTTGATATATTTGATCTAATGTTA
This sequence comes from Lateolabrax maculatus, assembly GCA_031216445.1. NCBI lineage: Eukaryota > Metazoa > Chordata > Actinopteri > Acropomatiformes > Lateolabracidae > Lateolabrax > Lateolabrax maculatus. The sequence goes on along the minus strand of CM062203.1, from coordinate 11,796,011 downwards.
AATCTGCTGCCTCTGGGGGGGGCGGGGGGCTTTTTGATGGAGCTGCCAGCATTAGCATCCCAAGTAGCATCTACTAATGGCACAATTTTCTCTCATTTCACACTCTTCAATTTACCACTTCGTGGGGTTCCAGTGGAGATGATTGTGTGACACATTGGTGATATTTTGGTTATGTATTTTATAAATTATGCTTAACTAATTCCTGGCTGGGGGCTGATCTTAAACAGGCTTGTCCTCAAAAACTTTTGAAGTATGGAGTGATATTGAACATCTGGTACCCTGGAGGAACTCACAATAGAGAATACTGTTTGATGATAACTTTCTCTGCTGGGGTATTTTTGAACACTAGAGCAAAGAGTATCCAAATTTCTCCCCTGGAGGCTTGCCCGTCTGGCATTTGTATGACTCTCATTTGTGTTTTTAATTTTGGACTCTCAGCAGTTGGTTTTAAATCCACTGTGTTGTGACTAAGGGCAAAGATAAGGTAGGTCAAGCTGTCAGTGTTTTCATGAATTCACACTGAGGATGTATTATCAGTGAACACACCACCTTCCAGTAGAGTTGGGACTGGACTCCTGGCTCACGTAAAGCACACATGGCAAAATATGTGATCTCTTAAGCAGGAGCCACTGCACAGGGGCCTGCAGGGAGATTCCTGCGCAGTGTGCTCAAGTGTTGTTGCTCTTCCTTATTTCACAATCTTAATTTGGTTTCTATGCAGGGGTGGATTTGGAAATTGCTAACATGATTTTTTTTTTAACTGCTTTTGTTCAGCCTACTGATAGAAGATGTTAAGTGTCTCAACTTTTGAAGGTAAAAACAAGAAGTGGCTATGGGACATGCTTTCGTGTGCATGATACATTACTATGGGAAGTGTTGTTGGAACATCTCCTCCATCCTTTATCTATTTTGTTAACAGAGGCCCAGTTTCTTAGCTTAGGTGTTCGGAGGAGAAGTCACAGTTTCACAGGTTCTCTTTACAACAAAATCCAGGCTTTTGATACAGCTGTTCTCTCAACTGAAGTTGCTTGGAATACTTGAATGCATTTTATCTGATAAAAGATCCAAATGTGTATTACTCTGCAACTAAAAATAGACCCTAACAAATGCACTACTTATTCATATTGGAATAACATTTGCTAAAGATTGCAGTGCTCACCTGTTTTAAGAAGGTGTTGAACCATTTTAAACATAACTATATATTTGAGACTTGTTTAAAAAGCTTATGTCTTCGGTAAGAACAAATGGGTTTGGGGCTGAGTGCTACTGACAGGAAAGAGTAACGCATGGTTAGTTTTGGTCTTTTAATGGGATTTGTTGACAGTAAGAAAATAGAGAACAATGCCTGCCCTTATCTTTTAAGTCAAGCAGTTGTTGTCAGATGTTTTCAACAAAATGGTCTTATTAAAGTTACCAGACCAACTGGGATGATATATAACATGAAATGAAAATGAAAAATAACTTTAAAATCATTCTCCTTTACCCCCTCAGCTTTGGAGAGGAAGATGTCAATGCGACAGAGCAGAGATGAGTTGATCAAGAGAGGAGTCCTGAAAGAGATCTTTGAAAAAGGTGAGCTGATGTTATACAGTTACAGTCCGATTCAACAGAGCCGTCTCGGTTCTGAGTACAAACTGCAAGAAGGGTAGACGTGGTGCACTAAATTGGAAGGTCGGCAGTTATTCATCTCCTTATTAATCAGTAGTCTCTGAAGTGCACTCTTCAAGATTTGGCACGGGCCATCTAGAGATATAATCTTTCATTACAGAAATTTTGTAGGCTTTTCGAACTCTTTGATCGTGATTTGATGTGGCGTAGACACCCCATATTCAAAGCTAGAGAATATATTTGAGTCTGACAGCAGGGTGCTCTATGCCTTAGGACATCAAAAACAAAGTTGGTGAAACTGAGAAAGTCCATTGACTCTTGCCAAGATGTGAAAGGAGCAGATGAGGAAATATGCAGCCTTTTCCATATATTATTGTTTTAGAAATTGAGCTTTTTGGACAGTGTTCAAAAATAAGAACACTCTTTGATGTCAAGGCTAAAAGAAAATGTCTTGTGAATTAAATCAAATACAAATATAGAATATTATAATCATAGAATGCAAGACACCGCAAGGTGTGCTCAATTCTCCTGCCCAGTGACAACCTAGTTTCCATAATCAAAAAAGCTTGTGTGCACAGCTTGATAGATCAGTGGTGGTTATTTTTACATTTACTTAATCTATGAAAGCTGTAGTGTTTTATCAGCTCTGACACCCCCCTGATGTATAGATAAAGAACAAAATTCATTCTGCTCTGGTATGCTCAAAATAGAAATAGGGCAGGATCTGTAGGGGCAAAAATAGAAATTTATTTAAAAGAAACTAAATCCCATATTGGCAAAAACTTGTCAACCTTTTATCTGATAGGCTGCTAGATTGTATTTGGCCTTAACTGGCCGCCATCTTTGACCGACACTCTATATACCTGGATTTAATGTGGCACACGCCAGCTGAACCCTATCACTAGTCTAGTTTAGAATTAGATGGTGCAGAGTCCGTCATCTCAGTGGCTAAATTTGAAGATAGTGAGGGTCTTTGAAAGTGTGTCTGTATGACAGCTGGTTACAATAAGGACATATGACTTGAATATCTTGAGATAATAGCAGAAAAAAATGCAAAAAAAACCCTTGGAAGACTTTCTGAATGTTAAACAGTCTAGAGACTAACCTTGCTCCCCAAATCAAACAAGGGCAAACATTCTTGTGGTTTTCTGTTTTGAGGGCTGTTCAGTCAAGATGAAATTCAAGAATGGGGGAGAGCTCCCAAAATAAATGCATTGTTTGTTGGAATATGTGAGCTGCATTGTGAATTGCACTGTCAGCCTTAAAATGTGATAATGCAAAAACCATCAAATGGCTCAGCGCTGTAAAAGAATTAAAAAGCAAAAGTTCTGTCAAACTGCTTGGCTGACACCGTTCCTTGGTCTGGTTTGTGCTGATAAAAGGCTCTTGGGATGTTAAACAGTGTTCGCATCCTGAATTGTCCCCCATTGTCTCAAAACCTAAAACCCCAAGTTCATTTTAAACTTTTGTTTGAACAGTCTTCTTGGAAGTGTCTTTCTTTTGGCGGCTTGTCAGGTTGTTCCTGTGTTTGTGTTTAGCAACCGTCGAGTTTCGGTCCTCGATGGACGGCGGCATCTGCACTCAGGAGCCCTCTCTTAAGTCATCTATGGTCCTCTCCACGAAGAAATCTGTCACTTACCCGGGTGACCTGCAGGATACCCCTGCCAAGCCGCCGCTGTACCACAAACAGCCTCCTGCTCTCCCTCCAAAGCCTTTCTCTAGGATCCCAAACCATAGCACAGGTCAGTGGTCTCAGTTAATAGTCAAATACATTGCTCTAAGCACTTGATGTTTCCCTTTTTCCAAACCAATATGCAGTATTTGTTGTACCCTACTTATTTTTATGCCATGACTGCCGTTGCTTTAAACCCAACCTGCGTTGCCATACATGTGTGCAGGATTATAGTAGTCGTATTAAACTCCCCTGTGGTTGGGTCAACTGGGCTCTCTGTCATTATCAATCTGTCAGTCAGAGGGAAGTGGCATTACCATGGCATAATTCCCACCACTCTGCACTGACGTCTGTGCCATGTCTGATCGTCCATGAGCTCTGTTTATCTGTCTGCACTGGCAGAAGTGTAAGGGATGCGATATAATAAAAACGTCCCTCTAGAAATGTGCAGTAATCCTTCTTTCTGTCCTGTTATACTGGATTTGTTTCTCTCTAGATTCTTGCCAGCCAATGAAGTTGCCCTGTATGCCCGGGGGAAAGCACTCTCCACCTCTGCCTCCCAAGAAAGTGATGATTTGTGTGCCTCAAGGGGGGCTGGACTCCTCCAACTCCCCTTCTCCGTCGCCCAATCCCCTCAGCATTCTCTCCCAAAAGTGCGGCCCTCCCCAGGGCATGACTCTCCACCACGGCACCTTGCTGCCCTCTCAGCTCGCCGCTCTATCCAGTCTTCACCAGAGCCACGGTCACCCGCTCCAGCTTCAGTACGGCAGCTTGCACGCGCCAAGCCGCATCATCGAGGAGCTCAATAAAACCCTGGCGCTCTCCATGCAGAGGTTTGAAAGGTTAGTAGCTATGAGTGCTCAGGTCATTAAATCTGATTGTCCTGCAGTGAAGGCATAAAAATAGATTATGGATCAGCCCTTATTTGTCTGTCTGTCTGAACATCACACATAATATCTGTTATGGATTTTAATAAAACTTGGTGATAAAATGCATCGATGTTTCATGCTGGCATTTAAAAAAACTTCACCGATGGAAGTTATAGTTTAATACTGATAACATGTGACAACATTTATTAAATCATTATTTTCCTTTATTTGTTGAGCCTCTGGTTCTTATCATAAAATGATCTCTTGTTAATAAAAAACTGTTGCCAAAACAACGCTAATCAGAGTAATTACAGAAAAAAATGAATTATAATTAGCACAGAGCGCCCTGTTTATTAGGTTTTATTTTTCTGGCGACCTGTCTGCTACTCTCAAATATATCCTGGTGTTATTGAGGTCACGTCCTGCCATGTATCACTGGTGTACAGGTCTAAATCAGCACACTGCCTCACAGGGCAACATGGCCTAATTTTGAAGTAAATGTGTGTATGTGTGGGCACAGGCTCATGGAGTAGGCGTCCCTCCAGCAGTTGGCCTGACATAACATGACCAGCTGCTCTTTACAAGAGCTTCGTTCCTTCATGTTTGGAGAAAAGAGACAGGATAGCGGCTTGGACATTACGTAACCCCCTTATATTAGGATCTCTCTTTCGCCAAAGCCATTTGGGCAGGGATAAGGAAGAAACAGTCCTGACATTGCTTACAATTAGTCTCAAAGCTTGAAAATGGTTACATAACAGTGGCTCATCATAGATGCTCCAACTAGACTGTGATTAATCCATCTATCAGATATGTCACCAGTTAGCACTTACATGTAAATGATGGCTCCTGAAAGTGAAGTTTATTTCTCTCACCTTGTTTTGAATTATGCAAGTTGTATAATCAGTTATTCTGTGTAGTTCAGAGGATTGCATGGCATTGCGTAGGACTGCACAGAATTGTGTATTCAGGCTCTTTGTACTCTCAAGTTTCATTCAGCTGGAGTTGTATATCTCTCCTCCCTCTATACTTGGATTAAAAATCCCACTAAGCCATTATTAGACTATATACTAGAAGGCCCTTCATTGTTTTTTTTTTTTTGGATTGAAAAGGTTTATGGGGGTTATTGTTTCAATACATTTCCCTAAACAATATTTGCTGACTATAAAAAGATGAAGTAGAGTATCACCATATAAAGGGGATTTTTGCCTTCACTGTTGGGTAGGGTGGGCATACTCTTTGCAAGGCCATGGTATGGCCATAAGAATGACCCATTACATTAATGTTCAGATTTCGTCCCTTTCACTACTCAAGCTCTGCATTGCACGGTGGTGGTCAGTGTGTACCCCTGGACAGAAGAGAAGTGCCGTCTGTGATCATCGACTATGAGGACGACAAGGAGAACATGCCCAACGAGTCTGACTACGAAGATCTGCCCAGCATGTACAAGGATGAGGAGGATGATGTGGATGATGACGAGGATGACGACGAAGATGACGACTCCATATTTACAAGTGAGTGGCAGCCGTTATAGTGGCTTTGAGTGTTTAGACAAAAAAGTCTGCCTTGGCAGGAGAACTGTCTTTGCCAATTTTGTTGGTAAGGATAGCTCAAGTTTACAGATATGATGACACATTTGCTTGACTAATCCTGGTCAACAGTACTACTAGTTTCACCAAAGGCTTCTGGAACTCAGATGTACTTTGACCTTCATAACGGGGCCAAAATTAGGTTCACAGAAGTATATCCAGAATCCAGCCGTCACCCATGGAAACACTTTCACTCGCAACCTCTTGGCTAAACTGCTGAACTGTGCAAAGCTGCTTGTGTCTTTGACACTGTATCCTTGTTTTTTCTCATTGGAGCATGTTGGAGTTTTTAAAGGTTGTGATTGGCCATGTGTGGTGGAATTGTTCAATATGCCTCATCATGACTTTTAAGGTGCATTGAAAGTGTAAGTAACACTTAAAGGTACAGGAAACTTGATTTAGAATCTTGTACATTTTTCATGAATTATGCAAAGCATCTGAAGTTACAAGAAACATCAAATAACAGTAAAATCACATTAGTTTAGACCATAGGTACAGTAGAAATCCATATTTGGACCTTTTTTCAAACATGTTTTAAAATCATAGCATCGAAACCTCTTTTTTAATATTTTTATTCTTTAACTTTTATCTTTAACTTTGTAGTCCAAATCAAGGTATAATTTATTTGACTTTTGTCTTCATTCTACTGTATCTCTCTTGTTTCAAAGAACATTTCGGAAATTCCTGCAGCTCCTCATGTTTCAACCATGGTGTTTGGGTTTACTGTAGGTTCCCTGGCTCAGAAGGTGCTGAGGAAAGACTCTCTGGCCATCAAGCTAAGTAACCGTCCATCCAAAAGAGAGCTGGAGGAGAAAAACATCTTGCCCATGCAGACAGATGAGGAGAGACTGGAGTCTAGGCAGCAGATAGGCACCAAACTCACAAGGTGAGACACATTACACACATGCATTTTTAAACTCAAATACATTTATACACATGCACAATTTATTGGCCAAACGTTTTAATCGATGTTGCTGTAGGCAGCCAGAAAACGCCACCGACTCTTCCCAGCCGAACCGAGCATTTTGGTCCAATATCCTGGCTGATAGAACTGCAAGTCTTTTTTCTATTGAATCACTTTTATATCCTTTCATTTTTTTCCCCTTCTCAACATCCGATAAGGATAAACGCTTTATCTCGTTAAAATGAGGCTCTGAAAATGGAGCTGACCTAATTTCAGCAATGCATCACCCCCCCCCCCCACTCTTTTTTTCTTCTCTTGTCTTCTCTCTAGCACTCTCTCACTCGCTCTCTCCTCTTTCTTCCTCCTGCCTGACTTCCTCCCTCGCTGACTGAATCACCACGGTGATGCATGTGCCAAACTATCTCCACCCGACTCCTCCACACAGCAGCACCACGCAAGCCATTTCATACCAGCAGTTTACACACACACACACACATAAACCGTACACTGGTGTAGTGCGTACAAATGACAGAAATTTGTATACATATGTTGAGATCATAAATGTGAGTTCTAGTAATTGAACAGATCAAACAACATAACGTTATTCCCCAACGGATCACAGGCCTCATTTGATTTAACTCTTCTCTTTGAACATGTCTTGCCTGTCTGAATGAAGGGGATGTAATGATGTGTTGTGAGGAAAAAGCTGCCAAGCGTATGGGTAAAAATGAAAGCCCGGATAGTATAATAAGACACGAGATATGGGAAATATGGTTGCAAAGGAGGGATGGAGTATTATCTAGAGACATTGGCACACAAGTCACTATTCCCCACTGTGATTGGAACACAGCGCGTGTTCCCAGAAGGCCTGCCTGCTTAGTTGTCATGTTCCCAAAAAGCTCTGTCACAGTGTCCTTTGCACAGTGTCATCTGATGCACAATTCCTAATTTCATGCTTTTTGCCAAGAGCATTGTGTCCTGTAATGTTTGCTTGTGCCAACCCAATCAGAATTGATTATGATAATGCTATTCCAGGACACGCTGACCTCAACTTACTTCTATTGACCTGATTCACTGGGAAAACCCTGGAGACCCTTTATCTCAAGGGTGAAAACGGAACAGAAGAGTTTCAGCTTTTACCCTTGAGGAAGTTGATAAACACTGATGCGTCTTTGGCTTATTGTTTGTGATTTTTGCCTCCTTCAAGATGTTTTCATGTATTATGTAATTAATGTCTCTTAAAGGAATAGTTTGACATTTTTGTCATGTGTTTATGTGTGAGACAATTGTTTTGGCTGGCCCTATTGACTTCCTGGAGTCTTGTCTTCATTGTGAGGTGTCCAAGAAAACTAGCAGAGACTCCTAAAAAGCAAACAAGTGTATTTCCAAAAATATTTAACTATTCATTTAACTTATTTAACAACTGTTGGAGCTGCTTTAAGCTTTGTTTTGGTCTCCACCAACCACTGAGAGAAATATCTGGCTCTTTAACTACAAAATGTTCCACTGTATGTTCTTTAGCTAGTTGCTATCGTCTGTCAGATTTTTCACTGTAAACAGCTGCTTGCTGCTGCTGAAACTGCAGAGTTGTATGATAATACTTTGTGGGTTAGACATTATGAATGACACCATCCATATGGATGCTGTGCATTGTATTTACAGTAGATGCATTTATGTTGGCATGAATGCTCCGGCCACACTGAGAGGCAGAGACCTCTAGTCTGAGATTCAGTGTCTTGACTTTTCCCTCCAGTGGGAGAATAAATGATACAAGATGAGATGAGACAAGTCGGTCGGAGCACAGACCTAACCCTGCATACAATAGCTTGCAGGGTCGAGCAGTTCCAGATGGCTGTCAGATCTAACGAGATGGGGACAATCATTGATCCAGTGCCTATAGTTAGGTCTGCTGCCGCAGGGTCCTGACACAGTGCTATAATAAGAGTCCCCAGTTGAAAGCACTTAGAGTGACCTTTCAGAGATTGCCTTTGGGTATCTTAGTCATTCAGCCACTTACAAATTGAGGAAGTTGGAGATAATCTTTGCAACATGTACCTCTTCAGATGTTGCAAAACAGAAAAACTGTGATAAGGACAGTGTCTGACTATCATGTTCCATGTGTCTTTCTTTGTGTAAATGTATATGGTAGGTTGATTTTAGCTGTCTTGAGTGTTGAAACCATGTCATAGTCCCATTTTCCTTATTCAGCATCAAGTGAGAGCCGAGTCTTCAGGAATATCTGGCTTTTACAGGCCTTTTTTCCTTGCATTGCATTAATGTATTATCATGCAGTCATGCAATTAGAAGAGAAGGATTGGTGATCATGGCGGACTTGAATTTTTGGGAAGTGCACCTGTCAAGCTGTCATGGGGCAAGAGCTTAAATAAGATGCAAATCTTTTGAACTCTGTTGCTCATAAATGAGTTTTATCGGCAGTAAAGAAGCATTGAGTTTATGTATATTTAATTCAGTATGGGACTAACACTGGTTTTACTAAAGCCAGGGCTGTTGGTTGTACAATTCCCCGTGTTGTGAGTCAAAATGTCAAGATAACCTTGCTGGGAGTTGCTGTCAAAGCAGTGAAGTGAATACTGGGCAAATTGTAGGGAAGGAAAAAAAACCTAAACTGAGCAGCTCTGATCTATGTGTCACTGTGTATATCAAAGAAGAACGAGTGAAATGTTTGCACGGATTTTCTTTTGAACAATGACAATTGATGATAAATTGTTATTATGTGTACAGTAGGTTGATTTGCATTAGGAACTTTTCCGATATTGGTTCAGTGTTGCTGACCTCTTGCCTGTGTCGATGTGCTGACCCATAGATGCATGTTTCTAAACAGGCGCTTGAGTCAGAGACCCACAGCGGAGGAGCTGGAACAGAGGAACATCCTCAAACGTGAGTATCTTCAACTTGTTTAACATTTTTCTCTGAGCTGCTGAAGTCAATTCACAGGTGTAAACAGTTGAACCAAAATGTCAGTGTGAGAAAAACATCCTGAGTCCATATTTGTAGCAGCTTTTTGTCCACGTGGGCTTCATCTGGTGCAGCCTGGTGATTTGAGGGACCTAGTTATGTGAAAGCTAGTGGCATACATGTCTCCTTTTATTCCTCCTTGGTCTGCCTTTTCATGTTAGGCTGGCAGGCAGCAGGGCTCCCTGGGGAGTCATGTCCAGGGAGACTGGTTTCTTAGCTCAAACACATGCAGTATCAGAGAGAAGCGGTTTTGTTGCATGGGACTCTGCAGCTCTCACATCAAAGACTGATTTACCAGCAGTCCCTACTCTCCTAGAGACTCCTGCATGATTGGCAGTGGAGTGCAGAAGGAAAACACAAAGTCTAGGAATTCAAGAGAGACAAGTCATGTCCGCCCCATCACTCACATGCATACAGTACCAAGGTTAAACAAACAGGGCTTTGTTTTCCGGAGCGGTACAGTCTGGAAATCCAAAACTTTGATTAGTACTATACAGTACATGTTCACAAAACGAGTTGGACTGCTGAAGCTTTTGCAAACAAGAGCTATGTCCCAGTATGCTCCTCGTTTACTCTAGTCTCTTATTTTAACTTGCTCCTCTGAGCTGGAGGGTTTTTGTCTCTCTAATTGACTTTGAATATACTGCATAGTACAACACATGGATGAATTTTAGGGAGATTTAAGAACATAATGTGATCAGCATGTTTTTCCTTGTAATTTGTTAAATAGGTTAATCACTTGATCACAAACATGGACCAAAAAGCCTTGGGACAACTTGAAAAGAACAAAGCAATCATTCTCCCCCGATACCCATTCCTAATAGTATTAAACAGCCAATGATGGAAACTATTTTAGGCTTTAAAAAACGTATCCAATTTTGTGTGAATCTTCTGAGCCATATTATGCAAATGGGGTGTTTGTTCCCCTTTCAGTAATTTCTAAACAATTTGCATACAGTCCACTGTTTGCATGTGCCTGTACTTGCAGTATAATATTCATCCTCTCATTCTCTGCAGCTCGCAATGAGCAAGAGGAAATGGAGGAGAAAAGGGAGATAAAACGAAGGCTAACACGAAAGGTGAGTCCAAAATAGCTCCAAAGGTGCAAACCCACACTGGATCTCTAAGCATTTGGAGGGGGTAAATTGTTGGCCAGGATAAACAAACACTGACAGTGACTCATCTGTAGTGAGAAGTAAGAATCTAGTCTGTTACAGGGCTGTTATTGTATTGTATTTCTCAGGCCGTCCCCAGGAGACACTCATGTCCTTGTTGCCCTTGGCCCTTCAGCATGTTGGTTGCCAAATCTTTCGACCCCATAGGGAGGTGTTGAGCATGTTCCCATCACTTTCAATTAAATTATAGCACTTTCTGCTCACCTGCAGACATGCTGCTCAAAACAAAAGTCTCACAGCTGTTGGAGGAATCTATTGTGGGCCTCTCATGCCTTATTGTGTACAGTGTAGAAACTTTACAGCTGTATTTGTGTACATCCTATACTGCATATAACATACAATACGCAATGTTACTGCATATTATATACAAATATAGTACAGTGTATTGCCAGACCAATACTGGATTTTGAAGACCAATATATAAATATAAATATAAATATTTGAGAATTTAAAAAAACCTGATAACTGATATTCATTTTGGTACATACCATTTATGTTAAGGATCCCTTAAGATTTTTTTTTTCTTCAGCTGTACACTGTGGCACTTGTCACGGAGTTCAACTGTGCAAACGAGGTGCACGGCTGAAGGTGCTTTAGTAATAAAGTACTCTGTACCTTTTTACCATTTTCGTAAAGAATTTGTAATCTACAGAAGGTCCGCAGGCACTAAAACGTGCACCGATTCAATAAATATCCTGAATATCAGAACCCTGTGATATTGAACTCCTCTCTGATGCACCTGCATAAGAAATACTGGATTCTGGATTTTCCTAATCTGTCTATAAGGACTTAAATATTTGGAAATTCTGAGAAGCTGCTAACCGTGATGACTAAGCATACTTTACCTAGTTTTCTTCTCTTCAACTCTTCTTTTTTTTCTGCTCTTGCTCCAGCTGAGCCAGAGGCCCACTGTAGAGGAGCTGAGACAGGCCAAAATTCTCATCCGATTCAGTGACTACGTGGAGGTGTCGGATGCCCAGGACTATGACCGGCGGGCAGATAAGCCCTGGACCCGGCTCACAGCAGCTGACAAGGCCAGTATCACTTACACTAATCTTATAGTTAAATTGAGATAATCTTTTAATAATCTCAAGAAGCCCTCCTTGCCCGCTTTCAAATTTCTTCAACCCCCCCCGCCTCATATTACGCAACCCGTAACACAAGAGAGTAATTGTGGAGGATGTGTTCCTTCTCTCTTGTTACGGCAAGTTCCACGTCAGCTGTTTGGTTCCCCTTTTTGAATAAACACCCTGGAGCAGTCCTGCTGCTCGCTGCCCAAAGTGCCCAGCGGCCCAAGCTTCTGACTTTTAATGAGGTCTTGATTTCGCAAAGCAGCGATGACGCCTCCTTTGCTTTGATGATGTGTAGTTCTGAACACGCCGGGTCACACCTGAGGACCACTCATGTGAAAATCACGGGGATTCAGCGTTTTGATTATGCAACAACTCCCCTTATATAAGAGCGTAGTCGGACAAGCAGTGCCTCAGGACCCCTCAGACGCAGCACTGCTCTTGTGACTTTTTTTCCCCCCCTGCTTCTACCATCTAGCACAGATTTGAATATTGTTTGTTCTCCTGTCGCAGAAGCATCTTCCCCAAGGATATAGACATCCCCTTGAGTCAAGATGAATAGCAAAAGCAATGACATCACCTTGCTGGGTTGCTGTCACACATAAAATTTTAAAGGGGATGTGAGGTTAGTGAAAAAGGCACAGCACTCCATTTTATTTCATGGAACGTTAACTCATCCCCACTTTTAGAATCTGTTTGCAACATGCTGCCCTTGGGCATGGCACTCAGCCTTCCACTGCTCCAGTGTTGCTACTTAGAGACCATGATTCACTGGGCTTTGTCCCAAATGTGAATGTGTATAACTACATGAATGGGAAACACCTTTGGTGTTTCCTGGAAAAGAGATGTTTTAGAAAAGGGTTTCTTTTCTACGTGTGGTGTAACCTATGTAAATCCATGGTATCACAACTTCATTATAGTTAAAAACACAAGCTATTTACCCGAGTAGACCAGCAACAGACAGTGTATTATTATCTCCGTCAAGGAGGTAATGTTTTCAGTGCCATTTGTTAATCTGTTTGCCAGCAGGATTACGGGAAAAACTACTGGCTTGATTTTCATGAAACTTTGTGGAAGGGTGTAGCATCGACCAAGAACCCATAACATTTTGGAGCAGGTCCAGATCCGACTCACGAACAAGCAATAATACTGACGAAATTATAACACTGGTGTCCATGGAAAAGTGAATGGTGTGGTGCGACTACACATACAACAAAACATAACCGCCACCTCAAACATCACTGTAGAAAACAATTGCAGATTGTGCTTACACAATCTTGCACATCATAGAAGACTGGACTATTGGCCTTGGCGGAGGTCTGCGCTCTCCGAGTGCCCTTCTAGTTGTTAATGCTCTTAGATGCCTCAAGAGAAGGAAATTGAGGGCTCTTGTGATGTGAGAAGAGAATTCAGCAGAATCATTCATGGCCTGAAGATAAGCCTAAATGATGCATGAAGCATCCTAAAAGGAGGTAGAGTCGGGGCTTAGAGGCTGCAGTTGTGTACTAAGTCTCTGCATATTTTCTCAAATTTCCTTCTTGTTTGTCATCTGCAGGCAGCTATACGGAAGGAACTCAACGATTTCAAGAGCAATGAGATGGAAGTGCACGAGTCAAGTCGCCATTTAACCAGGTAATTTGCAGAATCCATGCATTAACATGCCTTGATATCAGTTCATGCACAGCTGGCAGTGTAGTGAGTTCTAGCTGAGTGGATGCAATGGTTTAAACAATACTTTTTATGTTTGTCTTTAAGGTTTCACAGACCATAGTAGACCACCACTGTCTCGAGCAGTGCCGGACCGGCGCTCTCCCCCACTGAGAACCTTAAGTGCTGGACAGTAAAATGGTGCCCGTTTCTACAATAAGGCCATGTCTTCTGAGATGCCTTTTTCAAGATCCATACAACTGAGTCGGTACTACGCTCCAAGATGCAGATGCCCACTACTCCATCCACCGTAGTAGCACATAATGACTCCAGTTGATTCACATTGCCCCTCTATGGAATTTGCTCGACTGTCTCTTAAACCCCTCTGCTGAGCTCTCAGGCAGGCGCTCGGTTCGGTGCCGACTGGACAGCAGGAGAGTTTTTGTTTGCGATTGATTCACGTCTGCTGAGGGCAACTGTACCTTGGTTCATCAATAACACCAGTGGACTTGTCTCAGTGGACTGTTTTTATCCCTCTTCTTTATTATGCTGTCACTCTGGACTCCTCTAGCCCCTATGGACAACTCTGTGCTGGGGTGCAGGGTTGACCGTTCTGAGCTCACTAGATCAGCCGGAGATCCATTTTACTGCACCTGCTGGAACTTTGGAAACGGCTCAGAAGGACACACAGGAGGGAGGGAGGGGTCCAACATTAAAATCATGTGCAATATTTTTTTTTTTCTTCTGCTTTCCCTAGGCTTTAGCACCCCCTAGAGTCCCCTTTGTGTCATTACTACGTAGTCCTGATTTTTTTTCCTCTTCCCTCATATGTGCAATTCTCACTGTACCGACAATGTTGACATCTAATTGCTAACTGTGAATTTGAGAGTTTGGGCAATGCCTGTACTCTTTCCAAATGTACATTTTGTTTATACTGAGAAAGGAAAGTTACATTTAAAGAAGAATCATGCTTGACCAAGTTTCATTCATGTCACAATCTTATAAATTTAATGTAAAAATTGCAGCTGGCAGAGATATTCTGGTTCCAGTTTGTGCAACAATTATCGGTTTTATATTTTTTTTTGTCAGTTATAAATTGTTTTTGATAGAGGCACTTGGATCATAAATGATTCATTTACATGTTTTTACATGTTTTTACATGTCCCAGCTCTTTGGATTGAGTGATTTTGAAACAGAATACCAAGAGCTGGCTCACCACGTTGTTATTGCTTACATTTTTTGTGTTTTGTAGCTGTGTGTTTAATGATCTTTGCTTATAATGTGCATTGTATTATACACTTTACTTTTATACTCATGACATTATAAGATTTTGACCAAGCAATATCCATTGTTTGTAGAGAAAAGGTTAAGTACTCCCCACCATTTTTTTTTTACTGTGCTTATACACTACGCCTCACTTCAGGGTTTTAATTTTCTTTTATACTTTACTTTAGAAAGGCTTTATTCAGGATGACTTTTTCTGCATTTTTCTCTACTGAGCCAACACATTCGGACAGGATTTAATTCAGTCTCAGATCTATAATTGAACATAACAATGCAATCTCAATTTTGAAACACAAGTTTTACAGGTTTTAGTAAATTCATTGAGTCAGGATTTAAAAAATTGTATTGCTAAAATTATTTGCACTGTTAAGAGTTTGGCTTTACAATGGTCACTGTTTTAAGGTCAGGGCCCAAATGTGTAAAATATTGTTGGATTTCTGATCTGTGACCATTTTGTTTCTTCACTTTAACGGTCTTGTTACCTGATCACTGATCCTGCACCAGTATTCCAATGCTCATAAACTTTAAGTACACAGAATATTTTTATTATTTTTTACTGTATTCCTTTTAAAGTTGCAATATGAAATTCTTGTTTGTCAGATGAAGAAAAGTAGTAGAGGTGAAAGGCTGTTGGCACCTACTATAATGCATCTGTCTGCAAAAGAAAATGTGTTCTCCTTTTATTTTCAAGGTCACGATCAGTGATGGAAAGATGACTCAATAAAACCTGGGAACTGAGAACATAGAAAATTGTTTTGCACTTTATGGCTTTTAGGTGAAATAATAGGGATTTTGAGTTTGGAACGATTTCTCCACAGAATCAGTACATAGGTCATGTCACATTGGTCCTTTTTCAAAAAATCTAAACTTCATTGGGTCATCTAATCTCAGAGATTTTGAAACGTGAGATTTTTTTGTGTAGAACCAGCTTCTGTATGATTCCAGCATCATGCCATTATTTGAAATTTTCCATCCATAGGTTCAGTACAAATAGAGCATAATAGGAATGAATTTACACAAATACACTCCAGTTCTCATTTCAGCTCTAAGAAACAAACCTGAGCCACTGGGCTGAGCATGAGGTTATATCATTTTGCTGGAATCAAGGAACATGAATTCAGCAATAATCTGTTTCCTTTTACATGTTGGTGGAGCAACTGAATGAATTTGAAAGAGTTCCTTTTTCATTTTTGAAATACAGAATACCATGTAAAGGATACATCATGCCAATTAAATTCCATTTCTGAATGCATTTGCATTGTTTGAATTATCATTTTTGGGATAAAGAAAAATCCGCACAGCTCGTTTCTTGCAATTTTAAAGCAGATGATTATGACTATTGTGATTGTGTGGTGCATTTATGACAGTAGCCAGAGGTACTCATGCAGTATTTGCACCACTTTAACACTCGGCTGCATCCAAGCTCATTGTCAAAAAGGTATATGCAATCAGGCTTGCTTCACTAAGTTCTTACCCTGTAGACTAAGTACTGTATTTCCCATTTTACTCATATTCTCCTGTAAGGCCTGTTTTAATTTTGTATTATACTGTACTTCGTAACAGCAATAAGATAAGATAATGACGTATTCAGGTAAAACACGTTAAGGCTCAGACCATGAGAGAATTCCTTATAAATGCAGTGGTATTGTGCTTACGTCACATGTGTACGAGGAGATTGGGCCTTGAAAACACAGCTGTCCTGTTTTCAACTGAGGGAGATCCGACACTGACTGCAAATAAGTGACACACTAAAAGTCTGCTTATCCATTTAAATATAAAAACACATGATTCTAAAAATCCACATGGAAAGCTATAAACGTAATCAGTTGAGCTCTGCGTTGTCTGTATTTGCTCCCACAGGAAAAGGCAGTGGATGTTTGACATGCTGTATCTTCCCATCTTAAAGAATAGGTTCCCAGTTTCTCAGGTCTTAAAACAATACCCTGGTGTCCGTATTGAAACAGTTTTGCAAGTGCATGAGGAAGGGATATTTTAATAACCAAAAGGAACAGGTGGAATGGTAACAGTGAGCAAAGAAAAACTGCTTCCATGTACATGCATGCATGTGAATATTGTTTTAAGAGAACTGACCCTTTAACTCATTATCCACTTTGTTTTGAATTCCCATGTATAGGTGAAAAAAGCACTTTCCACAGTGGGAGGTGTGAAGTAAAGATTGGTGGCCAGGCCCAGAAGTAAAAATATCTCCTTGATAAACTTATGCTGAATTCACATACAAAAACTGAGACTGATCTGGGTTTGAAATTGGACGTAAAGTTGATTTAAGTTTGTCAACAAGTGCAGAATGACAGGACACACTCAACAGTCCATATGCTTATGACTAGGTGTCCTTAGACCCTTTTTACCATTTAAATATGAAAGTTACTACACTATGGATGTACAATCTGCCCTTTTTTGTGTGCTTTTCTCCACCAATCAGAGATTAAACTATAGGTGTGTTTTATTGCTGTGTTGTCATACATTAAAGATGTAAAACCAAACGTTTCACAGCATCAGAAAACAAGATTTATTGGTCTCTAGTTTCAAATATATTTTCTTTTTCTTTTCTTTAGTGTGGACAGCCTTTTGTTGACACTTAGATCCCAGGTTACGACTTAGTAACTGATGACTGTAGCTGCCAAAGACATGTGGTGGAGTAAAAAGTACAATATTTCCCTCTGAACTGTAGTGGGGTAGAAGTACAAAGTGGAATGAAGTGTAAATATGCAGGTAAAGTACAAGTAATACATGTACTTTGCTGTTCAACACAATGAAACTTATCTTTAGGTATATATGTGGCACTACACTGGCAGTCACAAAAGTCAGTGTGCAAATTTATATAATATAGTATAACCTCTCTGGCTTAAACAAACTGTCCTCAGAGGGAAAAAGTTCCTGTCAAGCCCGTCGCTTTGCTCCACTAGATGGCGAGAAACACAGCCGATCAGGAGCCGGACTGTGAGGCCTTGTGAAATGGCGTCCTGACGAGATGGTGCACAAGTTATTTGCCTAGTCACCACTAGTCTAAAATAAAACAGACCCACGACGAAGCTCGCAGAACAACGTCACCCGGTTAACCACAACGAACGGAGCCCTGATAAACCAAAACAAAAAAAACAAAAAAAAAAAAAAAGAGAGAGACCCTCTTATATTTCCACAGTTGACGGCTGATAAGTTTGGGCCGTGTGCGCAGCCACAGTTGCGGTGCGGAGATAACGCCGCGGCAGATAAAGAGGACGTACTTTCCGCAGCCGCACACCGAACATTTTATACGAGCTATGTTTACGCCTCTCGCCTGCTCGCCGCCTCGCTCGGCCGAGGCGGAGGGAAACCTCGCCGGGAGATGTAGTCTTTGGCCCCGGGCCGTCCCCGCGGTGGCGGGCGCGGGACGCCTCGGCGGCGCACTACACTTCCCACAACCCACCGCGTTTGTTGTGAGCGACCCCCATCTTGTGTCCTCCTCATGAATATGTATCAGGCCGGGGATTTGCGTAGGAGGTCGGCCGACGTTCATTTCATATTCCAGCGCTGTGTTTCGCTCTAAGTGGGACGCACGGTCACGTCTCCGCCCTTATCTGTCCCAGCCTCTCCTCGGCGAGCTGAAATCGGTAAAATGTTTTTTTTTAATCTGGGGCAAGCGGAGGAGACTCCGACGGGGAAAGGACGGGCGAGAAGTGAATGACTACTAGTGGGATAAGTCCGAAACCGCGGCCAGTCGGCGGACATTCACCACGGCGGGCACGCAGTCAGGCTTTTAAATGTAGAGGTTGTAGGTGGAACCGAGTGCGCACCGTTATTTATTGAGAAGTGGGGGGACTTTTTCCATCGGCAGGGATGGAAAGTGTGCAGGCTGCCGCCGCCGCCGAGGACGGCGCGTCGGACGGAGGCGCCACCAAGTTAATGAAGAAGCCCAACGGGCTGTCCGTCGCCCGGGGGGCTCCGGCGGGTGACGGCGGTGGACGCGCGGCGCCCTCCCGCGCAGAGGCAAGGCACGGGAGCAGCCTCTCTCATTCCGCCTCCACGCCGGGATCTAGTGCGTCGAACCGAGCCGCGGCGTCTAATGGCCGGGGCTCGTCCAGCAACTCCAGCTCCCTCCTGTTGAGGCGGAGGCGCTTGAAGAGGAACCTCTCCGCCGCAGCTGCGGCCACCGCCGCCTCAGCTGTCACCGCCGCCTGCGGCGCCAAGATGAACTCGGCCCTGTCCTCCGCGTCTCTGCACACTCGGAGTCTGGATCGCAAGACTCTGCTGAAGCACCGGCAGAACATGCAGCTGCAGCCCGCCGATCGCGAGTGGGTGAGGGCAGATCTCCACCGGGGCTCCGTGCACGTCCACGACAGACTCACGCCGTCGTATCCCAGACCGGTCCTTTGCACTATGGACACCACGGCCGGCGAGGTGGCGCTCCGTCTGAGTAAACTCTGCAGCAAGTCGAGCTCCGTCATGCGCATTTTTTGTAAAGATAACCCCAAGACTGACCAAAATGGCAACTGTAATGTGAAGTACGAATACGATGATAACCCATGCAAGGTGAATGAAGACTCCAGTGTAAAATGCAGCCACCTGACTCCCCTGGAATCCACAGAATTAAGGGGCCATCCCAGTGACAGGTTGAGACTGCTGCTCATGGAGGATGCAGATGAGAGGCAAAAGCAACAGGGCGTTGATGGAAAACTTTTCACCCCAGAATCAGAGTCGCAAGACAACATCGCCTGCTCGCTGTCAGATTTAAATTCTAACTCCAACATGGATACCCCCAACGATGACGACTCAGAGCACAGAAACGGCGTGGACAGCTATGGATTAAATTCTGGCTCAGATGTGGAGAGCAGTGCGTTCGATGACCTGAGCTCCGGGGCCCGGCTCAGCGAGCACAGGGACTCCCTCAGCGATGACATGGTCCTGGGCACGGAGGCGTCCATCCTCAGCCCCTCGTTCGATAGTGCCACGGAGGGCCACGACATGTATGGCAGCTCCTCGGACGAGCTGGAGCTCGACTGTCCCGCGATGAGCACAAGCATGGACCCCATCTCCCAACATCACACCAACGGGATTAGCGCGATCACTGCCAGCTATAAGCAGTGCGACATAGAACATTTAAACAACATGACAAACAATATGGGGCCGGATAGCAGACTCAATCCGCACAGTCTGGGCAGCCTGCCACCCAGCAGTAGTGCCGGCTCATTGTCAAGAGCCTGTTCTACAGGTAATACACCTGACATCCAAGATCTTGACTGTGGCCAAGGTGCTGTGAAATCAAGGCTGACAGCAGACCACAATGGTGATTCCTGTGATTCCAGCCCCACGCTGTATGTTCAGCTGCATGGTGAAGCTGTCAGGAGGCTTAGCTCAGATGAGAGGCCTCTGCAGATCCAGAATGACTTTCTTTTTAAGCTTGGATTTAAGGACCCGTGGAGAGTTCAAGAGGAAGGGCTTAACACAGAAATTGGCTCCTTGTTACGCTTTTATGCAGGTAAGTTAAATGATGCATTCAGCTGTAATCACGTTCTCTCATGATCAGGTTTCTGCTCGTTCTGGGACCTGTTGAGGCCTTCTCTTTTGCACACTACGTAGTGTGTGCTGCATATCCGTTAGTGTTGTAGAGTTTGTAACAGGTTGTCAACCTGTATCACAAAATGAGGCAGGTGCATTCATGCAGGTGTACATTATGAAATTGTATTAATAGAGCAAAGCAACCTTTTATTTCCTCTTTTGCTTAGGCAGAGGATCATTTTCAGAGGAGGGAACTGCACGCTCATTAATTTGGCTGCTCACAGTTGCAGCCAGCTCAGAGTCTAATGTTTTAAATTCTTGTAGAACTGAAAAGAACAGGACCACATGTTCCTGATATTATTGTCACACAAGTTGAGTGCGCCACAAGACTTTGCTGATAACTGACGCAGCAATTTAGAGGGTTATTAGTAAAAGCCTGTTAGCCGAAGCGTGATTCCCATTGAAGGTTTACCATGTTCAGGTCTAACTGTGTGGTAGCATTAATGGGTCAGAGTGAGGTCACGGCCCAAAGGCTGCTGGTTTGCCAGATATACCGAGCCTCAGAAACTTGGTTTAAATTTTCAGGTCTATTTTTTTTTTTGTTTTGTTTTGTCTTGTTTGTTTCTTCTGTCCTGGACTGTCTTTGTTGGACCGTAGCAGCACACTGTGCTCCCATGGACACGCATGACATTTCCACAAAGCCATCACCACAACTTATGGTGCTCAGACATGGGGCCCTTTCCGGCTTTTGCCCCATTATCATCCTAATGAAAAGGCTGAATGCCTTTGTGGTTGGATGGAGAGTAGGGGTGGGAGCGGTATGGCTGGGAGGACCATAAACCCTCTCTGTGGACCCAGTGAATTCTGGTCATTGAGATGCTGCACAGTGCCTGTCCTATTGGCATCCAGCGCGGCTACTGTCACACTAACTAACTGTCTGCCAAGCTGGGTTAACATGCTCCTCCAAAGCTCAGGAAGCCCTTTTCTTCACGCCACTGCCTCCACCACTGCTGCTATTGCTGTCACTGCTGAGGGAAGGGAAATGGGGGTGGGGGGCGGTGAAACTGAGTGTCTGGTGAGGACAGTTGAGGAGAAAATGTTGGTTGGGTCGGACGTATGGACAAGAGAGGCACTAACACTCTCTAGCTTCCCTCCCAGAGAGGCTGGTGAACTAGAGGTCACTCAATACGAAGCCGAAAATGGACGCATGCGCTCCCGTTCACGTTCACAGTCACATGCGCCTCATGACCTATCGGTGTTCTTGAACTGGCTTGCTTGAGGTAGAATTATTTCATTTAAATAGTATCATATGGCTGGCTGCATGGGCGTGCACACTGGGGCTCATGTGGATGGATGTGCATTTAGGGGAAAAAACAAATGAAGCCGGCACGCGCTTGTGTAGTCAGCTGAGCCCAACCAGCAGTAGCAGCAGCCGCTAAAGGCGGGCAAAAGTATCCCTGATGCCTCTCTGAGGGCAACGCCTCCACATCCCATGTGAGACAGCTTAACTGTGGTCACCTGAGCTCTCTCGCCATCCCCCCCCAACAGCCAATAACACCACTCAGCACCCAGGCTGCAGTCTGCACAAAAGGCCCAATTCTGATTCAGCCACATAAAGAAGGACACTGAAGAGCACTTTCATACAAGCACACAGATGCATGCACTGTAAAGAGAAAGCAGCACTGATGCTCTTTTGACATGTCGTCTGGCCTGCCTGCTCTTCTGCCTTTTTCTTACACGATGGAAGCATGTGAGGAATGTACGCTGGCTCGCCTAGAATGTCAGGCACGTCTGCTGAGGAGGAAGTGGAGCAAAGGGGCTGGGTGGACGGGGTGTTCAAGGGGATACCGTGCTGACACATGTTGAGCTGACTTTGAATGGTAGTCCTTCCCAGATAGTGGAGATAGGGCCAGCCTCAGCTGACTTGCTGGCTGACTCTCAGGCGCAGCTGCCACAACTGTAGACTTCAGTCACACTGAGGGCCTTTTTGTCTGCGTGCCTGTGCATGCAGAGGGGCCTTTGATACAGGAAGTCCAGTATCTGAACTCTGATTTATTATTCAGTTGCTCAGTAAGAGCACTGTGCAATTTTAATGCTAGATATAACCTAGATATTAAGTATATGAGCCAGTAAATTGTACTGTATCTTTAATAAGAGTGACACATGAGGTACTCAGCACTCACCATGATTAGGGAAGCAGGAGAATGATGGGAAGAGGCTGTTAAGTCAAGGAGTTGCCATGGTGCATCTCTCCAGGTCCTTTGGACAATGCATCGGCCAGTTTAACTTTGAAGGGTTCAGGTCATGGTATGAGTGCACAGACTCTACAGTGGCCAGATGAGAGAACTCACTTTGCCCTGCTAGACACACATACACATGTACAGAAGGCTGCCTAGATCAAAGGGCCGCTGTCCTCTTTGGCAGGCTGACGAGTGATCCTTTCAGAGCTGCCCACACAGGAGCCTCTTGTAATGCCGAGCCAGCTTTATTAGAGTTTGAGTAGAAGGGAAAAGAGTAAAAAACATACACAGACTCACATAATCAATACATGCACATTCTGTTGCTGAGAGACCAAAAATGCCACAGCTCTAAATAAAAGTATTCTTCCTCAAGAGAGTTGGATTTAACAGATTTTTATTTTTTTTTACAATTGTACACTTGAGTCATAGCTATGATTTAATTGCCCATTCAGTTAAAAGTATAGTGTTCAGGTCAGTGTAGCTCAGTAATAGGGCTTCTGCTCTGAGGACAGGAGATCCTCAGCCCTGCAAGTAATGAAGCTGCCCCCTGCTTGGATGGCTCTGGTCCCTTACCCAGAGGTGTTTGTGTGTGTGTGTGTGTGTGTGTGTGTGTGTGTGTGTGTGTGTGTGTGTGTGTGTGTGTGTGTGTGTGTGCGTGTGGACTTGCAAGAAAAGGAAATGGCATACTGAACCCTAACACACACTGGCACAGGGTTTCCCTGGAGGCGGAGGACCCAGAGTTTTTAACCAAACCAAAGCAGCACACTAAATTATTTAGGTTCATTAGCCTACTCAGCTTTGCAAACACTCTCGTCCATGCACTTCAGCATACCCACTGCGTTTTGTGAGCTCCCTCCTTACCCTATTTAACTTGAAATGTTTGCTTTTTAAAAGCAGTTTCTTGTAAATCTAAAGTGGTGTTAAGATTTGGCCTGCTTTATGAGCGAAATTAATGGCCAGTGGCATATACTGGCCCAGAAAACTATCAAGGTATAAAGTCCTTCCAGCTCCATGCAGGTTTATAGCTCTGCTTCTGTAAAACAAAGTCAGCGTCAGTAACAGTTTCAATTTGCTGCGCCCAGTTTTCAGGTAATTCCCATGTTGTTTTCAGTATCTGCCAGCAAGGTGAACTTGGCAGGAAGAATTGTTCATGCAGAAACAGCAGAGACAACTAATGAAATGTTACACATAATGGCTCTGGTTTTACAAAATGAAATTGTTGAATGCACCTCCTTGTTTTTATAGCTTTGCACATTTATGATAAAAATAAATTAATAAATTAAAAAAGATATAATTTCACAAATGTTTTGATCACACTAAGTAATTAGTTTCTCAAAATAACATGTTATAGTGTGCTATAATATAATATTGGCTGAAGTGTTCTCAAAAGAATTTTGATTTCATGCTCATTGCCTCACTGTTTTTGAGATGCTTATTTACAAAACTCAAATAACATACTGTTTTATTGCTTTGGGGTTTAGCTACAAGTCTAAACCTAATACTGCACATATTCATCATCCTGGTCATCACCTTGTTTAACTTTACAGCATCTTTAAATGACAGATTATCATCGTTTTAAGAACCAAAACAGTGTGTTAATATTGGATACTGTATTTGTACTAACTTGTTCACTTCTTGCTTACTTCTATAGTGTACTTCTATATAGTAAAATCTCTCTTGTTCCTCACAAGAGCCACCTGCTTCTCCAACTGGCTTAATATACAACCCCAGGACTATCAGTGGTTTTAAAAATAAAATAAACACACTGTCAATATTGTCAAATTACATTATAGAAATATAAAACCACTATATACATGTGTCTTTGATTTGTGGCTTTAAATTGTTACTACTCAAATAAAAATTGTAATCAATATTAGAAGCAATAAAATAAAAGCACTCAACTTATAAGCAGAAACAAATCTCAAGAGCCATGAGTAATGGAAGCAGCTCCACTCTTACTGATACGTCTATATTCCTTGTAGACACAAGATGTTAACATTTTAAGAAGACAATGATCATCAAGTCAATTACTCTAAAAGCTTTGAGGAATCTCAATTCAGGACTGTGTCTTTCCACGCTAACCTTAGGCCCTCTCCGAGGAGGCAGCGGCTGGTGACGTGATGACTTAAAGGACTCTGCAGGGTTTAAAGGCTTAATGAAGCTCCCAGCTTTCTCCAGCAGGCTGTGGCAGCTATTAAGCAGAGAACCACTCACTCCGTCTTGTCTGTGCCACGTCGCTCTCTTCGTACAGTCAGCACGCCAGATTGCTCCCACACTCACACTTGCATCTCTATGAAAACATTTTCAAAGGCAGAAGGAGAACAGTCTGCGCAAATTTTGTCATTGTTTTGTTTTTATGATCGGTCAATGGTTATCCTAAGACAATATGAGAATCCCTCGCAGTGCTTTAGTTTGAATGAATTTTACTATTCAAATGATGCTTTACTGGTCACCAGCGTTTTATGAATTTCAGTTTCACTTAAATGTATAAAACATGGCTTCGTTTACGAAAACTATAGCATGCAAACACTCCTGGGAGTACTTTTTCAGAAGTGAGGCACTAGCCTGCCTCATCCTTTCTCACGTCCATGTCCTGGCCTGACAGCTAATGGTCTTTCTAAATGGCCTATTGCTGAGTCATTATGTAATTGTGTAATCAGATTTCACACGTTCCAGAGCTCAAATCCAGTACGCATGTGTCGGTGTGCTCGGAGGTCTCTGCGTTCAGGAGTGTATTTGCGCACCCAAGACAAAAGCGAGCAACCGAAGAATAGATTTATGTATTTCATGTCTGTTCACGTGTGAGCCACACGTGTAGAAGTGGTCTTAAATGAAATGTGCCCACACAGCCTGAGTGTGGAGCTGGATGTGCGTATCTCTGAGGATTCACACGTGTGTGTCTATTGAGGCAGACATGGAGAGGATGGTGGTGTCAGCTTGTAGCAGTTAAAGCCAGGGGAACTGTTTTCTGTCTAATATAGATTGCCTTCTTGGCTGACATCCTCCCACCCTCCTCTCTACTCGCGCCGAATCTTCCTCCCTCTCTCAATTTCTCTCATGATCGATCCCCCTCCCTCTCCTCCCGCTATCTTTTATACCATCTCCTCCTCCCTCACACCATCTGACAGTTTCCATTTATCTTCCCATATCTCTTTATCTCTCCCTAGCTTATTGCTTTTCACTCCAAGAATTACTGGTCACCCTCATAATTGTCTTTAAAAAATATTAATAATAGGCAGAAACTAACAGCAAAGGTAAGTATTTCTATGGTTAAAAGCACTCTTTCTCACACTCGCCACTGTGTGAGTGTGCATGCTTTGGTGCACAGTCCGGCTGCCTATGAAAATAAAAAAAGAGAGGGATATACAGTTGAAATTCTCATTGCTTTGTGGTAAGCAATGAACAATGTCATGCTGATATGTCACCCCTGTCTGCCTGCCAGCACATTCTGAGATAGGCAATTGGGAAAGCGGCTTTTCCTGCCTCATGGGAGCAGCCGGCGCTCTAGGCTGTCTGTCAAACTGCCCATGCCGAATGTTCCCCCAGAAACGGTTGGGGTAGGTGGTGTTCACGAGCAAAGGCAGTGAAAAGGTTTCCCCTTTCAGCGGGGTCATGGAGTAGGCCGACTGTCCCCGAGCGGAGCACCAGTCCCTGCCCTGACCACATGCATGAGGGGGGATTAGAGGCAGGCCAGCAGGGGCTCACTCTCGCAGCTTTGATCAGCCGCAGTACAGCCTAATACCAGGCAACATCTGCAACTCTCAGCATTAAAGAGGCCCAAAAATTCCGATTAGGGAACACACAGCCCGCTTGCTTGCTAGTGTACAGGACAGAACTGTGTCAATTCCTGGATGGGAGGTTTTTAAATACCACCGCTCCATTGGTGCTCACACTGATTTGTTTTACAAAGCCTGAGTCTCTAGAGAGTAAAGTTTGCATTGTGTTTAAAATTCCAATTTCTTAGCGTTTTATTTTTATTTTTTATTTAAAAACAAAAAATAGATAAATAAAAACAGTTTTATTGGAGATTTTGTTTTTACAGTGGCACATTCCTGCACTACAGAAACAAAAGGCTGAGTAGATGGAGTGTTTGGCCAACAGCGTTATGCGAATGAATTTCAGAGCGTTACCAAACTGTCCGAATCTTTGTTGTGTGTCATCTGGACACAGCTAAGGTGTGTTTGGGTGGAGCTGAGCTTGTTTCCAAGGAATCTGCTCTTACAGAAAGGGACAGGGTTGTTGATATGAAATGACCTAGTTTAAAGTTCATAAATGCTGAAGCACAATAATTTACTTCCTCATTGGCAAGTGTGTCTTTTAAGGGTAAAGCTTTGAAAGTAAACGGAAGGAGACCGCCACAACTCCATAGATGTACAGGAACCATTATGTACAGTTCACAACACTGTGGTTAATGTACAGGTACTTTGATCCTGGCAGTGATAGAGCACATTATTCTTGGAGATGGTGTAATTCCAAATTTGATAGGTAGCCTACACCTTTGCAGTCTAATGCAGTACAGTAGACCTGCAATAAATCCTATCTTTGTGTAACTTTGTGTAAAATATGTTTGGGTTTGTAGTTAGTGGTTGTGCTGTTTTTGCAGTGTTAGAAGACGTATTCAGATGATTTACTTATGTAAAGGAAGGAATGCCAAAATATCAGCTCATTGGTTTGGTTTTCCAATCTGCAGCTTGACTGTTTCGATTCACTCTCACTGCGCTAATAGTGATGTTATTCAGCCGCTGCAGGCACTCTGCAAAATGCTCTAAAAAAACTCTGTATGCTACCTGCCCAGCACCATAAGTAGACAAAATTAGCGACTTGCTGGTGACCATAGTGGAGCATTCAGCAGCTACAGAGACATTTCCCTCAGGATTTGGTGGAGTGTAAAAAGGAACTAAAGTGAGAGTGAATATTGGACTATATTGGACGTAAAGTGTTGCACTTGAGTAAAGGTACATTCCATCACTGTGTATTGGAATGCATTGTATGGAGAGGTATTTATTCTCAAAAACTGAACTTATTTCCAAGCCAAACATGTCCCAGAACAAAACACAAGCGTTATAAATATAGGCTTTATTGTAGGATTATTATATTGGATTGCATTAAATTGCACAGGTGTTCCTTAATAAATTGGTAGTTCAGTAAGGCTTGAGATTTGTGAAACTAAAAGTCCAGTTTTCAGTCCAGAGAGACCTATGGTGACATCCCTGCATGTGCAGCCAGTCTCAGTCATTAACATGGCAATTTGCTGGTTTCTTTCTGTGAGCTGTGCAGTTTGATAACCAGCCAGGCTCTGGAAAAAAAAAGTGGAGCTGTCACCTGCTACACCAGTTACTTCTCACTTTATCTCCCTATGTTCTTCTCCTTTGCATTTTATTGGCTTTTCTCTTGCATATGCTTATTCTTTGCTGGCCGGTCTCAACTCAAATTTTGTCTCAACTTCCTGTTTCATTTGTGGTGTCCCCTAAAAATACAGTTGTTTCAGTTACTTTTCTATCTTTTCTATATCTCACTGCTTTCCAGTCCCTCTGGTCTTTAGTTTTTTTTCTTTCTCACTATCCTCTTTCTATCTTCCTCTCTCTCTTTCTCTCCCTCTCTCTCTCTCACTGCCCTCCGGCCCCCCAGCACCCCCTCACCACCTCCCTCTCTCTCTCAGTGCCACTGTGTTCACATGGCCCCTGCATGTGACATGAAGCTGAGCCAAAAACACCCCGGATGCCCGCTTCAGCCCTCCACTGTTCCAGACCTTGTTAAATTTTAAACAAAACAAAAGAAAAAGGAAAGGAGGGAGGGGGGAGAAGGAGAAGAAAGAGAAAAGTGAGCACGTGGGGCCGGGGGAATGTGCAACAACATCACAATCTCATTCATTCACTCGTCCTCTCCCTGTGTGTCATCAGGAGAGAGCAGCCCTTTAATTCTTGCTCTCGGTCTCCCTGTTCACTCCTCTTGTGTGAAAGCCTTCCTCTCTGTCTCTCCATCCTTTCTCTAAGCTCTGACCGATTGTAGCTCTAACCACAGATATGGGGTCTGATTACTTTCTGGCCTTTCCTTCTGCAGGATTAAAGAACAACTGACTCTGTAGCTGCTGTCATCATGGACAACTTCCTTCTCAATTACTCCAAGGCAACTGCTGACAATCAGATACATTTTTAATACTTTACAGAATAGGAGTATAGCTGGACTACAAATAATAACAATCACTGTTTACTTTTATTATTGCTTGTGCTCTCCCCTTTTATGAATCTCCTTATTACTCTCCTATTTTTCACTATCAAAGGAATGCCACAACATGGCAGTCTTTAATATAAAACCCCCCTGACCAACTTGGATGCCTGCAACATCTGAGTGGCTCACTGCCATATTTAGCTAAGCTATGAGAGTCCTTCATAGCTTCTGATAATGAATGGCATTAGAGGTTAAGTACAAACAATAACAATGATGTGCTTATCTGTGTGTCAGTGGTCTACCCTCGGGGAAAACTCGGAAACTGAAAGTGGTTTGACTGCCTTTCATTGTGGATTAGCAGCTAATAATTCCAATCAGCGATACAAATTATGTCAGTCACCTCACACTGCTCATTTAAAGATAGTTTGCTGGCATCATGCATAACGCATTATGATGGATGAGACACTGAAATCAGCTGGGCCAAATTTGTTGGCAAACTGCAGCCAACAGCATGCATTAGTAAGGAGTTGTTGTTTAGTGTAATTTCCAGAGAATAAGTCATTTTCAATTGAGCGAACTGATTAAATTGACTGCATATTTCTCCAGCAGTTAATGGGTAAAAATGTGTCAGCTTTGGTGAGTGTGTAATATCAAATGGCACAAATACTTCACTTTCATTTCCTTGTTTATGAGCAAAACAAGTTCAGACAGAAGCCTCAAGCAGGCTGCAGTTTCTGGTCCTCCCAGCAAAATATTCAACCCACCAATCACACACACACTCCTCAAGATATTAGAGTACAGTATACTGCTCTAGTATTCACTCCGTGGCAATTCTAGTTCTGCATCTATGAAAATGTTGCTGCCGTAAACTTAAATCTGCTTTTCTCTACTCAGGAATCTGTCTACTCCTTGATTGGTAGCACATGCTCAGTGCATACACAGTACACAAAATCACATCTGCTCACTTGGAAAAACAAAAGACTCTTTTATCTTTTATAACACATGAATGTATACTTGCAGTGCAGGCTATGTGTCATCATGTTAATAATGCCTGTGTTGCAGTCGTTCAGTTTTTGAATGTCAAAAATTATATTGTACACTTTAAATGAGTGACCGAAAGGTACTGAAATGAAATGAAATTAGTATCGTTTGAGGGCCTTGCTGAGATATGGGGGTAAATCAGTGAATAATTTGTATTTTCCAATCAGGTATAATTTTAATGGCATGTTGATTCTGGTGACATCAAATTAAAGTTTGTTAATAGTTAAAGCTGTGAATTCAGGGATATTCTAAAGCTGAAGTTCATTGTCCCCAGAATATAAGCATGATCTGCTTATTCCTTAATATGAAGGGAATGATTTCGGACATTGTTGCTGTATATCTTGCTGTGAGATTCACTCCGGGAAACCCTTTTGGTTAAAGGCAAGATTGATCCTGACTATGATCTTGTTAAAAGGACCATGAGAATGATGAGGAGTGAAAGAGTGAGGGATTGAGAGTGGCTTGTTCTGAATGTAAAATGTCCCCGCTTCATCACTATTGGCGACAGGCATTATTAATGCAGTGGTACAAATGAACAGGGGAACCCAGGGCGACAAACAGGCGGGAATCCCTGCTAGCTAATTAATCACTGACATATACATAAACACAAACTCTCACACACACACACACAAACTCACGTACGTGCGTGCCCGTGCATGCACACTCCACCACATTCAGCTTTAACCTTTTGCACGACATCAGGCCTACACTGGCTTACCAATTAGCGTTCTCATCTCGCCTCTTTAGCCTCAGTATCAGAGGGAGGTGTTGTCAGCCTGCCCCTTTATCGCTACATCCCTGGCTCTCACATTTCAACCTCCCCTGATGCACTTCCCAGGGGGGGTTGAATGCTAGGTGGGTAAGCCTAAACCTCTGTGTCTGGGAGGGGGTTATTGTGCTGGTGCTTAAGACGACAATACCTCTCTTTCTCACTCTCTTTAAGCCCCCCATACAGTATAAGGCGCTGCGCTTTATCAGGGCGGTATACAGTGATGCAGAGACAGGCTGCTGCTGTATACAGGCCATTAGCAACTGCCGAGTGACAGAATGCGGAGGCTGAAGTGACAGTGACGCTGCTGATGAGCAACCGGTATCCTGCATTATGAGATAATATGTGTGTTTGAGAAACTTCTCACATGATTTGGATACATCTTGGGCAGCATTATAATCGTCTTTGCGGGTCTGATGGCTTTATCCATCTCATCTAGACTGTTCCTTCTATGGCACAGTATGGCAAATATGCTCAAAGTGGACAACATTTATTGGCAATTAACCTCTATCTTTTAGATTAATTAGTTAATCATTTAATCTATAAAGAACAGAAAATAGTGAAAAATGTTGATCACCGTTTCCCTGATCGGTGAGGTCTTCAATTTGCTTGTTTTGTCTGACTTGTCCAAAACCAAACATAATTCAATTTATAATGATATAAAAAAGGGAAATGTAGCAAATTGTCCCATTTGAGAGGCTGGAACAGGCAAATGTTTGGTATTTTTGCTTAAAAGGGCACTCCAGCAATTTTATAAACCAAGGTTAGTTTACTTGTCATGAGAAGTAGTTCTGATTGTGAAAAGAGTCATAAAAGGTCTTCTGTGGCTCCAGAGAGAGCTTTCCATAGTCGGATAAAATAACACTTATTGTCATCAGGGTTATATTCGCTTTGGCTGTCGTTTTATAAAAGAATTATAGCACACTCGCCTTTTTAGCACACCCTGCATTTCACTGCACATGTGACAAAACGATATCATTTGGATCACTTTCAGAGCGATATGGTGAACAACAGAAACACTGACAGCCAATCAAAATACTTCCGAATTTACAAGTAAAATTTACAGTAATATTTTGCTGCAGATAACACATAAAAAAAACTTAATTTTATCTGAGACATACTGCCAAATTGGGGACTCTGAAGTTTGTATTGTCCTTACTGAGCAGCAAACATCAGCAACAGGTAATAAATATCCATTTTATCTATCAATATCTGCTTTCCTAAGCTGTCGACACAGCTGGAGTGCGCAGCACGTGCTTGGCAATGCTGTTTACAGATCTTAACCCTATCAAGTTGCATTATGGGTAGTGTAGGATGCAGCTATTAGAACTTGATCCATAGAAATAACTAAAAGTCAGGCTGTCTTTGCCTGTCCTTTTCCTCCAAGTGCCCCAACTTTATGAAGGTACAATACAAAATTGCTGGAGTACCCCTTTAATAGATAACTTTTAAATTCTGTTGATCCACAAATCCATTCATTTACTAATTGTTTGAGCACTAAAGTGGGGTTACAGTGATCCATGAAAACAAGTATGAGTCATGCTCAGTATAATGGAGCTCATAGTGAGGATGTACTGTATGTCTCACCTTGTTTAAAAGCTCATCCAGGCAGAGAATCTATCACAATGTTCTCATACATTGTTTGTTGGCTTGTTGGATTTGCTTTAATTGCATCTTCACTACACACTGTGACCCGCCTTTTGTTTCATTGTGCATGCATTGCCCGTGATCAAGCCTGATTATGTGTCCCCATGTGTTAGTGAGAGAGCTGTAGGACTGGCGGCGAGTGCTGCATCATTCATGAGTGTGTGCCACCCTGTGCCTGGACTCCAGTGACCCGTAGCTGTCAACAGTGTATCCTTGAGCGTGATGGCACAGGCTGTGCTGAGGACACACTGCAGGGACCGCTGGCATGTGGAGGGCTGTGGGTGGGGCCAGGGGAGGGGTGTGCCAGAGGGGGCCGGAGAGGAAGCTGTGAACACAGAGGAGGGCTGAATAGGACTCTACTACATTATCTCTCTCTTTTTTGGAAGTCCTCTTTTTTTGCGAGAGAGCATTATCAGCTACAGAGGAGCAAGCCCCGAGCCTCTGTGTGCTACCTAAGGACAAAAGAAGGCTGGGGCTTTGTAAGGGTGCAAAGAAGGAGAGGTCAGGTCGTGAGTAAGCTCGGCTAGAAATGGGGATTCCCTGCAATGCGCAACACATAACACCACTCATACTTTAAATCTGAACGTACCTACAAAAGTAGGGAGAGAAGAGTTTGAGAGTTTGGATGACAGCTGGAGATATTAAAGTCTGTTGTTATGTACTTCAGGGAATAGATAATGGAGGAAGATAAGTAGGACAAATTAGAAATTTCAGTTTAGTGGGGACCTTCATTGCCCTCTGAAACATTAAGATATGCACACACACACATACACATAGTCGAAACCTTTCCAGTCATAACCTGTCTGTGTATGTGTGCGTGTGTGTGTGAGAGAGAGAGAGAGAGAGAAGCAAGGCAGAGACACATTACATAACTACATAACCCTGGCACTCCTGCCAGTTTACTATCACACAACAGTAACTCAGTTCACACGTGTGCAGGCTTGCTTTATTTTGTGTGTGAAAGCGCTGCCTCCCATTTGTTTCTCACGCATTCAGGACCTGCTGGTAATTCATTATTTCCCAACATGGAATAGCCATCGTCTTCCACACTGATGAACAAGTTTATCATGCATTTTAAATCAATCTACATGGAACTGCATTACATAAACACTTGGATGCTTTGACGGAGAATACATCTGACCTTTTGTTGGCAAGATAATAGGCGCTCACTGGAAGTGAGTGAGACAAGTCTTTTTTAAGTAAAAAAAAAAAAGGGGGGGGGGGGGATGATAAGTAATCTCATTTTTAAAATAGCCTGACACTATGTGATGCAAGGTACTGTCACAGAGCAAGTTTCTTTGTCCTCATTAAATAGACCTTACAGCTTCTCTTGTAGTAACTCTGCTGATAAAATGCCTTTGGTTTTGTTAAAAGGATTTGCGTGTCTGGTTTTTCTCTTTAAAGGATTATTGCAGCATATTATGAGTGAGTCTTATTTTGGTAGTTTTGGCCATCATTTCTGTCAGTTGCGATGTCACCAAGTTATTTTCTGAAATTTGGGAATTAGGCGACATTATTCAATTTTTTTGGGACAAGGCAAGAAACACAAGCATTGTGACAAGCATACAGGTTTTCAAGACACCTGTGGGTACTGGTTCTAATGCTAACAATACAAGTCCCGGAGTTGCATTTGAAATTACATGTTTATTGATAACTGGGACAGAAAATGCACTTGGAGCAGCAACTGTTTCAGAAACACAGCAGGAGAAGACAAGCAACTCGAGCAAAATGTGTATAAATCAATGTAGCTGTACTTCTACCAAAGCAAATATGTTTCTTCTTCAAAATGTCCAGGAACAGCTATTCCACTCTTACATATTACATGATTACATGACATGCACAAGTGCCCCCTTTTGTCTTTGGAATTTTGTCATGTATCTGCGTCCCATTCCTCATATTCAGTAGGAAGGCATCAATACCAAACATAAATTAACTATATGGTAGTCTCCAATAAATAAAAAATCTATATAATAACAATCAGAAATGTACCCGAAAACCGTTACATGAAATGGGTAGATAACCTTAAAATCAATGTTTAAAGCCCCAAAGGCTAAACTGCATTCTCCCAAAAATATATACATTTACAAATATTGCAGGTTACATTTGTAGATCAACCTGTGGGGACACATTTACATGGCAAATGAAAAATCTGCATCAATAAATAAATAGGTCCCCACATAATAATTTCAAGGACCTTACAAAATTTCTATGGGCAAATGCTACATCAATGTATACCTAGGTTAAGTAACCATAATCAAATTTACCTCTACCCTTTCAAGACTGCATACATTAAATTAAGTATAAATAGATCCTACAGCCCCCAAGAGGTGATTTTAGTCTAAAAATGCACATATTTAGCACTTGTATGAACCTATCG
Organism: Lateolabrax maculatus; assembly: GCA_031216445.1. Taxonomy (NCBI): domain Eukaryota; kingdom Metazoa; phylum Chordata; class Actinopteri; order Acropomatiformes; family Lateolabracidae; genus Lateolabrax; species Lateolabrax maculatus. The sequence continues at coordinate 11,761,485 of CM062203.1, read as the reverse complement.
CAACATTTGCTTAGAACCCTCCCCAATACATTACATAAATATAATGAACATCAAGGCCTCAAATGTTTTTTTGCAGTGTAATGCATACGTACACAAATGGACACAATCAACAGGCCACATTGATAAATCAAGTTAATGATATATGTACATCTTTACAATTAGGCCTGTTACTAAAAAAGTGTTTGATTACAGCACTTTGAATAACTCATTGTAAATACTGGAAAGCACTTGTGAAAAACATTATAGACTTATAGACTCCTACACAAGACTCCTAATTTTAACAATACCACGATAATACTGATAACCAGTTGGTTGATTCGGTCACTATAATTGTGATATGAAATGTTCATACAATTTCATCTCTAATCTGCACGAGTTGTTTCCTGTGAATTCTCTGTGCATGTGCACACTGTTTCAACCGCTTGCAGGAATGGCAATCTCTTCATGTCATGAATGTCATGTCAACAATTGGATTTGATATGGTGAACATTTTAAGGATTATAACTTTAAAGAAACCCACAGGTTAACCAAAACTGTCCATTCTATTCACTCATCATAGTTCACAGACTGCTTCTTGGTTGATCTTTGACCTATTGTACTTGCTCTAGTTGTGCACTCACACAGATTACATACATTATCATCATTGATAAAAATGGTGGCCAAAACGATAAGACCCAGGTTGCAATAAATTATCCTTTAATATCCATTCATGCATGATTTAATCCAATTATACAGTTTTTTTTTTTAGTGTCTGAGTGAGAGTATTTTTTCTGTTTTGTGGTGGCATTAAAACCACAATTGACAGGAGACTGAGATAAGATCACCTTGCCGTACAGCCATTTCCTCTAGTGCCTGAGGTGACAGGATATGCCTGTAGCCAATTCCTTTTCTGTCTGGTTATCCATGTATTTATCTATACGGTGTTTTTTACTTTCTCCCTCTTAGCCAGCTCGGCTCGGCCTCATCTTGTTTTCTCTTTTTTTTTTCATCCTATACACCTCTCTTTATGTCCATCCCCCCTCTTGCCATAATCTTTTCTGCATCAGCATAGCATAGTGTAGTCACACTTGTACTGCAACGATGAACCCTCATTATTTTATCTTTACTTTTATATATGTATTTTATACACACACTCACACACAAACATACTAAATAATTCACTTGGGGGCTCAGCACACAGCCTCAAAATCATACTTCAATTTGAATCCTATGTATTCAGTTAATGTGTAGTATGAACCTACAAACACACACAAACACACACACTGTATGCATGAGCAAACGCACGGACACTTTTGTCCACTACGGTGACAACATTTGCATTCGCTCACGCACAAACAAGGGGGTGAAAACAATTGCCAGAGCTCTTGTGTGTTTGAGTGTGTGTGCTCTGAGCTAGCTCGTGTTTTCCAGTGTAAGGTTTCGTAACACACGCTCATTACATAACAGCAGTAAGAGTGGAGCTGGGAAGAGGGGGAGAGGAGAAAGGGAGCACACATCTATACGTCACCATCCGACTCTTCCACTGACAGGGAATCACTGGGGAAAATCTTCTTTATTCACACACTGATGCCAACACCTGCGATTCGAGGCATCCACAACACAATTCTCCTCTCTGTTCACTGCACCTGGGTCTATTTTTAGTGGATATTGATTGAATTACATGATGAAGCATGCTCACAGTGCAGCGGGTGGTGTGAAGGATGCTGCACCTGATGGAAAATGCTGTTATTTCTTTCACATAAGTAAGGGCCCAGAAGTCATTTATTAAAAAATTCATAGGTGCAGAATGTGATTTATTAACCACTTATGGGGCCTCTCGTTGTAGTTCCTCATTCCAGCTGTCAGGCACATGAGTTATAATCACATATTTACACATCATTTGCATCTGTTTCTGCTTCTGCCCATAAACACAGATTTGCATCAGGTTAACATGACCTCATATGTGAAGATACAAAGAGATAAAGAGTGTCTTTTACTGTGCATGAAGAAATGTTAGGAATTACAAATGCAGAAGAGCAACTAAGTGTGCAAGTGGGTGAAATTCTAGTTAAAAAAAAAAAAAAGATAATTCAGCATTACAGAACACACTACAAATCCTGCTTTAGGTCATTCCCCTGCCAAAATGCATCCCCATACTGCCCCCACAGGTGGTGGATGGTAATGCATTGACCTGATAACTCGAGTTGGACAATGCCTTTAATAGCAGAGGGCTGTTTAGTTCCCTTCTCCCCAGGGGCAAAGGGTAATAATGGTTTGATGGCAAAGATTTTGAAGGCTTTGACCTCATTTGGATTCAGGATGTGTTTCACTGGACTGAGAGAGGATGTTTTGTGTAGTGTCTTTGTGTGTGTGTGTGTGTGTGTTTCTGTCTGGTTTCGTCCTTCCCGGTGACATGCTTAAGAGAGATGAGCTATCAGAATTTTGAGGGGATCCATCAAACTATTAATTATCCACTCCACCCTCTCTCCGGGGATGGAGGGACGTCTCATGGTCACCTGGGGCAGGGCAACGTATTTTCCCTGAGCCTCTCTGGCCCTGCTTCTTAATGCTACATCACCAGCTGAGAGTAGTGCGGGGGGGGGGGGACGTCACCTCGACTGAGCTGTTTAAGCTGAAAGATGTTCAGTGCCTGACAATAGACAGGAGCACAAAGCAGTTTCACTCAGCTCTTCCTTAAAGGAATTGGAAGCACTCCTCAGCACTCTCTTGAGAGCAAAAAAATAAATGCACACACACAGACAGTCTGTACCCTTATCCTCAATCGTTGGTAGATATTGTTTTAGTACATTACAGATAATAAAAAAGTCCCCCTTTTTTTAAAATCCCCACACATTCACAAATGTGGCTTAACCCAACTTAAATGCATATAATAATGTTTAATTGTTTTAGTAATTAAAGAGATAATCAAAGCAAGCCGCAGCGTGGATGATTAAATAATTACTCATCTAGCTAATCAACTCCATGTGGCACAGTCAAAAAACTGAAGAGCTGAATTGAGTTTGCATTAATATACTGTAAACTTTATAGACTCAACAACAGTTGGGTCAGGGTTACTTTGTCTGAATAAAACAAAATGGTGAGATAAAACCTAGAAACATGGCCAAAAGTATAATCCAAAGTTTAAAAAAATATATAGATAGCTTATTGCTTGCAAGCAGTGACAATTCTTTAATTAATGCTTTATTTTATATCCACATTTATGTTAAATGTCTGCTCTTTATGTTTATCAATAAAGCACAGTTGGACAAAGCTAGAACAATAAATACCACTTAAACAAGACTAATTCATCAGGCACACTGGCAGCTCTGTGAGGCATAACTATGCTCTTTAATGTTTATCATGCTCACTATCATAGTTTAACACAAAGAGAAACTGAGGCTGATGGAAATGTCTTTAGTTATGCAAGTATTTGGTTGTAATTGAAATTTTGATGTGATGATGGTGCTAGATGTAAAGTCACAGGATCACAAGTTATTTTTATCCATCCCGATGGGGACATGAATGTCAGAATAGTTGAAAAACCAAAAATCTCAACCTCACTGTGGCACTATGGGAAAAGTCCGTAGGATTCATCCACTGGGGACCACAAATGTACAAAATTTCATGGAAATCCGTTTGATAGTTGTTGAGATATTTCAGTCTGAACCGAAGTAGCGGACCAACTGACCAAACCGACAGACTGACATTGCCTTCCTTAACGCCACGCCGCAGCTATCTAAGTACTCTCCAGCTTGTCCTTGTTTAATGTTTTGACTGCTGAACATTTTGTTTGACTCTTAGCCTCCCTGACAGTCAAAATATTAAAATCATTCAATAAACCACGTGGGCTTTTTTAAAAAGTGAAGACAACATGGCAAACCCAGCATATTTAGGCCGAACATGATTCAAAGTAAGAACACACAGAAGCACATGTAAGTACGTGAAATAGCTGTGTCACAGAGCGATAATGCACAAACAGCTCATTTATTTCCTATGCAAACATGTACCTCATCTTCTTATCACTTTTACACAAAGGACAGCTTGACACATTTCACACATCAACACCTCTTCAGTCCCAGAGGGGGAGGCAGCAGCTTCTTCTATCTCTATGGACCCGTTCGTGTGAGAACATCTGGGAACTTTTTAAAGACGATGTTTGTAGGATTAAGAAGCTTCTAATTAAGGATCACTCATCTCAGAAACAGTCAAACTAGGGGGCTTAAACTGCGTTCCTGAAATTCTCCACTGCATGTTGTGTTTGTCGCCGCCGCCGCACATTCACAGTTTAACGTGTGCATTGTCGTGGAAGGTGCAGACAGGTGAAGGGTAACGCGAAGAAAGACGTGGAGTGCTCAGGTGCGCGCGGTGAGCAGTCTATCACAGACGATGGCCTTAGCCACCTTGCAGCAAGGCTTGTTGACTGCTGCCTGAGCAGACAGTGGGCTTAACACGACCTGTCACTTTGGATCCGAGTAATCACCTCAAGTCATCCACAGAGAATGAGAGCGAGAGAGAGGGAGGAGTGATGGAGAAACAAGTAAAGGGGTGTAGCGATTTGAAATGTGGGAAGCACATCCTTCCCCTGCTGGCACACACACACACCTTTAAGTAGATGTATTTTGACATTGTGTGTGCACATGTGTGTGTTGTAACAGAAGGACAGTGCAGCTATTAGTGTCACAGAGTAACAGCTGGCATCGCTCTGTCTTGCATCTATTTCTATATCCCTTCTCCACAAACTTTCCTCAATTCATTTTCTCTAAATAAGTTAATATCTCCAACTCAACACATATTTGTGTTCTAAGCTTTTATAGATGCTTCCTAATAGTTAGATTTTTAACGAGATTCTTCAGCTGAGACACATTTAAAAAGAAGCAGAAAAGACTGATGTTGGAGATATAAGAGCCCAGTATAGGCTTGGAAGCATTTATAAGTCCTAGAGTCTTGCCGTCCGGTGCAACACATCTGTCACCGCCCATAGAATAAGCAAGTGTGCGTCTACGCATGCTTGTGCTCCAATGTGACTTATGTGGGTCATCGATGCCCTACGGTACGGCATGCCCAGTCCTGTAGTGGAGGTGTACTGATGTCAGGTTGCATTTAGCAGGGCAGGATGATTAACCGGGGATGTGTCCTTGTTATTACTGAGAAGAGCCAGAAGGAAGAAGTGTTGATCTGTTAAATAGGAGAAGGATGGAGAGAGGTTGGCCTTGGGTACCGATCACTAACAATGATGGATAACGGGGGCAACAGGGCTTCTGGGAGGCAGCTTTGTAGCCCAGTAGTGGAACCATTAGCTCACAATACTGACATTAAGCAGCAAGGAGTGGTTTCCTCCTTGTCAACGTGGTCTACTTTGCAAAAATTCTCCATATATAGTATATAAATACATACTTTGTATTTATCAAACTGAAAATCCGTAGTTCCAGCTCCCCATTACTACAGGGATGTGCTACCATGCAAGATATATTGTCATAGCAGTACACTAAAATAGTATCATTTTATCATTTTGAAAGTTTCCCCTTCTCAATGCAAATTATCACAGTTTTATCAGTAGGAAGCAAGGCTCATGGTAGCATGAATTCAAATAATTACTAACACTTGCTCTGAGGATATTATGTGATATGTTTAAAGACCACACAAGGTCATCAAAGGCCTCTGAGAGAACCTTTTAATAACTTTGCTTTAGTTGTTGGTTCTGTCTGTGAGCGACAGCAGGTTCTAATTTTGAGCTGATGTATTTTCATATGGTACATATAGTTTTCCCCATTGCTCATCGGTCCTGTACGAGCTTGTGTTTATTTATGCGTGTGTTTGAGCATTAGCAGCAGGAGTCTTGAGCACATGGGCATCGGAGCCGAGCGTAGAGGGGAAACACTCTTTTCCTGAGCTTGGGGAAAAGGAAGGAAGCCATCTCCAGTAACCAACACACACACAGTAGTACTCCTGCTCCTACATACAGTAGGTCTATGAATAGACTATGACTTCTGCACATGAACACCCACCTCGGAGGGCCTGTCTGTTATTTTTAAATCACATCTTATGCATTGCTCATAGATTACGGGATGACCACCATGGCAAACATCATCGCTGCTCAAAATATTTCTAGTGTAGGTGGCCTCTGGTTCATACATTTGGAATATAGCAACTGTTTCTTACAATTTCCTTCCCTTGCTGGAGGGATACCGAGAGATCCTGCTTTTCTCTGGCCCACCCCTGTAAACAGGATGCTCACATGGGAGTTCCACCCATCTCCCTGCTTCCTCCACTGTGCATTCCCATGGCCAGACTGAGACACTTGCCTCCATCCAGTCATCCCACGTCCATGTGAGATGGTTGTAAACGGCTCCATCCATACAGGGGAAGCTTTCGAACTTCTTTTATCACAAAAGCAGCCCACTCAGGCTGTCTGTATTGTTCTCCCTCTGCAAAGTCTATTGCTGTTTTTGGTCCATCAACATTCAGGGGGGACAATTAGATGGGTGCACATATGGAGATGGTTAATCACTGTCAGTGTGTCAGTGTGTGTGTGAATGTCAGCAAGGGGAAGAGTAGGAGGAGGAGTAGGGTGCGTGTGTTTGTGCATATGCTTGTGTGGGAGAGAGCGCATTCCAACAAAAGGCCTAAAAATAGTAGGAATATGCCCATGTGACATATTGAGGCTAAAAGCTTGTGAATAATTTTTCTAATGCAACACATACCCCCTTCCTAAGCTCAGTCATGAAAATGTGTGCCTGCTGGTTACCTCTGCCAGCCAGCGCAGTTGGACGGGGGTAACCAGTCTGTTCAGTCACCAGTCGGTTTGTCTCTCTATTAGCAAGATATCACATGGATTTGTATGAGATTTGGTGGACGATAGGTTTTGGCCTTAATAATACTTGATTTTGGTGGTAATCTGGAATTTAAGATTTAGGTGTACCCTTTTAATTAATTTTAGAGCAGATACATTCATATTAGTTGCAGTTCATGTACTTAAACCAAGAAAACATTACGTATAACATGATAATATCAAGGTATTAATATTAAAATTATATGTTGTTAAATATTTCCCTTTAAAAAACATCTTCCGTATACTTCCTTATCTCATTTTCCTTATCATTCCTTACTAATGTTCCTTCTAAAAGCGCTTCAGTCCCCAGTTTAACTCACTTATCTAAACCACTTATTTGGAAGTGAAAACGAAAGCGGACACCTGTTATATTTGTCCATTGCCTTGTAAAGTTATTTGTGTGTACAACTATGTATGCTGGTTCAAATTCATCCCAGGAAGTGGCTTAGCAAAATTTATTGGACAATTTAATTTCCAAATAAGTTTGTAAGAAATGTATTAATCGCTGTGATTGTGCAGTTGTTCTGTGCTTTTATTTAAAGCCTTTTCTTGTCAAGTTACATTACATCAGTAATGAAGTTGGTGCATGAAATGTTACGATACTCAATAGGAAAGATGATCAAAATTATGAAAATAAAACCAGGATTGTTTTAAAAAACAAGCTTTTCTTCAGGCCATTTCCTCCCAGCCAGCACCTATATCAGACACAAGTGTACACATACTCACAATAATACAAATGCTCAGTAATTTTATAGCATTTCATGTGGAGTGGATGGTTATGATGACCCTTTAAAGAGAGATAAAACATGCAGTTTCGTTCGCTCCCTGCACACTCCACTTGTTTCTGGAGTGCAATTAAATGAATGTGGAAATCAACAGTGGAGGGGAGGGGGACTGGGACAGAAAAGGGACAGTTTGGAGGTTTTGGATGTAGTGAAAGTAAGACAAAGCATAACATCCAGTGACTTTCACTTACTTCTGATTTTCAATCCTGAAAAAAGTGGCAGAAACTTTGACAACTGACAAACAGATTCACTTTTTAAGCAAATGGGTATTATTTTCGAAACGAAGTACCACTTAAAAAAGACACTGTTTATGGCCCTTTAAATGTAGCCATCAATTTTGATATTTTCTCTTTGAAGTTGTAATTATGTAATTTGAAAGTAATCTTTCTTTTTAGGATTTGGTACAAATTAAAATGTGTGTTAAGTGAACTTTTTTTGAGATATTTTTTGAGAAGGATAGGGAGAAGTACAAATGTGTTCTTCATGTAGGCTAATCACAGTAGCTGAAGATTTTTGTAAGGATTTTAATAAGGAGTTATAAGTAAAAAGTACAAATCTAACTAGTCTTTTATTCAGTTATTTGGAGGAACTTGCTAATAATGTAATGCTGAAAGGAATTTCGGTAGAAATTTAAACGTGTAAGTACCGTACAAGAACAAGAATTTGGAATATTACAGATGTCTTCTATATCCCAATAGCTCATTAAAACATATTATATCTAACTTATGATTGCCAGGTTTTGATTACTGCTGTCAAGTCAAGGCAGACTGCCAGAGAACAGAGAGAAATTTAGAAAAAGAGGTGTGCTTTTATGCTTCTTAAATTACCATATACAGTCTATTATAGATAGCTTCACAGCTTTGTGCACAGTGTGAGCTGCACAAAACATTTTATAGCTATTATGGGACCATATTTAAGTTGGCATTGCCTTGAAGCAGGTTTATAAATAGTCTTTCACTTAAAGAAGTAAGACATCTTTTTCCCCAGAACCACCCACTTGTGTTAAAGCAGTTAAAGCACAAATGGATGTTACTTTTGCTTCGTTGTTATTTTGGAAAATACCAAGTGACATTGCCACTCCATATGGAATAAATATTAACGCTAGATTGTAATATGTTATGCGTGCTGTTAGGAAGGTCTGACATGGGTGTTTAATGTGTAACTTTATAATCGACAGTTTTGCATTCTTACTTTTCCTCATGAAAATAAAAACTAATAGGACGGCTGCATCTTTGCCTGTTGTACAGTTGTTCAGAGACTTGTACGCTTCTGCATGCCCTTTAGTTACGTATGACAGTCTCTGCTATTTAAACATACCAAGACAAACATGACTCATAATCAACATTTAACAATACTGTGTCATGTTACCCACACAGCATTTAGTCAAAGCAAATATCCTTTTTACAAAGTAGGCTATTGATTCTGCTGTGAACACAAGATTAGCTTGTAGCACAGAAGAAAGGTCAGGGCTCAGTGGCTGTGCTGGTTTAAAAAAAATATATGATAGGCAGTTTGTTCAAAACTCGCTATCTTCTCAGCTGTGTATATGTTAGTGACAATCATTAGAATAAAATATGTATGCCTGGTCATGACCTCAGGTTTAGCCACATCAGCTCAAAAAAGCAGACCTCTGCTCAGAGTGTTATTAACTCTGCTGAGTGTGTTGGATGAGAGCAGTGTGCAGTACAGTCCTCTACTGCTTTGGCTTTACAGTCGGCATGTGAAAGACCTGAATTATTTAAAGAGAGTGTGCGCAAGTTTGCACTTGCTTACCCTACTGACTCTTTCTTCCTCTTTTTAACTCACCCCGTCTGCTTTGGTTTGTGTGTTTGGAGTCAAATGAAGTTTGTGTGAAGGAGACAAGATGAGTGCAAGATGGATGCAGCAGTTTACAGTAGGCCACGCGATGTGAGACACTCTCTAAGGCCATCTGTCGCTTGGAAAAGAAAACTGTGTGAATCGCTTGGGCGAATGGCACAACAGCGAGGTTAAACATGCTGCGAGCAAAAAACATCAAACCATAGATAGAAAAGGAGAAACCAAAAGGCAGGCAGCCGGACAGATAGGAGAAAAATGACGGGGGGAGGGCAGAGTATGCCAGCCCGGGGAGGTTTTTGTGGAGGTGGAGGTAGACAGAAAGCAGGTGGATGTTTAGACAGAACGATAAGACAGCCTGGCTGACAGAACGCCTGATAAGCAGCCTGACTGTCAGGTTTGGCAGGCTGGCGGTGAATCGAGTGAACAGGGCATGGAGGAGAGGCACACAGCTGAATAAAACTGAATAAAGGAAGCTCAGAAATTGTAAGAGCATAATTTAGAACAAGTGCACCTGGTATTGAGTTTGAAGCTCTATTAATGTACAGCTGCACTGAATTCAAATCCAGACTATTCAATTCCATGTGCAAAGTAGGACATCCAAGGCTGACAGTTGTGCTGAATGTATTTAGATCTTCTGCTAACCCAGCTTTGTGGTTTTATTGTGGTGAGAGCTCTCATGCTAACCGCTGTGGGTATATTTGTCATTTTGTGCAATTATTTAGTAGCCAGTTTCACAGATTGGGTTTAAACCATGCCAGCAGCTATCCGGACTGACGCATTTTTAACAGTGAAAGTGTGTATAGTAATTAATTTTGTCTAGAGCCACCAGCAGGTCAAAGTTTTCTCTTATACAGTGAAACCTCTCAACATCCATTGTTGATTGTCTCCTAATTTCTTTACAGACATTAATGTTTCCCAGATGATTCACCCTAATGACTTTGGTGATCCTTTGACTTTTTTATAGCACCACCATGAGTTTGGCTTTTGTGTTTTTTTGTGAAATGTCTTAATACTATTGGATGGATTGCCATGAAATTTGTAACCAACATTCATAAGAACTTTGACAGTCCCTTTATGTTTCATCCAACACATCATTAGCTCAAAATGTTTTTTGGTCTCTTTAGAGCCCCTAGTCAGGCTGAAGACTTTATATGTTTGTAAGTGACATTGTTTTCTTTGTTCTAGGGAAGCCCCAAAGTATCGAGAGCTCAGAGCGGGTCCAGCTGTCAGGGACATACAACGTTCGGAAAGGGAAGCTCCAGCTACCGGTTAACCGCTGGACCAGACGACAGGTCATCTTGTGCGGCACCTGCCTCATCGTCTCCTCTGTCAAGGAGAGCCAGACGGGGAAGATGCACATCCTGCCGCTCATTGGAGGAAAAGTACGTCTAAATCACACCCCAGTGACATCACGTCATTTTCTTTTTCTTCCCTTTCTCTTTTATGATGATTTTATGCAATTTATGCTTTTGATCATAAACTCATAATGTCTTGGGGTTAGGGTGACCTCAAAAAGTAACTTTTATTACACTCGCCAAATGTCTCCCTACGTGGTGAAGTTTGTTCTTGATGACATTTCACCTTAAACAACTGTTTGTCCTTTAGTGTGACACCCAGTAATGCTTCCAGCGTTGTTCCTTTTAGCTCAAGGTCAAACAGACATAGTGCGAGCCAGGTTTTTAATAGTCTAAATGTTTTTAATATTCTGCAGGGATGTTTATGTCCATTTCTAATCTGGAGTATAGACATGCTGTAATGTTTAGTGTAATGAATCATTATAGCATTCAAGTAGCCTTATTTATTAATTTCTTTTTAAATGCCTTCTTAAAAATGACCTTTATCCGTTTATTGCTTTATGGATCTGTGTATCTGCAAGGCCACTAAATAAGCTCTCCTGAAAAGCCCTTTCTACCCGTCTGTTTGACACAAAGGACGCTCCATACCCAACCACACCCAGTTTGTACACATTTCACATGACCTCTAGTCAACCATTCTTCTATACACTTCCTCTACATGTGCCTGTGTGTGGTGGGTTTGTGTGTGTGTGTGCCAATTTTCTATTCAGACACCATAACTAGTTAGCCATTCATTCACAGAGACCATGTGCTTGAGTGTGTGTGACTCTGCGTGTCTAAAAGGCAATTTCACATACATTTATTTTCGTTCACGTCAAACACATGAGTTCATTATATGATCATGCGTGCCTTATAAATTTCCATGAGTGTGCTTCTGTTTGACTGAATTTGTCTACCCTAGAGCCATTCCACATCTTATTCTCATTAACAGAAGTGGTTAAAAATAAGAACTAATCTGTTGAGACGTCCATGTGTCAGCTTTTACTCTCAGTTTCCTTTTATTTCATGACTCTAACTCTAAAGGTGTGGGGTTTATCATTTATATTCAGAGGGGGTGTCAGAGATGTCAGCCTTTCAGACTGTAATGTCACTCCTGTGTGTCTCGTCTGCAGGTGGAGGAGGTGAAGAAGCACAATCACTGCCTGGCCTTCAGCTCGGCGGGGCCTCAGAGTCAAACCTACTACGTCAGCTTTGACAGCTTCACGGAGCACCTGCGCTGGCACAGACATGCTGCCAAGGTACTGTGTGTGCATGAGAGTTAATAAAGGAAGGGAGAGCACAAGCATATGCTCCCAGGCGCTACTTACGGGTCAGCTGCATCGTATATCAGAACATGCGTGACTGCAAGTTGAAGTATGAAAATGTGGCACTGCATCCACCGCGATCCCACTGCCCGTATGACCAGAGTGGATTGTAAACTACACATATTTCACTGCTGTGCACTCGTGTCGTATGTGACCTAAGCGTCTCTGGGCGCACTTAGACACATAAACACTGCTCATGGCTCTCTCCTTTCTCTCATTTGAACTCAAGTAGGCCATAGCCAGAAAACCTCTTTTCTAAATATTAACAGGGACATGCATGTCACCAGCACCCAGAGGGCCACTCAGAATAGAAGCCTGGATAGAAGCAGCACGTGCCCCGGTGACGACTGCTGAGCCTCTAGCTAACTTCGCTCTGAAAAGCTTGGGTTTGCAGACTGTAGATTTGAACTGCTCTACGCACCTGCAACTAACTAGATTACACAATGATATAATGTGTCACTTTAGGTCACTAACCTGTTGGACTTTCCCTTGACTTGACTTGACTTCCTGACTCCCTAATCCTAAGAAGATTGAACACTGAATGACATTGGACCCCATAGCAGGAGGCTACACACACACACACACTCACACACACACACAAAGTAAACCAGTAAAGCCTTGTGTGATAGAGATAATCCTGTTTAACTACATACATTTCTCTTTATCTCTGTTACCTCTCCACTCTTCTTCTTTTCCTCCCCATACCTCCCCACCTTCATTTAGATGGTGTCCCAGAGAATCAACTCAGTAGATCTGTCCTGCTGCAGCCTGGAGCAACTTCCTCCCAACCTCTTCTACAGCCAGGACCTCACCCACCTCAACCTCAAACACAACTTCCTGCCAGCGGACCAGCGGCTGCAGCAGCTGCAGAGGTACAATGCCGTCGTAAAACTACAGTAAAGCCACCTGAGGATAAACTAAGAGAAGGGGAAGAGGCAGGCAGAAGTGAAAGATAAGAAAGGAGTGGACGGACTTGAGGAGGCTTTACAGGTGGAGGAGAGAGTCGAGGGTGGTTTGAATGGGCTGGTTCGGGCAAGATCAGACATGAGAAGGTTTTGCAAAGCTTAGCATAATCTGGCCACAACAGGAGCTGAGCTGGGCTGTTGTACAATGAGAGGACAGACGAGACGCTTACACAGTGAGACTTCACTGGACACAGCAGGTCATGGCTGGCTGGTTCGGACAGCTTCAGCCTTCGCCTGCAGTTTGCAAGCCATCAACCCGAGCAGTCTAGGACGGCGTCCATCGGCACGCGGGGACCAGAGAGGCTAGCCAGGGCTGCGCTATACCAGGCCAGGCCAAACGAGCCCAGAGCCCACAAGGGTAGATGTGTCTGCAGGGAAGCTTTTAATGTGCCTGGCCTCCCTCACTCTCTCACTCTGTGAGCACCATCTGCTGCATGCTTATCGTGGTCCCAGATTAAAGCCCACAGCCAAGACGTGTGTGTGTGTGTGTGTGTCTGTGTGTGTGCGCACATATTTATTTGCATTCACATAGACAGTGATGCATGTGCACACCCATCACAGGTTATCTTTATAAGATTATTGCCAGAATATTTTTACCATTTAAGTGGGTAAATTGTGGGAATCTGATGAGTATATGTGTTAGCGGTGTTTGCAGAATAGAGTGTCTGCATGTGTGAGAGGGAGAGAGTGGCTTCAGGCTACAGATTTGGGGTCAGTGCATATAAAGTCTTGATACAGTATGGCACTCGTTTTTGTTTTTTTTTTGTTTTTTTATTTTCAAGATGACTGCACTGACAGGAATGTGTGTGTGTGTGGCCATGCATGTATAATCTTGCATGCTAGTGTGTCTTCCTGAGAAAAAAACCATGAATGAGTAGGTTAGGATTCTCTGTTGCTCTATGACGCACATTTTCCGAATCATTCTTTTTTTTCCCTCTGAATAATGACTGGTGTTAAAAAGACGATAATGAGAGGGAAATAACTCGTTTTTAAATCTAAATGAGTGATGCACAGCTCCCCTGCTGGTCACGCAAGATAGCATCCATTTAGCTTTGCCAAACCTAAGTAGGCTCATCCGCATTTGACCCAGCATGACAGAAAAAGAGGTCAGTAATGAGAAAGAGATGAATAGTTAGCTGAAAATAGAGGTATTTTGACAGAAACGTGTAGCGGAGTTACTTGAGTGTTCGCTTTGCCCCTGAGAGACTCAAGTCAAAAGAGCTGGAGTCAAGAACAATAATACTCTGTGTGCAGCCTCCATGAATGTGGGTGTATGTGTTTTGGTGTGGACAGTTGTGTGAGAGTCTGTTTTTGTTTCAGGATAAACACTGGCTTTCTCTGACATCTAACATGGGGTCAGAGGGCTTTGTATTTTTCCAAGAGGAATGGAATGTGTGAACCTGCCACATGCCTCTCCCCTTCTCTCTCTTTTCTCTCTGGCCAAATACTAACTGGTGGGTGATTTGCCAATCAGATATGCATAATCAGTTGTCTGGGATACTAGCTCTTTCCCCTGGCATGGGACTTCCTTCCCAGCATGCATCTCACTGTGAGACAGAGGTCACCGCTCACTGTGGGGAATATCTGATGTTCCATGCATATGATTAAACCTTTGGCCTGTTTATTTACATATGTATGATAGTTTAGCAAGTTCTGAAGGACATAAAAGTAATGGAAATGAAGAGACAATGAAGGGGAGAGGACAGCAAAGTGGCAGAAAGTCAAAATATTAGATTAAAGGGGTTATTTGAGGCCACGTGAAAGGATTATAGTTGCATTCATTTATTTTTTTGGTCGCTTGGTGGCAACAGGGGAAGCTGAAAACACAACATTGCTATATAATCTCTTTATAAAAAGTGAATATGGCGATAGTGTTAGCAAGTATATGCCTATAAACACACTCAGCAGACACCGAGCAAAATTTGCATTCATTTAGAGATGTGTTTGTCCAATATTCACTCTTGCTTTACCTGTTGTTTGCTTTTCACCAACTTACTAAATGCTCCACTATGTTCACCAGTGAGTCTGCTGTGTGGTTCTAGGCAGGTAGTGTGCAGCGGGTTTATCAGAGCTGTTCGGCTTAAAGATAAGGGCCAGAAACCAGGTTGACGACAGCGGAGTTATGGGCCAGAACACCAACACAATAAGCTAAAATACTTTAAAAATACTTTTTAGTTAGGGCTAAAAAACAAGCTGTAACTTAAACACAACCTGTTATCACCTTATATAGTTGTTATTGTGAACATGTTTGCAAACAGTTTCTAATCTACTCAACCAGCAGACGCTAAGCAGCATAGGCCTTAATCTGCAGTCTTGTTTCTGTACACCTGACTAATGTAAGACCAATATATATAATCTTTATTCCACTTATTCTCTCTTCTTTTGGATCTGTGTTGGTCTTTGAAACATATCTATGTCTTTAGCTTGCTAGAAGTTCCATTATGTTCCCCAGCTAATCGCTTACTTTGACTTTCACTCGGTGCTGTGCGTGGCCTGAAATGAGGTTGATGAGAGTGGAGTTGTGAGCTGGAAAACATAACAATGAGCTAAAACATCTGCAGGGAACTGCATATGTATGTGGTAATCCTCTGTGGGCTTGTCAGTTTGAGCAACACCTCGTCACTTTATCCACTGTTAATAAAAATGAAAAGTGCAGCTTCAGAAACACAAGGACAGTAGTAAACATGATGTAACAGAATGGCATGATGGGATAGCATGACACAGAACAAGAGAGACTGAGGGGGGGGGCGTATGAGCATTACTCAGCAGATTGCAGAGGTTGATTTAATGGTGGAATGACATTTTCCCACACACCCCCCACCCACTGCCTGCAGGAGTCACCCTCAGCTGGAATCACTTGGCCACCCTAATCAATAGCCCTGACGTCTTGGCTGCCTTTTTTGTCCATCACATGATATGCTGTGTGCATGTGTGTGTGTAACCCAGAGCTGCACATAGAGAGGAACATCAAGTAGTTCCAAATTCAAGCAGCTGCTCCAGCTTGCCGTGCTAACATGGCGCACTGCCCATCTCCAGCATGCCATAGCTGCTCTCTCCGTGCACATGATAGGTGATAGAAGGTTGCATGTGTGTGTCTGTATGTGTGTAAATGGATAAATAAAGACATAGAGGGTCCTTTCCCCTGCTTCTCCTGTTTTCTCTCGTCTCCCTCTCCCCTGAGGGGCTAACCCCTCTGAAGGTCACCACTCGACCATAGGACACCACACCAAATGCCACTGGTCTCACTGTTGTTTGAATGAACAACACAGACGTCAATGCTGCACTTGTTTGCTCAACAATCAAATGTGATGGTTTACTCCTACTATTAAGGAAGGCTTTGTTTATGGTAGTGTTGAACCTGTGTGTTTTTCACTCAAACAAATTCTCTGTCAGCTATACTTTGCTACATTGCCCATGAATATATTAATTGATATATTTATAAATATCTTCTACTCTATTGCAGTATTCATGTTGACACAACTACATGTGCACTCATATCATTTGTTCATACTCCTTTTCTCTTACATTCTTTTTCCTTATTTGTCACTAATACTCTTGTCCTGTATTTCCAGATTTTCTCGTCTGAGGAGCCTCAACCTGTCAAACAATCACCTTGGTCAGTTCCCCCTGGCCATCTGTGACATCCCCACGCTGACAGAGGTCAACCTCAGCTGTAACTACCTGTCCTCTGTCCCCAGCTCTGTGGGAGCCATGACCAAGTAAGTAACAGCGAGGAGTTATTGAGGATACAGACCTAATGTGGACTAAATATACCTGCATCTGAAGTTTATCTATTGTACCGATTCCTTACTGCGAGATGGCAGGGATGGCGCCAATGCAAGCAAGCATTGGCGCCATCTCAGGTCTTGCAAACCAGTGACCCATTTCACAAACCAACCACATTTTTGCCGGTTTGATTGTGAAGTTTACATAGCCAAATGCGGGAGTTACCTAGCAACATGGCATAACAGCCACCATAGTGTACTTTGCTGGTTTCAACATGTGGGCAAACAACAACACAACTTGCACAAATGATCTGTGGTGCTTGCTTGTGACATTTTGCCTTAGTCATGGCCTGTCCCTGGTCTGTTTAATGGCTGTCCCAGTCCTTTCACTCATCTACTCAGCTGTTGTATTAATATAAACTGTCATTTCAGCTTATTATGGAGCCAGTCTGTTGTGAAGAATCCAGTTTTGAACATCTCCTTTTATATTTTAAAACCTTAGCTTTTTTTTGCAAGTTTGACAATTTATCTCACATTTCTTTTGAGGACGCTATTGCCAGTAAAACATTGAAGTTTTTTTGATGAACCACTGAATTAAATTTTTTAAATAGATTACTTGGTGACATTGTCAAAAAAATCACAGAGTTTTAATTTCTAGGTCAACATTTTCAAGAGGATGGAACAAATCTGATTTTGCTGGCTGAAAACCTTATTTATTTTCTCATGGGAATGCTCAGAACGTTTTAAGTTTTAGTTGAGCTCCAGTATCGGCCCCCTTGCCTGTGGAAAAATCCCCTTTTACTCACTCTTTAAAATTGTGTCAGCAAAATGTAAAACATTTTAAAAAAAAATGAATATGTAAAATTAAATAAAATAAGCTTAAGCTTGATAATTCATGCATTATTCAGTCCACCATGACAGTTGGGAACACATAGATTAAGGGAGTCATTTAGTGCCTGGGTCAGTACTGACATATGGATAGTACATGTGCTTTAAACTCAAACCTCAATACTTAACATACAGGTGTGTGGGTTGAAACAGGGCTAAATGAGAAGTTAATCTGCAGGAATGATCTGGTATGCCTGTAAATTCCTGAAGTGGCCAGCAGGGCAGTTATGCTGCTACTGCTATCTGCTGGACGGTAAGGGTACTGATTATGAATGCTGAAATTGTTGAACAAGTTCTGCTTGGTTGATTTGCTACACAGTCTGCGCAAATAAGCAAAATTCTCTGTTAAATTGCCATCCTGCCTATCACTTCTAACATGAATGGGGTCAATTGTCTAATCTCGTGTTCCTGTTTTAGTTTGCAGACATTCCTGTTGGACGGCAACAGTCTAGATGAGCTTCCCAATGAGCTGGGTTCCCTCCAGAGGCTGAGTTACTTAGGCCTTTCATTCAACCAGTTCAACCATGTGCCCCAGGTGCTGGAGCAGTTGGCCTCTGTGGAGAAGCTGTGCATGGCTGGAAACAACCTTGAAACACTCACCTTGCAGAATTTCAGACTCCTCCGTGTCAAACACATTGATCTAAGGTACAGTGATGTAGGCAGATTGTCATAATATTTTTAAAAAATCACAATTAGGAGATTATGATAGAGGATTTGTGATTGAACTTTGACAACTTTTCAAGAACAAACATCACTTTAAGTCCTCAGTCATGCTTCTCCAAAGCGATGTACTCAATGACACTTGTTAACCCACTAAAGATGGAAACAATAACACTAAGAGGAGGCCAAAACACAAGCAGACTGTCAGACGGCACGGAATCAGGAAATCATTTGCCTGTAGTGGCTCCATCAGGTGTCTTCCCACTGTTTGCAAAGAGTGACTTGCAATATTTTTCTAGTTAATACTTCACTCCTTCTGCCTTTGCTTGGACAAGTTCAATAAACGTTGTCCAGCATTCTCACCTGTTTGGGCAAAGATCACCTGGCATCTCTGATGAGGATGTGTTCTTCAGTGCTGCAAGTGTTTGATTCAATTAATCAATGAGTTTAGGGTTACAACTACCTAGTATTGTAAATCATAAATTGTGTACAGTACAATTGAGTACTAAACAGAACTCAAGAAGCTGCACAATATATCAGCCATCACCTAAGGCATGTTCCCTGCCTTACAAGAAAGGCCACAGCCTGTGCAGTTCAACCTGATCCAATTGGAGCTAAACCTTTGCCTCCTCCCCGCTCCCTCTGTCAGGTTGAATAAGATCTCCAGCATGGTGCCAGATGAGCCTGACCTACTGAGGCACGTGACTCAGCTGGATGTGAGGGATAACAGGCTGACGGACCTGGACGCCTCAGTGTTCCCCAGACTGGAGGTGCTTCACTGCGAGAGGAACTGCATCGCCAGCCTCAAGGCCAAGGGTTGCTTGCTCAAAGGCATCTACGCCTCCAACAACGGTGGGTTTGGCACGCAGGACTTCATGTGCTCTGCAAAGGCAATCATGTGTGGTTGGAAAGGACAGATTCCCTTTCCTCTCACATCACCACCACCCTGACTGGTTTCTAAATCACTGATATGAATCTGTTTTTCCGAACCAGTAACATATATCTCACAGATGTCATTTCTTTTCCCATATAACTTCACTCCTCCCGTGCTCCTCTCTCTACATGCATTCATTTTTCTTATCAGTGCTGCAGTCTCATTGTCCCTCTCCATCATCCCTCTCATACTTGTCATTACATAGCCCCCCCCCCAACGCTCCCCTCCATTTTCCATCTACCTGCTTTTGTAATAGACCATGTCTGTCCTTGCTGTAGGTTAATGTGTTTGGATTTCTCCCTACAGAGCTACGACAACTGGATGTCAGTCCTGTGCCCTCCAATCTTAGTTACATGGATATCTCGAGGTGAGAATCCCAAAGTACACACACACACACACACACACACACACACACACACACACAGGAATGCAGCTCTGATTGGAAAAAGTATTATAAAAATGTATCTCATTTACAGCACACCGTCTCTGCCTTATAAAGGAGATTACATTTGCTTTAAAGATCTTGTAAATGCACAGCCAAATATTTGGTAAACAGATCTTTGAAAGTGTAGTGAAATGTCAGAGTTGATGTTAGAGGACTGTCATTCTTTAACCATGTCAGCCTTGACCTTTCACCTTTGATGGGTAAGTTAAAGGCTACTGCACTTAGCTTCTTGGTGGTAAATAAAAAGAACATGGAAAGAGTACTGAACTTTCATTTTAAGTGCTGAATTTATTTGAAACTGTTTTGATTTTTGAAACATTTTTCCACTTTGGCTTTTAGTGTAAAGTGAATCTGAAATACTACAAAATATGTTAAATATGTTAACCCCTAACCCTTTCCAACCAGAGCTGAAGTTGCTGTCTGTCTTTTCTAGAGCAGAACTGTTGGGAATTCAAATACATGCCGCATCCCAGTACTTTATATTCCATGTTTGGTATCTCGCTTTACAAACTGCACATAATTTATCATCATCGTCACCCCCTCTCCTCCTGTAGAAACCATATGGAGTCCTTGCCAGACTGGCTGTGTGAAGCTAAGAAACTGGAAGTTCTGGACGTGAGCCACAACCTCATCACTGAGCTCCCAGCTCGGTGAGTCTCTCCCTCAGCGAATGTGTCCTTAAGCCTGTAAATGGCGTACAGTGCTGCATTATTCTCTCTGCCCTTTGCCGGCCAGTCATCTATTCCCCATAGAGCCTCATAAATCACACAGATAGCCTGTAACCTCCACAGCCTTGGTCCATTCTCTTCTTCTTTATATAGCCTTTTAGAAGGTCAGTTCAGATGCAGCTCACTTCCTCCTCTCTGCCTTGCATCAGCCCTGTCAACCTTCCTCCCTGTGCTTTTCTCTTTTCATTTTTCTCTCTCTTCCTCTGGTTCTGTCATTGTCTGCAGATTTATTTTTTACCCAATAAGTGTCAGGATGATGAATTCCAGCTGCAGGCTCCACTAGAGGCGCTGCTATTTTCTGTTTTCACATCCTCATCCTCACCACCATCCTCCCCCTGCACTATCCTCATTTCCATGACTGTTCCAGCCTACTTAAATTACAGTCCACTTGTTCACAAGCCAGTTGTGTGGAAGAATCATGTGTCACCTGCTCACAAATTATCTATTTATCTAACTACCTAATCTGTCTGTCTATACATCTGTGCATGTGTACATCTATGCTCCACTGTAGGTTCATAAGAGTCTATATGTTTTAAGTTCTAGTACTGACCCAACCATCTGTATATTCTTTGTGCTGCAGGTTGTTATGCAGCAACAGTCTGAGGAAGCTGAGTACAGGACATAACCAGTTGCAGAAGCTGCCTGAAAGAGTGGAGCGCCCTCTGCTGGAGGTTTTGGACATACAACACAATCAACTGGTGGAGCTGCCCAGCAACCTGTTCCTCAAATCTGACAGGTAGCAATAATCATCAGCTAGAAGTGAGTTGTCTTTTATCAGATAATGCACCCGACATCTGACAAGAAGATTAAGCATAGGAAAAGTGCAGGTATATGAAGATGAAGGACAGAAATGATGAAAAGGATTTTAATCGAGGACAAAATATCCAAGGGCATTGATGACAGGCAAATAAAACACAACCAACCAGTACAAGGATGGGAGAGGGAGAGGTTTTAATCGGGGTCATATAAGCAGGAATTCATGTAGAAGTTTGTAATTAAAGTGACTCATCACTATTTGTCATGTCCCTGTCTGGAAGGGGTACAAAAATTAGTCTGTACTTTCATTTTTCCTTCAAGCTTACGATGCCTAAATGCATCAGCCAATAAGCTGGAGCACCTGCCACCATCCAGCCTATCAGATGAGAGCCACAGCATCCTGCAGGAACTCTACCTGACCAATAACCGGCTGACAGATAAGTGTGTACCCATGCTAACAGGCCATACACACCTTCGTGTTCTGCACATGGCCTACAACCATCTCCAGACCTTCCCGGCCAGGTAAAGAACTAACATTCATATCGATTCCTTTTTTGATTATTTATTAATCTGTTAATCATTTAGAATAGAGCACGACCAATCCTGGATTTTTTAGGCCAATACTGAAATTGAGTTAAAACAGAGTTAAAACAATCTGATAACAGTATATTGGCTGATATATATGTTTGGTATTCCTGTACTTATTGGCCAACATATACTCAGTTACCAATATCTCAGTAATATATAGCTGGCCGATATATAGCTCTAATTTATTAAGACTATAAAATATCAGAAAATAGTATAAAATAATCTTCAACACATTCTTGGATATAAAGAATGAAATAGGCAGTATATCTGCACAATTGGGATGCTGGAACCACACAATTTTCCTTGATAAATGAATAAATCATGATTTACTGTACTCAACTCACCCAATGCTTTCCCATCATTCTTCAGCAAAATGGCCAAGTTGGAGGAGCTGGAGGAGGTGGACCTGAGCGGAAACATGCTGAAGACTGTGCCCACCACCATCATGAATTGCCGGCGAATGCACACACTGATTGCCCACTCCAACTCTATCGAGGTCTTTCCTGAGGTCATGCAGCTGATGGAGATGAAAGTAAGACAGTACTTAAAGCACATCTCAGTGCATCTTTATATATAGTACATGTATGAGCCCCCAAGCTTGTACTGTATGTGCATGTTTGTGATTATTCACATATCTTCCTCTCTTGTCAGTGTGTGGATCTTAGCTGTAATGAGCTGAGTGAGATTACTCTACCAGAGAATCTGCCTCCCAAGCTTCAGGAGCTTGACCTGACTGGAAACCCTCGTCTCAACCTGGACCATAAGACCCTTGAGCAGCTCAAGTATGTCATTATTTCTCTGTAGGTCTTTTTGTTTTAGTTGCAGTGCAAATCTGCATATAGAAATGTAACTATAACCTATAATTGCACAGGGAGTATTTTATTCTTTTTATCATGCTTAATATTTTCTCTGCAAATGTGTTTAAATTTAATTGCAGTTTATATGCTGTTTTTCTACTATATTACTTACTGTTATAATGGTCCAGTTTCCCCCTGAAATTATTTTTATCTGAACTACTCTAACCTTTTATGATAGAGACCACCTTTTATTATACACCCAGAATTCTGTCAGTAAATCATGCATCTTTATTCCTCTACATGATACAGTGAATTTCATCTATTTCATGTTTTGTTGTTTTGCAGTAATATTCGCTGCTTCCGTATTGATCCGCCTCCAACCTTTTCGTCGAATGAGACATCTGGTGGGCCTGCTGTGTGGAGTCATGGTTACACAGAAGCCTCAGGCGTCAAAAACAAGTGAGTTTAATTCAGTCAATGATGAAAAAAACAAACCACCATCATCCTCGTCCAGTGAAGCCTCACTAATCCAAACCACTTGAGAAAGTGCATTGTTAAAGCCAGATGACTCAAATGAAGGAAGTATTGAAGCAGGGCTTATTGAAAACATGAATCATGTACACTTACATGCCAAAACATATCTGTACGGACTAAATTGTCAGTTCAGCACTTAAATGTGCATGCTAAAGAAGAGATTCAAGCAATTCCACATTTCCATATACGCAAGTTCAATTGGCAAGTCTGCTTTGATGACGGAGGTTCTGCTGTACAGTTAGATGAATCATGGAGAGCATTGTCTCCATGGTCATTAGTATGGAGCAGTTTGATCAATATCTGAGTTATTATGTCTTTGAAGCTTATTGTTTCCTTACTGAGCACATGCCTCATTGACGTTATGGTCTTCTTTTGTTTTCTTTTCAGACTCTGTGTGGCGGCTCTTTCAGTAAACAGTTTCTGCGGGAGTCGTGAGGCTCTGTACGGTGTGTTTGATGGGGACAGGAATGTTGAAGTGCCCTACCTTTTGCAGTGCACAATGAATGACGTGTTGGCTGAAGAACTACACAAGACGAAGAGTGAAGAAGACTACATGACCAACACCTTCCTAGTCATGCAAAGGTACATGAATTGCGCTTTTAACAGCCGTCGTCTTTTCTTACAGATCATCCACAATATGTTGCACATTTTTTGTCTCTAGCACAAACTATAATCTGCAAAATTAATTGCTGGAGAAAATGTAAATGCCCCCTTTTCTTTTACCATCACAGAAAACTGGGAACTGCAGGTCAGAAATTGGGTGGCTCAGCGGCTCTGTGTCACATTCGCCATGACCCCACCGGCCCCGGTGGCTGTTTCACACTCACTGCTGCTAATGTGGGCAAGTGCCAGGCCATCCTGTGCCGCGATGGAAAGCCATTGTCACTCTCACTACTTCACAATGTAGGGCTTGAGGAGGAATACCGCAGGATCAGGCAGCACAGGGCTATCATCACTGAGGTAGAGATCCTTGAAAACATCAAAAGTACATTGAAATCAATGTTGAGCACATTAATGTAAATGTATTTAAGATATGAATTGATGTTTATGAATCTTTTCCACAGGACAACAAGGTGAATGGTGTGACCGATTCTACACGAATCATGGGCTACTCCTTCCTTTATCCATCCGTCATCCCTTGTCCGTACGTGCAAACAGTCACTCTCACCCCCCAGGACGAGTTTTTCATTCTGGGGAGCCGGGGCCTATGGGATGCTGTGTCTCCTATTGAAGCTGTGGAGGCTGTTCGAAACGTCCCCGATGGCCTGGCGGCTGCTAAGAAGCTGTGTACGCTGGCGCAGGGCTACGGCTGCACAGACAGCCTCAGCGCCGTTGTGGTCCAGCTCAGTGTGAGTGAAGACTGCTGCTCCTGCTGCTGTTCTGAGCCCCCCCATCCCCCTCCTAGCCCCGGCTTGGGCCCCTATCCCCCATCGTCCTCTGCCATCAAGGAGCGGCCCTCAGATGGCTCCCTCCCTGTGCCGCCTTCCTCCTGCAGTGAAATCAGCAGTGAGATCAGCACCAGCGAGATGAGCAGCGAGGTGGGCTCCACCGCTTCATCCGATGAGCCACCGCAGAGCTCCCTGGTGCTGCTGCACGAGCAGCCCCACCACCCCCACCTCCACCTGCACCATCAGGCCCACTCGCTGTCCCTACAGCACCAGCAGGCCCACACAACCAACCAGCCCTGCCAGTACTTGTTCCCAGGTTCAGAGCTGCCCTCTGCCCGCAGCTGCTGTGCCCTCCATCCTGCCTGCTTAGCAGGCTCCTTCCAGAGGCAGCTGTCTAGTGCCACCTTCTCCAGCGCCCTTTCTGACAACGGGCTGGACAGTGAGGACGAGGAGCCCATCGCTGGTGTTTTCTCTAATGGGAGCCGTGTGGAAGTCGAGGCCGATGTCCACTGCCTCAAAGCGGAGTCCTCCTCCTCCTCCTCCTCACCCCAAACCTCATTACCCTCATCCTCTAGCCAGGAGCGCATCCTGCCGACTCTTCCCCCACCTCCCCCGCCGCCATGCACCCCAGAGCCACTGGAGGAAGCGGTCGACATGGGCCTCAGTGAGGCTGAGAACGGACTGGAGAGAGACGACTCGTGGCAGGGAGTCGGAGCAGGAGGTGGCGATGGAGGAAAGTTGGCAGGCAAGAGGAGGGTTAATGGGTCGGTGGCACGCCAGGAAAAGAGTCACAACCTTATTGAGGTGGCTGCTGACGCTCCCTCTAAGAAGTCGGGGGGTTACTTCACGGCTCCAGCCCAGCCCGACCCAGATGACCAGTTCATCATCCCGCCTGAGCTGGAGGAGGAGGTGAAGGAAATCATGAAGCAGCATCAGCAGAAACAGCAGAAGCCGCCTGGGACCGATCAGCCCACGGACTATTACGACACCCCACTCTGAACAGCAGCACCACCAACTACAGCCTCATCTCCCTCCCAGCTGCAGCATGCACAGAAACCCACCATCCACCTAACTGCTCTGATTTTTCCGCATATGGACACAAACAAAAGAGTTTCCTCAAGAAGCTATAAAATGCACACGGAAAAGTTTGATCACGCTTTTTCTAAACAGCCTCCTCCTATCTACACAGCCACATCATTGAAGAACCATTGTTACCCGCTCCACCCATTTTCACCCAAGCAACTCATAGAATGAAACAAGCAAATGAGCCCTTTAATGATACTCAACCCTTTTGAATAGCCTGTGGACACAGGTCCTGGTGTCCACAGTTGTGCCCTCACAGACTGTGGAACGTTGTTTTTACATTAGACAACCAGCTGAGTATGTAATCAACACTAGTCTCTTTGCAATAGCATTAGCTCGCCACAACACTTGTTAATATGGATAGCAATTCCATGGTTTGTTTGTTTGTTTTGTAAGAAATTACCATATCTTTTAATGTGAAATCAGTGAAGTTGCTGAAAGAACTTTTTAAAAACAGAGACACATAATCTTTTTATTATCAGTGAACTATGTCGAATGGTACACCAGTAATACCACACCTAACTGTTGTAGATAGGGCACTTAAAATACTGTATTTCTTCAGTAAATCATGGCTCTTGGCCTGTAAAATGGCATAGAAATTTTTTGTAGAAATTTTAAATACTAACTCCTAGGAGTTGCATACTCTTTATGGTGACTCAGTCACTTTTACTAATCTTCTCTGAGAGAAATGGTGATTTTTTTCCCCCAATGATTGTAAATAAGAGAAATGTTGTATACTGATGCTTTTAAAGGAACTGCGTATCTGTTTGTCGGTGAAGGTTTTAGTGGCGGGGAGGATATGTGGTTCACCAAGAATTTGCTGTTATGGAGGTGTCACCCCCTCTTTATCTTAGAATAAAGGCACACAAATACGACACACATGCACACACACACACATGCACACAAACACAAATGTATATGTGCAATTGCAGGTCAGAAATTCCAACATTCCATGCAATGTAACTACACAAAGTGTTAAAGTTGCCATGGTTTGCTCCACTTTGTTTGATTGTGATGTCCTGTAGTCATCACTGTATCTAATGAACACTAATAGACAAATCTTTGCATGCATACTTGCATGCATGCACATACATACACACACACAAACACAAATACATGGACACTCACACTTAATATTAGTCCCACCTCCCTCCTACAGTAACTGTTATCACCGGCATGACTGTGTCAAGTTCAGTAATACAAACAAATATATCCACATGGAAAAGAGACAACACAGATGTTCCTGTCTTTGGTATAATAAATTTTAAATTTGTGAATATAAATCATGCTGTCTGGGATTTGTTTTTAATCTTTAATCTACATTTGATATTAAAATGTTCACATAAGATTTCTGAATTTCAAAATAATTTATTTACAATAGTATTCTTAGTTTGCTGTAGTTTTTACATTGAATGACCAAAAGGGGGCAATCTCATACAATGTTATGATCTACAGTATGTGACGGCTTTACCTTTGAGAACTGTAGTTAAGAGCCATAGATCTATACATTTATAACTGCTCTACAGAAGATATTTAGCAAAAATATTCAACTGAAAAATATTGATTTATTTTACTGAAAGTCTGTCTTTCTTCTTGTTGTCATTGGACACTTCAGAGTCTACCACTACGGTTCATTGGTGACATTCCTGTTTGCCATGACAACATCGTTGTCATGTCCACGTTTCTTATACTTCTTCTTCACACAGATGACACTGACTGCTGTAACCACCAGCATTACTCCCAGCACAGACAGAGAAGAGGCAAGCGCAAGTGTGGTTTTATCCGCGTCGGAGCCCTTGTACTGACAGCTGTCCCCATAGTACCACCAGTCATCACCCACCACACACCTGGAGAGCAGAGAAAAAGGAAGAGGATGAGAGGGACTTGAAGGTATTCCCATATGGCATGTATAGAGGGTGATGGAAAATGTTAAGACAAATATGAGAACTCAACCTAATGGGACAAGATGAAATGGATAATTCACTGTTGAACTGCTATACTAGTTGCAGTTCTAGAGGATCAAATATTTGATATATACCCACCGGCAAAACCAAACCCTCTTCTAATATTTAACCCCAGAAGCCTCTTAAAAGAATAGTTCGACATTATGGGAATTACGCGTATTCACTTTCTTGCGAAAGTTAGATGAGAAGTTTGATACCACTCTCTTATCTGTATGGAAAATATGAAGCTTCCACCAGCAGGTGATTAGTTTAGCTCAAGGACTGGCTGTGGGGAAATGACTGGCCTGGCTCTGTCCAAAGGTAACAAAAAGTTACTGTTCCTGGCCAAGGAATACACATAGTAAAACCATGTGTTGCTCTTACACGTGTCACACATTGTTGTTTTTTATACGCATTAAACAAACTATATATAACTTGTTAATCAGTGACCATAAGAGGTGCTGGTAGGATGATTTTGTTACCTTGGGACCGAGGCTGGCTGTTTCACAGTTTCCAGTCTTTATGCTAAACTGTAACACTTCCCTTTAACCCCTCATATTTATCATATAAAGCAGTACATAAACATATGACAAATTGTTCATATTACGTAATATAGTTGTAGGCACATTTAAGGACACTGGTAAGTTATTATTATATATTATATAGTAAGTATTTTCAACAATTACAACTTCTCCTATGAAGACATATTTTATATTATTACAACAATTATATTGTCATTTTCTGTTTGTACACCAGCATCCAGCTAGGGATGCTTCACAAGAGGGGTTAAAGTAGTTGAAGACTACATTAATGAAACCTTAAAAATAGCTTATATCTGCTTACAACTACGTTATAGTGCATTATAAACCATTTATTAAATGTTTAAATACTGCTTATACATACATGCGTATTTCTCAACACGTCTAGCTATTCCTTTGATAATGTCTCGCAGACATAATGTGACACAAGATGATTGTGAAAATTTGTATTGCTCAATTTTGATTTTTAAAAGTCAGACAGGACCCTTTATGGCTGGCAGATTGTTACATCTGCTGTTTGCTGAGTGTAGTGAAAAAGCACACACCTGCAAGCAGCCTTCCCTTTGTCCACCGCGCAGACTCCATCATTCAGACACTGCACATTGAAGCAGAGACCAGAGGGCACTGTGGTAGTGACAGGTTGTGTTGAAGGGGTTGGGGAAGGCAGAGGCTGGGTCACTGTCAGATGAGACACATCTGAAGAGGGACAGCAGATGAGAAAGCGAATGATTCGATCCAAGTGGAGCAGCATCGGTTAAACATGAAATGAAAAGGCAATGATTGGATTACATGATTGATTGTAGTGTTTTTCTGAGTATAAGTCATAAGTGGGTGTATGAATAATGGATGTAATCATGAATGTCAGAGATGAGTATGTAACATACTACTTTTATAAGTAGGGCTAATGAGTGTGCTTTCACAAAAAAAATGATAACGTAAATATTTCTTCTTTCCTTTATAGCTTTGATATCTTTGGATGTTTTATTTTGAAATCTAGAGATTTGATACTGTCATCTAGTGCTTTTACCCTCCATGGTAAGGAGAAAGATGGCGTCTCCTCCCTTTATAAAATCCCTGCTCTTGGCTCTGAGGTGGGTGAGATACACAGCAGTGCCGGCGCCTGGCCCTCGGAAATACTTGGACCCATCTGTGTGTGTGACTTCAACGCCCACCTTGCGAGGATCGTCCCAGAAAAATCTGTCAGAGTCTGTTTAAAAGAGGGTTGAAAGGGTGTATAGATGGTATGACAGCAAAAAAATGTATTTTTATGATTTATTTTTATATAAAGAACAATTCATTTGAATCTTTTTGAGAAAACGAAGGTAGCTGCACCTGTTGCCTTCATGTTGGGGTCAGTGGTGACACTGCGCTGGTTGGACATGCGCTTTTGGATGTGCGGGTGCTGGTCCATCAGCATCATGGTTATCTGTTTCCAGGGGCATGGCCATTTCTGTCCAAGATCCCCTTCGCGAGCCACCAGATGAGCATAGGCCGACAACTCACCAGGGTAGCCTGCTTTACCGCTGGGGTACAGCTCCATTTGGAAGGTGTAACCCTCCTTAGAGGTGAATGGGGGGCTGAAGATAGACGTGTTTGTTGGGGTGTTTTGCATGACATGACTGAAGTTTTTCACTCGCCATATAAACTCTGGGCAGGTGGTCTCAGAGAGGTTGATGTCATCCAGTGACAGTCCCCCCGCTGCGGGCCCAGGACCCTCCTTGGTCCCTTGAAAGACAACGCGGAATTTCTGTTTGACTTCTAGACTCACGTGGTGCAGTTGCCACTGCTCCTGAGGGGATCCTGTTGGGGCACATGTGGTAAAAACATGAAAAACAGAAAAACAGAAAGTCCACGCTGGCCAGATTTCGCAAGCAAAATGTTTACAGATTAGGATTTAGTAATAGTCACCATCTATGGTCTTTATAAGGCTCAGCTTTCCATTGGGGTTAGCTTTGTCATACTCTCTGATATAGATCTTCAGTGAGTCGCTGGGGCCGGCGCTGTTGTAATAGAAGAACTGCAGACACTGGTATCCTCTTTTGGGGTAAAGGAGCCTGCTCTCCAGCAGAGCCGTGTCTCCAATGCTGGCTGTGCCACTGTTGAAGTGCATGAAATACCCCGAGCCTAAAGATCACAATTTCACTTGATTAATAACGTCATTACGTAATCATTATTTCCAATGCACTTTGCACAGTGGATGAGTAGATGGAAAATTATACAGGCCAATCTATCACATCGCAATCATTATCGGTTCAAATTTTTTCAAGTCTATCTTAAAACAACCCTCACATGACTATGTGCATTGAAACAGTTTGTATTCGCTG
This sequence comes from Lateolabrax maculatus, assembly GCA_031216445.1. NCBI lineage: Eukaryota > Metazoa > Chordata > Actinopteri > Acropomatiformes > Lateolabracidae > Lateolabrax > Lateolabrax maculatus. The sequence continues at coordinate 11,731,118 of CM062203.1, read as the reverse complement.
TAATTGTTACTCCTGTCCATACTGACTTTAAAGAGATCCCCAACCTAATGCAAATTTATTATAAGATAATACATTTATTATCTTTGTTTTGAAATGCATTTTTATGATCAGTAGTGAAGTTCAGCAAGGCTTTGTCTTTCTAAGTTGGGCAAATCAAGTATCTCCCAAAATTAAGTATGAAATTTCCTCCAGTCTTCTTGCTGAGCTGTGGTGGAGTGATAATAACACAAAGAGGGAATTTCCCTAAAAAGCCTGTAACTTGAGAAGATGCCCACTTGATTTGTCTAACACAGATTGCTGAAGCTTCATATTAGCTTTGGTTGACCTTTGGAAAACATTCTACACAGAAGAGGGACTGAATTTTGTCCACCTACATTTGAATTACATTTGAAAGGTTTTTTCAGGGCCAGTATGGAGAGAAAAACTAGATAGAAGATATGTACTGTATCTTCAACATGTTTCATGTATATCCCTGTGGGATCATTCTCACCAGTGCATTTGCCCATGTTGGAGTAGTCAGTGTTGGGCCCTCCCGCAGCGTTGGAAACCCTATCCCAGTCCGCCTTATCCCCTTGTCCCTGGACCATTCCACAGATGTTCTCACGTTCAAAGTCACATGAGTCCAGGAACGTGGAGCCCTGGGCTAGAAGACATTTCATAACCAACATAGGCAGGTGTAGGACTTTGAACTGCTATAAACTAAAGGATTACGCAGTAAGGAGTAAAGTTTTTTCTTAAATTCAGGAGATAAACCATCTAATTGACGGTTGATATCAACATCACCGATAAGAATTAGTTGTAATTACGATGGTAGTGCAAGCTGACACAACACTTTTTTGTTTTACAGATAATAAAACACCACTTGGGTTGTCGGTTGTTGACTCTTACTGCAGTTATAGAGGCGGTGCAGCTTGAGCAGATCACTGTCACTGAACTCCATACGCTGGCCAATGACATCACTGAAAGCAGGGATCTTGGTGACGATGGTGGGCTCAGTGCCGTTGCGGAAGGCATTTTTACTGTAGTGCATCATGGAACCGTAGTCATAGGGTACGCCCAGGGAGCTGGAGGTGGTGTCATTGTAGGTGTTAAAATTGTGTTCTTTACCTGTAGGTCAGACATAAATAAAGGTGTCAGTGCAATTAAATTTATTATCACATTCTGAAGTTTCAGCGATGTTTAACAGGATCACTCATAAAAGTTGCTTATCAATAGCTGACAGTTGACAAAAGATTGCTGATATATCAAATACTCTGTGCTTTGATCCAGGATTCAAAATATAGATTTGATTTATTAACATAGGTCAATGCAGGCGGTTAGATTCAAAGTCTGATATTCCTTGAAGTGTTGATAATGTCTAACATATGCACATGTTTATCACAAAAGCAATGCATCACCCACTGCATGAAGTACTTTCCTTCAAGTCCTATATAACGAAAGCTTGTATAAATGTAATGTTTAAAAGCTATATTACACTCCTTCTCAAAATGACGAAATTGAATAATACAGATGCAAATTGAAGTCATGAAGTAAACATGGTCTAAAGCAATAAATTATATGTGGTAGCATGAATGGGCAGTGTTAAAATTATAATTTAGTGGGCAGAGTAGCCGAGCAGTGAGAGGTTCAGTACCTTCTGAGATGCGGTCCCACATGATTTTGACATAATCGTCTCGATCTGCCCTGGACTGCTCATGCCAGAAACCCAGAGCATGAAGGAACTCATGTTCAATGGTGGCGATGCGGTCACAGTTTTTCCCTATTGACAGTCTCTGCTTCCCAACCCGCCGGTTGCCCACAGAGGAGAAACAACTTTTGGGGAAAAAAACACATGACTTTTATTAATATCACACACGACACTTGTTGTAATTATAAAACACAGTATATATAATAAGTATATAAGTTCTTTTTGCCTTACCCGCCCCCTTTAAAGATAGAAATGTAGTTTGCTTCCCCGCTCCATGGTTTGAAGTCGATGCAGGTCTTGAGCCGGTATTGCTCAAAGGCCTTCAGAATCACCCCTTTTGCATTGATCTCTGCAGAGCAAATAATATGATCAATGATCAATTTTTTTTAAAGATGAAAAAAATTATCTTCCAAATTCCCTTTTAAGATTTACTTTAATGCAGTGCAAATATATAAAAGGCCTCTGTTGAATTATTTAAGGGTCAAGATTACTCCCATAAGGTTCACATGTCTGACTCACTGCATTAGTGGTAAATGGCTAAAGATCAAACATACAGTATGCACCCAGTGGTGTACATGTTGTACCTCCATTCTAAACTGAAAGCTCCTTTCTTTGCAGTAAGTGTATATAAAATCAGTTTGTATTCTGTTTAGTTTCTGTTCATTAAACCCTTTTGTTTTGTTGGTTTTATTTTCTCATTGTTCGAGGTCCCACAGACTCCATGGCTGTATATGTACAAATAATAATAACTGAAAAAATTCAACAAATTTTCTCCTTTAAATATTGTTTTCATTTTCTATTGGGTCAATAAAACCTAATATGTAGAAACTGTAAGTAATTCCCCTTGCCACAAACTGAGCTTGCATGTTTTATGATGGTGACAAAATAGGGAAAAGACCATAGAGCATCATTACATTATTATATATTATTATATCACACCAAATATGGAGATATTTTATGTTTTATATATTATATGGGCTATACATTAAAAAAAATGTAATGCACAGTATATTATCTTACATAGTGTCTCATGTTTAGCCTGAGTTTACCCTGTTAGATGAGAAAACTGTTCCAAAACTTACTGTCAACACCAATCACAGATATAAAACGGATGAAAATCTTGTGAATTTAATCTGTTTCTACTGCAGGTGTCTCTGAGACCCCAAACAGAAATAATACATTATTTTCTGCTGCAGACTTCTGAAACATTTCATCAGATAAAAATCATGTTTTGAAAGATAGTGTCATAAAATTAGGAAAAGTCCTGAAGTATTAAGGCGACAGATTAGGTGAGACATAGAATTTTTTGAGCTATTAAGAGGACCTTCGGTCTAAAGGATCCCCCCCCCCCCCCAAAAAAAAAACAAAAAACAGAAAGGTTAACTACATAGTTACTCAAAAACTGTCTGACAAGTAAAAAAAGGTACAAAAACATTTGTTCATTACAATTTTTTGTTTGTTCACAACTTTAAGGTATATGTAGGCATTTACATTTTAAAGGAACAGTTACAGTCTTTCTTGTAATTGAATATTTTTATACTGTACCATACTATAAAAAAAATCTAAATCACAAATAAAAGTCATGCATAAAAAATGTGTATAATTGTTCTAACAGGCACTCTTACCCAAGTCATCTTCCATGTAGTATGGGATCGTCTTTTGCCACCTGTATTCATCCCCTATTATGGAATTTCGAGTTTGCCTCTGTGGTGGTCAATTTAAAAGCAACCACAAAAATAGGAACAACATAATGAGTCAAGGTTAAGATTTATAAAAAAAAGAATTGTGCAGGTGACAATTAAAAGCTGTTAAATTGACATACCTCATCAAGCACAATGTCCCCCTCCACAAGATTCAACCCTGCCTCTATGGAGACCAAGCACAAAGAAAATTGGTTTACAATGGTTACTGAATAATAATTTGGAGATGAGGAAGAAGAATGTCTGCATACCCTCGTTGATGTCAAAAATGTCAAGGTCGCGTCCGCCATCCACATCATAGTCTGTGTAAGTGGATATGAAAATAGATGCAAAGAAACTTAAAATGAAAGCGACAGAATTTGTGTGATTCAGTTTAAAAAAAAAATCACTTACCTAATATTTTTGCTGTGGGCTAGACAAAAGAGAATTCAAATGTAAATCTTGTTAATTTGCAAATGTATTAAAATCAAGTTGTAATCATATGACAGTATCTTAACAAAATAAATCAATTTCTCACCAAGCAAAAAGTAATGCCACATAAGAAGCATACAATGTGAAGAACAAGTACACCTGTAGGTTTTCTCCCTGCCATGTCCTAAAATATCCCTCTGCACGGGACAGTACAGGTGACAGGTACTGAGCTCTTACAGACACTCGGAAAGTATAAATCAGAGAGGTGCATGCAGAGAATCAAATAAAACACACGTGATCGTAAGTTGATAAGTGACAGAGCAGTAAAGGGTCTGAGTTATACAACAACTTCTACTGGGAGAATAAGACAAACATATTTGAAGCCCTGTCAGTTTCCAACAAGATACATGTGGAAATGTAGCACTCTCAAATTAAAATGAATGAATTTCTTACTGATTGTGTATATACTTGCACAGGGATAAACAGTTGCTGTTAACGAAATACAGTTGCCAGCGTTGGTATATGCCGATACATCAGAAAGCAACAGTGATACATTGTACATCTTTTTTTTTTAACCAACCTACCACTTATATTGATCTAGAATAAATCAATACATTTTCTTAGGGTGGTTTTTTCACAGCAATTTAACACTGAAGAAAGGAAAATGCAGCTTCCTGACACACTTGGTCAGGTCTGTATTTTTCTCAGGGCTTTACAAGCAGTTCAAAGCTCATTACAAGCCAATGTTTAGTTTTTCCTTGTCATACATAACCATTACCTTGGATTTCCTCATAGCAGTGCTTCATGGGCATTTTGGTAATGGCAGCTGTGGCATGCATAATTGGTCTATTATTAAAAAAAAAACACATAGATTTGTAAAATTCCTCTACAAGGTGATCTGCACTCCAACAGTTCCAAGGTCTTCTGCTTTCAGTTTCTTACAACACCATGCATTTGCTGTATTGTAATAAATATATTACAATACAGCATATGCCACACAGACACACTGTTTTGTGCATCTGTACGGCCTTCTAAGAAACACAAAAGGATTACATCAAAACAGTCACCCACATCACTGTACTGACTACAGAATTCAACAATTGAACATGAATGCTGGTGTTTTAAGAGAGAGAGATTTCGTGTGCATATTAAAAAGAAGTTAATTGTACAATTGAATCGGTAGAAGAGTTAAAAGTACACATCTTGTTGTGATCATGGTGGCTCCTTTAATCTAAAAATGAACACTGACAATTCACAAAATACAGTTGTTGTCAACTATTTTGGACCAAGAACAACAACAAAACTTTGCTCTATAGACATACGCTCTTGCGTGTTCTCTTTGACCCATGTATGTGTTACTTTATCTCACAACAATATGTCAATTTATGCCAAACAAAAAGAAAGGAGCAATATCTAATCCCATACCAAAAAAAGATTGTTTATCCATCATTTGAGTTTTGCTTTTTAGTTAATCAGTGAAGGGTTGTCTCTTATTGTAAGCGTTTATCTATAATTCATTGTGTGCCTGATTATAGTGGAACTAGGACAAAGCAGTAGGAAACACTCACAGCTGTCATATTCATGAAAACTTTGGGTAGTTTGTTGGTGTCATATTTTAGGCTTTGGTGATTACTTATTGATATTTCCTGGCCTCTGCTTTATATTACTTAAAAAATGGATTCATGGACTAGATGGAACTAATGGAGCTGAACTGATACAGTTCAGGCTCTGGCCATATTTTTCCTGTGACTTTACTTGTATATAGAAGTATGTGGAACACCTGCAGAATTTAGCAAGTATAAATGAGAAATAAAGAACTGATACACAGTGCTGGGATGGAATTCTAGTGCAAATGTTACCTACCAAAACGTTTGGTAGGTTTAATTGTCAGGCAATGCAATACCTAAGTTGTTACATAAAGATGATGTGTGACCATTGTGTAGAAGTGGCTCCTGTGTACTCACTCACGTGGGTGGTGCCTGTACTGCACTATAAGGACAGTTTCCTGTCTGATCTGCCTTTCTGTGGCGAACTCTCCTCTTCCCCAGAGCACATTTCTTGTGATTTATCAAGCCCATGCCTCTGATAAGTTATTTTTCATTCATCCATTACTAAAGTATTACAATTTATCCCTGTATTTTCTCAAGTTTATAGCTGAGGTTCACGTTAATAAAACGCCTGAAATGAGTGTGCTTCCACTGGAAAATGCCAGCATGTTTTTAGATGGGGTGAGTAATGTTATATAGGACAGGATAGAAAACTGTGGCCTTTAGCAGACAATCTTCATACACTAGCCTTTCAATTTACCTACTATACTGCTGGGCTTTGAATAAGGTTTAGTTGCAAAAGGTGGAACATTTTACAACAATACATAGTAATAGAGTGTTTTCTGGTTCTATACATGTTGTCTATAAAATATTAATGAGATATATAACTGGAGGCTTTCATAGAAAGTTATTTACTGCTTTGCCACTGTATAGGTCCCTCACCATTATTTGCTATTTGATCATATTTACAGGGATTTATTTTCTTTTATATGATTGGTACAGAATATGCAGAATATGCTATTTGATAGACGCAACGTGTGGATGTTGCAAGTGCCCAACCAGCTCCCATCAAAGGGATTTTACACTACAGTGATTGCAAAGATGTAAATATTTTAGTGCAAACCCACTTTGCACTGCAATTGCTTAAGCCACATTGATGCTATACCCAAGCTTTGAAGATGTGATCAAAATCACACATACATTGCAAATGACATCAAAAGAAAGTTGACTGACAATTATTTTCTGTACTTTAAATACAGAAGTAGTTTACTCTGAAGTAGTACTAAGTAGTATATTTCATTCAAAAAATTTTCCTTGAATTCTTTCGAATTGAATATGTATGTTATTATACGATGCTGATGGCATCAGGTCTAGGCAGCCAGTGCATACCTGGAGTAGTTTGTATGTGAGTGTGTGTGCATGTGCTACCCGTTTGGTCGTGTGTGTGTGTGTGTGTGTGTGCGTGCGTGCGTGCGTGTGCAGGTGGAGGGCATTCCCAGCATACACATTCACTCTCTTTTCTGCTGGGAGTGGTGTGAAAATCAACAAATGTTTTCTCTGCCAATCCTGTCACAGTTAACTAAAGTTACACATGAACACAGATTCACACAATAAATATATAAAAACAGTGAAGAATCAATTTCACAATGAACGTTTCTGTACTGATGATACGCATGTATGAAACCACGGTTGAGACATGACATGAATTGGAAACATAAGACAAAAGGCAAAGATGTTATTTCAAGTCAAATTACTATACTATAAACACTATTATTTACACCTACTGTATATAATGAATTGGTATAACCTGTTGCAGTTCTTAAGTTACCCATCTCCACCCTTTAAGACTTCCTTACACTTTTAGAAAAGAGTTATAAAATTAAAAATGTGATCTGTATATGAATATCCACGGTATTTAGAGACAGTGAATTCATGAGCAGTAATACCAGCTGTTCTGTTGTAGATCAGTCCTGCTGTGTGCAATTTCAACACAGCAAGGCTTCAACTTGTCCACTGATCTCATGATCAGAGGATGCATGTATCCGTGCATTTCTCCTGCATTCAAATTTAAACTTGGATAGCATGCATTAACCTAGATTAAGCATTTGAGTATTCAGGTTATTGTTTGTGGAAAATAGTAACTTGATGGAATTGTAATCGGTTATCAGTTAAAATTCTGTTGTGTTTTCAGTTACTTTATCAATACAGCATTTCATTATGGCATCATATTAAAGTCCTTTAAGGTTCAGGTTCCAGCAATGTTATGGTGCTTTTAAGTAACTTTAAAATGACCAAAGTAATTGGATTTATGACAATTGTTCTGTAGCACCACTGTCTGTTGTTGCTGTTTCACCCTCCTCCTACCCTTCACCATCAGCGTCCAGGCACTGTCCATGGTCCGGGAAGATCTCCAGCAGTTTGTTAAGACCGCCCTATGAGAGAGTTGATGTAGGTGGTGGGGCTACCACCAAACTTCATTATGCTGCCTCAGTGATTGTTTAGTAAATTCACTGTGCCTAATGTGTGTGCTTCCTGATTTATATACTTTAAGCCATCTAAGCCATCTCTCAGAGAGACCTAAAAACAAAAAACAACATGAAACCTTTTAGGCACAACAGCAGTTTTTAGGTTTTTGTGATAAGGGACTCTTGCTTGCAATAAGTTCCATAAAGCTGAATAAAAAAGTCTCACCTCATAGGGGTTAACTGCGACTGAAATTCAATGTTTCTGAGCAGACAAGTGAAAGCAGGTCTGAAGGAGCATTTAGGAAATGCATAGATTTTTTTTTTAATTACTGTGTGTGTGAATTACTTACAGTACTCTTAAACAATTGAATATAAGGCTGCGCTCTAAAGGCTAAACTGTTTTTAGAATTACAATACAGGCAAGTAAAACAGAGGATGTAAACAAATCTCACAAATAGCCAATAATATATTAACCACTGCATGACTGTGTGGGTGGAAAGTAATACGCCATAAAAGTATATTTGTAGTGGTTTTGAGGTGTAAATTTGATTATTTTTTAAGACGTTATCTGAGCTGGATGGCATGATGGAAAGGCATCATTTTTCATACATTACACTTTTATGAAACAAGCTGTGAAAGTCCCAGAATGACATAGCAATAAGGAAGAAATACATACAACACATGCTATTTGAAAGACAGATTCCTGCTACAAACTGGGAAACAATCAGTCTGAGACTCTGAACAACTGCAGTCAGTTTTTAGGATAAAAACGTATTGAAGATTTTTAAGCAGTGAAGAAAATAGTTTATTTGAAGGCAGAATGATATATCAATGGAAAACATGGGAAAGAATTGGCCCAAAGATGTGACACAAAAAAAATGAGCATAGCTCTTTAGAGGCTGTTTACAACTAAAACACTGTAGGCTGCTTGAATTTGACAGAATGGGAGTCAGATGTAAATCAGACGGATTAAGCCACTGAACCACTCAGTTGGTGTGGAAATATTTTACCAGTGTTTACCTCAGGATGGCAATGTTGTTCAGTCCACCACTTCGGTCCAGACTGAAATATCTCAGTAAGCACTGGATGGATTGCCATGGACTTTGGTACAGACTTCCATTGGCACCAGAGGATGAAGCCTACTGACTTTGGTGATCGTCTGACTTTGCTTCTACTGCCATAGATTACCATAAATTATTATTTTGAAATATCTCAATAAACTGCCATGCAATTTGGTACAGATATCACGGTAACCAGAATCCTACTGACTTTTGTGGTCCCTTGACTTTGCCGTTAGCACAAACATGAGGTTGACAAACTTTTTTGTTTTGAATGACTTATCTCAAGAAATATTGGTCGCTGTGGAATTTGGTCCATTTGACATTCATGTCCCCCGCAGGATTAATTGTGATAACTTTCTTCATCCCCTGACTGTTCAACTAACAGCATCATCATGTTTTTTCAAATACTTTGGCTTTTGACTAAATAGCCTAATTGCAAAACTAATGGCATTCCCATGAGCCTCAGCTGCACTTTGTTATTTAGTGATACAGTTACGTATCACGTTACGTAAGAGAGTAAGTATGGTTAATATTACACATGTAAAGTGCTGCTTTGTGTAAATGTGTTGTTTTTAGTGTCTGATTTTAGCCCTATTTTTTGTTCATTGAGCTTATTGTTTCACTTTTTTTATAAACATTGTATAATTATACAATATTATAACATGTATAATTCTACTGAATAAAATGTGTTTAAAACATCTTCTTCTAGTTGTATTCATTTTCAAGGATGCCGATTGAATCCCTCCCTTTGGACAAAAGAACATAAACACGTTAGGCCTGGAACTGTATTACAATAAAAGCTTGTACATAGTGGGATATATTATATATACTGGGTTTGTTTTTTATAAATGTTCCCATTCTATACATTTACAACATTTATAGAATGGTTAGTGGCTCCCAATCAATTTCACACTGTGTAGATCAGCCTGCATGCTGTAAATTAGCGACAGTCCTCAAAAAGCCCTGGTTATTTCAGCACTCTGCCTATTGTTCTTTGGCACATGGCAGTATGAGTGAGAGCTTAATGCTGTGAATCCATTGGTTTACCATAAAAATGACTCTGGGGCAGATACAAATAGAAGATGAAATACAGACTGAGGCCACACTCTGGTGATTGTGTTCAGAATATGAAACATGGCAACATGTATAGCATTGGCTTAACTGTTATATAAAATAAGGACGAAAAAATATGAATTGACACTAAGACTGGCCTCATTTCACATTAATGAAATTTGTTCAGTCGAAATAGGGCAGAATAGCATTTCATTTTACCAGAGGACAGAGGGCTTAAACCTGAATGAATTGTTCTACAACATGTCTGCATACTTGCACAGCTGTATGCAAGAGAAAGATGGATGTGAAAAGGCAAAACACCAGAGGAGTTGCAGATATGAATGCCAGGCATGTCCCGTGAATATGTCTTCTACGCTTTACATGGACTCTAGGCTACTTCATGACAAACACAAGACATTAATGCATAGCACAACTTCATGAATACTAACTCTATCCTAATAAAAAAAAGAATCAAAGGGAGGTCATTGCAGCCCAATAATCCTACACACCCTGTCAAAACACAAATTGGTATTTTTGCAATGGTTTTTGTACAGATTAAACAAACAAGATACAAGATGTTAGTTAATGAGCTTTATAGGTGCTGGTAAGTTTTTTTTTTTGTTACCTTTGGACGTAACCAGGAGACTCTCTTGTTTCTAAAAACAATCTCACTACTGTATGAAAATATTATACGATCCTCATCAGTAGATGGAGTTTTCCCAGTTGTTATAAAAGTGTTGATGTTAAAATATCAATTTATTGCCTACAAATGTTTCCAAGGACTTCTCATCTACATGCTGACGAAGATCATGTTATACGATCAAAAGCTCCAGAACAGCTACTAAATGGACCGTGTGCTGAGACTGTTCTTTCAACTGCTGTTTCCAGGGTCAAACGTGTCCTTGAAACAGGATACTGAAGGATACAAAAATTCTCATTGTCAAAATCTCCGTCAAATTAGTAAGCAAATGGGAGGGCACATTAAATCAATCAATGATCTTTCGTTCTGACCTCTCAAAGTGAAATACAAAGATGTCCCAGGGGGATAGGCAATGGTACAAATAACTAAATCACTGTAATACTTTTGTGAGTCGCTTTTTATTCCTAATAAAAATGTCCTATTCAACTATAATGTTTTACAAATAAAACCCTACAAGGAGCCGTCGAATGAGCATAAACACTGTTACCAATAAAAAGTGCCATGTTTTAGGGGAAAAAAAGGACAATTAATATTCTGCCCAATCATCTGTGGTCATGACTATCTGCAGGCAGCTGCAGCTTCTCTTCGCCAGGCAAAGTTTGTGTTAAATGCTTATTCTGTATTCCCATCAGACCACTTTGATGTTCATGCTGTGTTTTATCTTAGCGTGGACATTCATTTCTTTCTACCCTCTGTGGCCATCACAATTAATTCTTTGACAACACCATTACACCTTTAATACAGCTTTCATCTCAAGGTTTGGCTCAATCTGTTCCAGCCTGTATCTGCATGTTAGTTTGTGTGTGTGTGTGTGTGTGTGTATGTGTGTGTGTGTGTGTGTGTGTGTGTGTGTGTGTGTGTGTGAATTCACACATGTAAGAAAGAAGGAGAGCAAGTGGCATGCAAGGCAATATTTTCACTGTGTGTAATTCTTTTGAAGATAATTCATTCCTGCTTTCAAGGTGTGACAAACTGGATTGTTTCCCTTTTGCATTTTCTGAGACAAACTCAGAGTGAAATTTCAAGTGCCACCATATGTGCCTTTACTCACCGTGGATGATTTCAGTTATGGTTGTGTGGAGGATATTCAGTTGTAATTTAAAGCAGCACGCCATTGCTGACACAATGGGCACCTCATACTATAGAAAGGGATGTTCACAGGGCTAAAACTGATGCTCATCCCATAAAGCACCACACTGCTGAATCAATATAGATTCACATCTAACCATTTCAACCCCTGGGGCCTTTTGGCAGGTCCATATGGACCAGGTCGCAAGGTCTTTAAAGATGAATTATTGCATTATTCATGCGTAATTATGGAAAAATGTACAGAAAATGACCTAAAAAAAAATTTAGTCTTGGATTTGTTCATTTCACTTTACACTGTATAATTTGGTGTATTACATGTACACCATAATGCATACCTTCTATATTTTGGACATTCATTCACACATTATTGTTGTGTGGGCTTTGTGCTTCAGGTGCTGACTCTCAGCTTTGGGTTTGCTGTGCACTGGGTGAACAGCAGCCCTCTTATTTTGAAACTGGTGGACTGTGCTTAAAAAAAAAGGGTTATGAACACAACACAGCACCATGGACGGGACCAGCTTGAAGCTGGTTACTGATCCACTTCAGCAGACCAAAGCCCGGAGCCAGAACAATAAAGAATGTGTCATTACCACCGCAATATCACGCAGGTCAACGCATGTGAGTGTGTGTTATAGTAGTTCATTGACTGGTGCAGGTTGCAGATTTGGGGGGGCGGGGGGGGGGGGTCGTTTCTGGCGCTCCTGCTTCTCTGTCCACACGGACGCATCCAGGCAGCGTGCCGTGCGCTCAGCGGCTCCTGGCAGGGACGATCTCCTCATTCAAGACTTCATTTGACACAAGCAAAAGCCAATGGGTGGGAGGTGGTGGGGTGGGGGGGCCAGGTTAAGAAGTCATTTGGGAAACTTCCAGGCACCTTCGTTTGATCGAGCCTAACATTAGAGGACGAGGATTTAGGTATTTTTCCAGCACTTATTCAACCGAGGTAAGACCATTTTATTTGTCATTAGATTAAAGCCATAGGACCAAGCGGTCTTAAAATGCAATGTGAGTCTTAAGTGGCGCAATTGAACCTACAGTGTAGTCTACCATTTGTCATGGAAACTACACCAAATACGGGTATACACGTGTTGTTTACACAGCTAGTACACAGGACTTTGTGGATCCGTGTTGTCTTCCTGGGGTTCTTTTTTTTTTGTTGTTAAATGTCATAAAAGGCCAGTCCTGATGTATAGCCTACACAGAGGATCCAAAAGTTTAATTCCAACACAGTTTTCCTTGGAGCCAACAAAGCGCGTGTACCAGCGCGTCTGGATGAGTTCTGCAGGTGCGCTGGTGGTTTTACTGTATTCACTGTGGAATTTTTTAAATGCCATTAGTTTCCTTGGGTGTTCAGGTTTTTCTAAGGATGCATATATATTTTGGATGTGTTTATTGTTATGGTAGCGATTAACTCATTTTAAATCTCCTTATTCTGTCTCTAATATGAGGAGGATGATGATGATGAGGAGGATGGACTTGGAGCCCCGCAGCCAAAACACCCACCTCAGATTCCCATTGATATGTCCTTTAATATGGGCAGAAATATTCTTACGCCCTTCAGCTCATGTCCTTTTGAAATGTTGATACATTATATATTATATATTATTTTTTTGCTCCGGTTAAGACAAAGTGTATGATTGTGTTATCATTATTTAGACATTCTGTTGAAAATTGATTGACTAATTTAGGCGCAGAAAACTAAGCAAATGCAAAGTATAAAAAGTGAAAGACTCTCAATCATATTTGACTACCTAGTGTCTTTTTTAGAGTCTTTAATTGTGATTTTTTGAGGATCTTTGTAAAATCTGACCCAGAGCCCTGAACATGCACAGTTAGAATAACTATTTTTTTTTAAGTTGTTTGTTCGGTCTTCAACAAAACCCCACTGCTCTGTGCCAGTAACACCTCTGTTTCTCACACTTCCACTTGCCGTCATGAAAGGTTTCCTCTATGACGAAACCACACTCGTGCATACAGCACGTGTGGTTACAGAACAGTGTACCTATTCTCACGCTGTTTAATGTAATGATTTTGTTCCATCTGTTTACTATATTATAAAACAGTGACATATGTGTGTAAGGGGGAGTTTGTTAGCAGCAACATGTGAACAGAGAGAGTCAGGGTCAGTGAGGATGAGACACGCCTCAGCTGTCAATTCTTAATCTCTAGTCAAACACTTTGAGAATTATCGATGTGTATTCGTGTTTAAACACAGTTACCATTGGTGGTAAATTTGTTGTAATACAGCTATCTTTTTTCAGAGGCTACATGTTGTGAAAATGTGTTGCTGCGGCAGAATTTCAAATACTGCTGAAATTCAGGTTACCAAGAATTCAGTAATGTGGCTGACCACAGGACTGGCACATTAGGATGTGTTTGAGGTGCATTTCCCTGTTACCTACTTGTTTATTGACCCTCATGTCGTCCATTGATCTATGTCTGTCAGTTACCATCTGATTTTAGCTGCTGAAGCAGAATGGAAACATGGAGAAGGAGAGTGCTGATGATGCAATCACATGGGAAGCTTAAAGACATGTTAACGTATTAGTCCTGTCCTTTTAATTGGAGTTTGTGTAAATCACATTCAGTTAAGGGTCACATGGGATTAGCCCTACATTTCTCAGGTGAATTGTTTTTTCGACGTGTGAACATGAACAAAGTTGACTCTCATTTGCAACACTTTAAAGTCACTTGTAAAGGTCACGTACACATAACTCAGGTCGCTGGCTGCAGTAAAATGATATGGATTGTGGTTTGTTTTCAGTCGTTTTTGATTTACCCACTAGGAGAAGCCAGAGCCTGATATTAACGACTTTCAATACACACATTAAAAGCTAATATATCACCAGTTAGACCACCCTAACATTGCTCTTGAAAAACTCTAATCAGTTTTCAGATGGCGCTTATAGATGAAGACGTTGCATTCCACTCCAACATACCTGTGCCAGTGGACATAACGGTGGCTGTGGTCTACTCTATTTTTGGTGAGTAAAGTCTACAGAAATTCAAACCCATTTTCAATGCATTCCTAGCAGACAATAAAGAGTTAATAACCCTAACGATGCTGTCAATGAGTTTTCTACTCGTTCTGCTCAGGCTGAAATGAGTAACAGCATGAAGCGAGACAGCACACTGGGAAGCCTTGGAAGCGCCTTTGTATTTGTGACTGTGTTAATACGTGGTATGCATTCCACTCACATAATACCTACTGTGTATATGTATCACTTTCATCTATATTTACTGTATTTATGCATAAATTCTATACCTGCATAAGTCTATCCTTTCTCAGACATCAATGCAAAGACCCAGTGAGGCAGCCAGTGTTCCAGCTGTTCATGTATTATCTGTTCTTCGAACACATGAATTCTATGACTGGGCCATTTACTGAAAAATAAAAACAGGCCCAGTTTAACATTCATCTCAGTCTTGGTTAGTGCTTGGTTAGTAATCTTTAGATTTATTGTAGTCGGAGGCTGCACACTGTTGATGTGAGATCTATTTTGTTCATGTTTAGTGACACTCATCTGACATTACTAATTTAAAGATAATTTTACATTCAAAGTAGTTTTTTTTCCTAATTGCTGTGTTTTGCTCTGAAAGAGATGTAACTTGTCACACTGTCACAATGCTTTACCCACAACCCGAATTGAAGGATCACCTGGGATTGCTACTTCTTTGTTCACACTGTGCATTGCTGGTTAAATATGTATACATATGGCTGTTTGATATCAACCACTGTTCTGCCTGCACTATTTAGAAATTCTGCTTTATTCAGATATTGGAAGTATCTTCTAATTTAATTCCCTGCAAGAAATCAAATGTGTCAATTTGCTTTCTTGCAACAACTGTTGCTTTAAATACGCCAAACCAACTCCCTGGCATTAACACCTCAGCCTTGTGGCACATGATCAGCCCTCACTCACATTCAGGTTTTGGTCTGCTTTTCCTGCAGGAGTATGTTCACTGTTTGGAAACAGCATGCTGCTGTATGTCTCCTATAAGAAAAAGCACCTCCTGAAACCTGCCGAGTACTTCATCATCAACCTAGCTGTTAGTGACTTGGGCCTGACTCTGTCCCTCTACCCCATGGCGATAACTTCAAGCTTCCACCACAGGTACTACTGGCACCTACTGTAGCATTAACAGGCATCAAAGTTAAGAAACAAAGACAAAGTTGTTGTTCCGACCACCAAAGAATAGGATACTTTCATGAGAAACACATGTGCTATAGGGAGGGTGTTTATAGGTACTGCTTTTAAATCAGACTCCCTTTCATATTTCATGGATCATTTATCTATATGATTGGTTAGCAGTATGACTGCCTGTGAGTTCATATGTATGGAGCGCTCCGATATTCTCCTCGTTTCCTTCGCTTCCCCTCTCCCTCATTGATCATTCTTCTTTGTCTTTGCTCTGCATTATCATCTTTCTCACATCTCCTTTTCCTCCTACGCAGGTGGCTGTATGGGAAGACGGTGTGCTCCGTATACGCCTTTTGTGGCATGCTGTTTGGCATCTGCAGTCTGACCACTCTAACCCTGCTAAGCATGGTGTGCTTTGTGAAAGTATGTTATCCGCTATACGGTAAGTCTTCGGAGAAGCTATTTTTTTCCCATTGAAATGACACAGGATTAACGATCACATCCCTAAGTGGCTGACTGTTGATTTATCCGTAGAAAGAAACAGAATGATAATCCTTCCGTGAAGCAGTTCACATTAGCCTTCCTTTGATGACTGATGAGTCCAGGGGCTGAACTCTGAACAACACCAAACACCATGGTGTTGTCACTGAAGTATTACTTGTTCTGTAGGTCAATGCGATGCAATGGGGCCTTTCTATTTGACCTCAAGAATTTGTATTTTCCCAGGCAGCGTCATAAAAGGGTTTCGATACAGAACCCTCAGTTAAAAGAGCTGCATAACTAAAAACGTATTTTAATTATTTTTGAGCCACTTAATCAGAAACACTCATTTCATTACGACTTGCTGGCCGTGATGTCTACATATATTTTAGGCTGACTTAACATCACTCGTCATTCAATCACCTGTTGCTGCTTCAGAGGCCCTGTATATCACGTGCGGCTGCAGGGGGCATACGGTCGCCTAACTGCCCTTGCTCCACCTGAGATAGCTTGACAACAATCAATAGAGATAATTACCCTATGTTCCTTTAGCACTTCAGCCAAATGGATACAACTTCCAAGCTGCCTCTCACCATGGGAAAAGAACCGATTCTAGCATTAGTCTCTGCATCTGCAGTACGGGGAAACTACATCCAGCCGTAGCGAATCATGCGTGAGGGAAGGGATAACACAAAGTGTCTGCTGTTTGTCCACTGGAAAATCTATAAACACTTTCACTTTCAGAGTCAGTCAGATGACACTAAGTACGAGCTAGTTTGGGTTAAGAAGACCCTGTGCTTAAATGGTTCGCCAATCAATAAAAAACATTTGTGTCAAAATCTTTCAATTGCGTTGAATAATAAAAAATAAACTTGATGTTTTTACAGGGAACAAGTTTAACTCTGTTCACGGCCGTCGGCTCATTGGCTGTGCTTGGGTCTATGCCCTGTTGTTCGCCTGCTCCCCACTGGTCCACTGGGGGAAATATGGACCAGAGCCTTATGGTACCGCCTGTTGCATTGACTGGCGCCTGTCCAATCAGCACACCACAGCGCGCTCCTACACTGTGGCACTGTTCATCTTCTGCTACATCCTTCCGTGCTGTGTTATTGTAGCTTCCTACACAGGCATCCTGGCCACAGTGCATGCATCCCGCAAGAATATGGAGCAGCATGCATCGAGGCAGACACACATGAGCAGCATCCAGACAATCATTGTTAAGGTAAGAGGAAAGTGTGATTAACAAAAAATGATGATGGGATACTATTTGGCTCATATACTATTACGTGCTTTTATGGTTTCTACTAGAGAAATTTTAAGTACTGATTTAGAACTAACATTTTCTAAGAATAATCCTCTAATCCTGGAAATTACTGTTAAGAAATAAGTTTGTGAGCTTTGCTTTACTGCTTCTGCAGTCTCTTTCGCTCCCTCAATTTCTTTTCACCTTTACATGCTTGCCCTCATTATTACCTGTCTCCAGTTATTGAAGAAATTGGCAGTGACCTCAATAGATTCTCCAGTGATGCAGCTTCTCATTACCAGGAGTTGGCTCTGGCTGTAATGTGGTGGATGAGAAGCTGCCTTTGCTGATAAATGGTCATCATCATATACCTCTCTCCATAAGAATTACTGATTCATACAAAAAAAGGCTGCCCATGTAGCAACTGACTGATGCTGGTCAATACACCATTCAGGTGTTAAATGCTTAATTAATTAAGATAAATGCTTAAATTCAATCAGACATACCAGCCAGTCACTGCTTATATTTTATATTGTGCTTTTAAAGGATAAGTCGGATAACGTAATAGTCTACATTTTTCTTATTGTCACCATATATCACGAAAAGACCAAAACCAACAATGAACTGATTCTACTAACAAGTATCACTTGTGCACTACACTGTTGCATTGGGTGACTTGTCCCCTCATTACCATGAACGTGGGCCCTGTAGTTTATTTTGAATCAGTTTCACATATACCATCCTGCTGCTGTGTACTCACGAGAGCACCAAATATGTATTTAAAACTGAAAATATTCCCCCCAAAAATACATTCTTTACTCCTGATTGACTAAAGTTTGCTAAAAAAAAAAACTGAGTGTGCTCTTTTTTCCTGCTAAGCTAAGTGTTGCTGTCTGCATCGGCTTCTTTGCGGCATGGAGTCCATATGCTGTGGTGTCCATGTGGGCGGCCTTTGGACACATTGAGAATATCCCTCCTATGGCATTTGCCATGCCGGCCATGTTTGCCAAGTCCTCCACCATCTACAACCCAATCATTTACCTAATGCTGAGGCCGAACTTCCGCACAGTGATGCGTAGGGACCTGGGTACTTTTTGCCACGCCTGTCTGAAGGGCTGCCTCTGCTCCGAGGGGCCAGCTAAGTGCTGCTTCAAGCCAGAGATCAGGGTCACACTTCGCACAATCCACAGACAGACCAACCAGTCATCCAACTCCTCTGCTCAACCTCCTATGGTAGAATTAAAGGACCACAGTTGTGAGAAGTGCAAGGATGCTTTCGAATGCTTCAGACACCATCCTCAAATATGCGGTGTCACTAACCCTGCTGCCACTGTAGACTCATCCAAGGATCAAGACACTCCAGTTCCCCAAAAACATAAGCAGAAGACCCAAAGTGTGTGCCACAAGTCTCTGCTGGCCACCATATGTGCAAAAAGGACTTCAGAAATTGAGAACTTCCATATTGATTTAGAAATGGTTCCAGGGCCTGTAAAAGTGGCTTGGCCATGATATTATTCTTAATTTATAATGTTTACAGAATATCTCTGGACATATTTTACGGATTATGTTCTTTCAGATGTGAAATTACTTAATCAATATTTTCAGGAAAACTTGTCCAGGAATGTACCATAATGTAACTTATTTATTTTGTGTCACCCACTGTGCTTTATTTTTGCTAATATGACAGAATAACTTTGAAGTGAAAAGCAGCCAGCTATATTCTGATTTAGATACCTTCTGAAAGTATTCAATTCCCTAGACTGCATTTTCGGTGTTGCAGCAACTTAAATTTCTGTTTAAACAATATTGTCCCACCTAAAACATTCCTTGAAGCACTAATGGAAGCATCATCTGTCTGGAATTACTGTATGTGTGGATTACTTTAACACAGCTGGATTTAAGGAAATGATCCCATTTAATTTCAAGTGTGCAGAAGCTTGGCCAAGTTGGATGGAGAGCAACTTAAAATATTTACAATAATTCAGCTGGATCATGGCTTTGTTGTGAAAGGGGTATTACAGATATTTTGTGATTTCTACAGTCTTAAATGGTGAGGACTCTCTTTGGTTACTTATTACAGCAACATATCACTGCATCTAGAGGAGGACTGACCACCATCTCATTTCAAAAGCTGTTCACACTTACTAAGATTAAACATTGTTTACACTTGATAACAGCAGGTAGCTTATGGTGCTTGATCAATTATCTATGTTCACACTGTGTAGAACACAATGCTGCTGCATAATACCATTATTATGGCACTGTACAATATTGTCTATCTACCTGTATTATGAGAACTTGACAACAAGTCATTCTTTATTATGTGTACATGAAAATTTTATATTTATTTACTTGACTGCCTAACAATATTAAATGTGTTTATTTCACTAAAACAAAGGGAAAAGGAAGAAAGACAAATGAAACAAACCAATACAACCCAAATAATGCAGCTGTATATAAATCCATTGGTGGAAAAAGACAATTAAGTTCATGTTGTCTGTAACTGTTGTTGCATGTAAATCCATTGTGTAAAGTAAACATGACTGGAATGGGATCACTCAGGACCAAATCCATCTTTGACCACTCAATCTATTGTTTCAGTTCCTCTGGCACTCACAGAATTGCTACCCTCATATCAGCTTAATCCACAGACCCACTGGTATTTCATTTAATTAAAATATTGTTGTTCTTTAATTACTTGTCATGTTGTAGGTCTTATGTTGCAAGGCGTACTGCTTTTGATCAACAAATGTACTTAATTAGATTTCATCTACCAAACAACAGGGTGCCATTTCAACAGCATCCCTGAATCTGATGTATGTGAGAAAACAGATGTAATTACTGTTATAAAACAGGAAAGCCTGTCAACATTTCATTCCCAGGACCTTATCATTGATCGTTCATCGCATGGAGGGATTCATTTTCTTGTGTTCAGTGAAGAGATTATGAAACTCACCAGGTAAAAAATTAACAGAGCGGCTGTTTGATTTGCAAAGCATTCTATCACTACATCTGTAATCCATTAGAAGGTCCATTAAAATGTGTCTTCAAACAAAATTTATCTTCATGTCAGGTGTAATCGGAGAAGTTAAAGCAGATTATGTGGATAAACAAACTGCTGTTTAAACTTTAACTCTCAGGAAAAATTATCCACAGTTGACAATATACGGTCATGTAAAAAAATGCCTGACTAAAGTCTTGGTTATTATTTGCATAATATGAGTTTTTTAGAGTCTAATTAGTAGTTTTAGTGTTATGATTGTCTAAAGTAGGTCAAACATTTGTTCTTTATGAAAAAAAAAGTCAAAGCTCAGACTTGGTGTTTTTACTGGGTAGTGATTTGTTGTTGAACCAATTCTGTGGCTTGTTCCAGTCACACTGAAAGTGTGCAGTGTGCTTCTGAGTGATATTCAATGTGTCCCAACTCCACACTAACTTTATACAGTATATACTATATATTAATTGCCTTAGTATCTTCTCTTTGCAGGTATTGTACAAAAATATGAACATACTAACTAAAAACTGTTTTACAGTACAAGAAACAGGAAATATTACAATATGTCACACAGCAACTTGCAAATGTCTATATGTATCAAATGTCAGACTATATCAGGGCATAAAAATGATTTACATCAATGGCAAAGCCAAATAAAACGCTTTTTAATATGCATACTAAGTTTTTTGAGTTTATTATATTTTAGCACTTTTCTAATAAATTCTCAACACTATCTTAGATTAAGTATGGAACTTGGATACAGTTATAGTCTGGATCTAGTCCATGTTTAGTGTTGTGTATTGCAAAACAAGAAATACACATTTGCTTTGGAATTTTAGAAACATACGTCCACACAGTTTATTCAGAATGTCAAAATGGCTTTCCAGTAGATCCAAGGTTTGAGTAATTGCGGCGGGAGAACAGGGTGATGAAGTTTCGTGTGATGCTGCAGAACACAATCGGGTCACAGCAGATATGATCAGATATCATTACAGCAAACCCACACACTGAACACTCAAACCAGTACCTAATTAGTAATTCATGCACTTTTACCGTAATTTGAAGAAATGGAAAGATATAATCTATAGATGATCAGATTAAAAGGACAATGAATATTTTATCTACGGACACCTACTGGGTACATGGAAGACAACAATAATACACAAGTGTCTGTGGAATACTGCACTTAAGTTTTTGTCTTTTTACATTTATTGGTATTTTTCCGCTCAGTGACTACTTATGGTTTCCATTTTGAATTCCCTAAACCCTTACCATGTTCGTCTCGACTGCTCGTAAAAATAAAAGTTTGGTAGAAAAAGTCATGCAGTCATTTGAAAATGCATTTAAAGCTTAAAGTTAAACAAGTGACTACCAGAGTGTTCAGTAGGCTACCAAAGACAATTTCCCTATGAAATCGGTTGACAGTGAGCTCTGTGGTTATCATGAGGAACCGAAGATATTTTTTCTGCGAAGTAATCTCAAACCCTGCGGCAAACCAAAACCAAAGGGAACACGTTTTCTGGTTTTAGTTGAAAGCTTAGAATGTAAATGAATGACTGAAAATGTAGCCATCACCGGTAGAAAGTTATGTAGAGGGAATGAGGCAAATCTGCCAAAGTTCATCAGATCTGGGAGGAAGAACGACAGGTGTCCAATATTTTCTGGATGACATCTATCTTTATGTTGCCTTCCAGAGCCCGACAAAGCTTCCCGATTGTGCAGCCAATACTTCCCTCCTTCATTTTCCAACTCTCCAGCATCTGGTGCACCATCTCTGGCAGGCCATCACGGTAATAGTCGTGCTCAATGGTCTCTATTTCCACACCGGTCAGACCCAGTTTCCGTGCACACCGCTTCCATTTAGCCCCAATGTTTTCCCTCAGCAGATCTAGGTGCTCCTCAGTCACAGCATGGTCCTCTAAATGACACAAAAGATAAAATCGATTAGGGCAACTATTTGTTCATTGCATTATTTACTGTATCTTTCAATGCGATACTGCTTATAAAGAACTACTAGAACAGAAACGATTAGTGGATTAATCAATTAGTTGCTTGACAGAGAATAATCGGCCACTATTTTAAAAATCAATTACATGTTTTAGTCATTTTTCCATTCTGATTTCGGCTTCTCAAATGTGAGAATTTAATGCTTTGTTTGTTGTATATATATCTTTGTCACAAACTGGACTGCAAACTGTTGGTTGGATAAAACAAGACATTTTAAGATTTCACCTTGGGATGTATAATATAATAATTATAATTATAATTATAATAAAATTATTTCTCTGACATTTTACAGCAAAAATCAATAGAAATAATCAGCGGGTTAATCAATAAAAATAATCGTTGCAGTCCTAATAACTTACAATCAAGTGACAACAAGTGTGCAGACACACCATTATAACTGTTACATGAAAGAAACGTTGTTATGGTTTACCATATTTCAGAATGCCTTCTTTGATGGGAGAGTTAGCTGAGCTGTTAGCAGGTGAAGATATTAAACTAAGGGAGGAGTCGTAACCTCTGATACTCATCATGTTGTTGTTCCCAATCTGGATCCCGCTGGCATTCTGAATGTAAAGAGATGCTGGAGCGAGCACAAAGCAAACACACATAAACACAGTCTCTCAAATACATGACAGTCAAAGGTGACGGAAGCAGCTGTGAAAACCTCAGGCATCGAGGTCTAGAATTTCCTGAATTAATGCTTCATCTAAAAAGACATGTTTGTATGTACCTGGATCTTGTAGCGAGCCACTCTTGGAAGTGGTCAGGAGATGCCCAGGGCTGACGTCAGGACCAGATGTATCAGACACTGGGTAAGTTGGCCAGGACTGCTGGCGGTCATAGTGGGAATGGGGATGTTGCTGGTTAAACTGTGGTAGAGAAGGGGTGCTGGCACTCATTGGCAAGTGGGATGGAGTAGGTGTGGAAGAGTTCATGGATTCATAGAGACCAGCAGTAGGGCGATACAAACCCTCCTCCTTGCTGGTGGGCTGCACTGGCTCAGCTTTTGTCCAGGAATGGACAGAGGATGCATTAGAGGGTCTGTCTTGTTCCGGATGCCTTATAGCGGGATCTGAGGCGCTGAAGTGATTTTGCAGGAAAGGATTTGAGTTGTTTTGATGGTAGCTGTTGGCAGCATCAGGCTGGTTCTCACAGTTATAGCTACCACATTTGTGGTACTGAAGCTCCCGATCCAGTTTCTCCTCCAAAGCTGGAGGGCTGCTAACTGCCTTTGCATCTGTCTGAATAGACCCCAGCAATGGCTCATATTGGATGTCATGCAGGTCCTCAATACTGGCTTCAACTGGCACAGATACACTTCTGTCTGAACTCACCAAAGGAGCTGGGCAATCTGCAAGGTAAGGAGAGAATTTAAAGCAATAAAGCAACAATTTCTCTAGTTTTATGAACATTTAGAACATTAAATGTCACACAGCTTGCAATGGTGGACAACAGAGTGCATACAGTTTATCCAAGCAATCAAGATTCTCACCTGCCAAACAATATTCATCGGTCATTGATAAAGATTTCATCTTCTCAACAAGTTCTTCTGGGCCTTCATACAATTTCTGCATAAAAATCACATGGAGAATCGTGATATAAAATACGCACAATTTGTATTTATCTGGCTTTATTTTAATACCAAAATCCACTGCTTAGTGTCTTCACTGTGCATTCAAGACAAGATTACCACATCAAATTCTAAAGAAAATATATTTACCCTCAGATCAAGTAAATCTTCCTCTACATGTGGTTCAAGCTTTTCCATGTAGAAAGGTAAGAAGACGTTGTAGCCCTCTGTAAGAAAAGGAAAAATGAGGAGGAGCCACATAATAAACTGCAAGGTCAAATGACTTAGCTTGAAATTCAAGCCAGAAAGTTTACATACTGTATGTCTGTACAACACAGTGACAAAAACTACATATTTGTCAATAAGTTCAGAAAACGTTAGGAGCTTCCTGTATATAATTATTATCATAATATTTATCTTCAAGGTGCCCATTATGGTCCTGGAGACACCTATTGGAGAAGGAACTACAACAGAGGCGGTTTTGAGTACTTTGCAAGGTGTTGTATGTCTGTGAACAGACTTTGTCAACGCTATAGTATCACAATGTGCAAGATGCAGTCACAAAACTTTACAGTAGTGGGGTAGGAAGCAGCCAACATTCATTTTAAGTCATGGATTACTGTATCCCAGTTTCAACAATTATTCCTGTCCACTGATCTAGCCCAATCTAGATAACATTCAACCTTTATTATGACAACTAACAACATCAACTAACGTGTTACATCTTACATAGCCTACACATACTAACAGTATTTTGTGCAAACATCTGTTAAGAATGAACTTTAGATCCTTTAGATGTCTGATTACATTAGACTCTGTCATATTCTACTTATCCACATTGGACGGTTTGGAAGAATGTTCAAAAACACATACACACACACATACAAACATACACGCAAACACACACACACACACAGACACACAAAAAGTGCACCTTTAAATGTTGGCCGCTGCAGCGGATTGTGATCCCAGCACCTCTTCATAAGCTGAATTATCTCTGCAGGTGTGTCAACTGGAATAAGGTCCTCTGCAGGTCGGTCACCATTTCGGACACATTGGCTCATTTGGTCCTCACTCCTGGCATCTGGACATAGAAATTACACTTACTTTGGACGTATATAATGTAGTTAGTAGTTATGTATGTGGCCTGTTTAACTGGTACTCCAGTAAATCAGACAATAACCTGCTATTATTCTAAAACAGTGCCTGACTGTTTGATTATTGACGGATAACACGTGTCTTGTTTATGGACTTGATTGTGTCTTGACATCCCAACTCACTTGCATATGGCTCTTTCCCTGTGAGGATGACCCAAAGCACAATTGCAAAGCTGTAGACGTCAGACTTCTCAGTGGAGGCTGTATGTATACTCTCCAGGTGCTCAGGGGCCATGTAGCTCAGTGTGCCGGCACCTCTCGCCCCAGATGATCGCCCTATACGGCTGTTCCTGCGAGACTCTTCCTTTGTGAGTTTGCTCCATGTCTGGCAGGTGGCCAGGCCAAGGTCTGCAATCTAGAAATTACAGAACAAAAAATACTTGGACTACCATGATTGTACATGCATGCTGTCAGAATGACAAATGTGTCATAGTGTGTAATAAACCTTGATGTGAAAATCCTTGTCCACTAAAATGTTTTCTGGCTTGATGTCCTTGTGTATGACGTGTCTCTCTGTGAGGTACACCATCGCTTCCAAAATCTCCAAGATGATTCTGCCCTTGATGGATACTGGCACAGGGACCTGGGAACAGGGAGAATTTAGAGTCTCAATCCTTCAATTAATTTAAAAATACCACAATATGAGAAACTATGGATAAAAACAAATGGAACTACTCAAGTTACAGACATGAATTCTGAATCTTTCCTTTTTCAATGTGACTACAGATATTAAACCTGCTGACCGTCTCCAGCATGACCAACAGGTTGCCTCTGGGGATGAGTTCCATAACCAGCGAGCAGTCTCTGTCCTCCATGATCACACCCAGCAACTTAACCACCCGCTCGTGGTTCAGGCTTGCCATGATGTTGCCCTCCTCCAGCAGTGACCTTTTGCTCTCCCTGGAAAGTACAATAAAAATAGTGAGA
The DNA here is from genome assembly GCA_031216445.1 of Lateolabrax maculatus. NCBI lineage: Eukaryota > Metazoa > Chordata > Actinopteri > Acropomatiformes > Lateolabracidae > Lateolabrax > Lateolabrax maculatus. The sequence goes on along the minus strand of CM062203.1, from coordinate 11,704,884 downwards.
ACCAGACATGATAGGCTAGGATTTTTCTTTAACGGACCAGATCGGTAATGTTATGATTGATCCACATTAAATGCAGAGTCTTTGTAAATGTCGGTGCTTCAGCTATCAGACAATCATTCAGATGAGCTGTGCCACAACTCACTTAAGTGGCACAGAAATCCACGCCTTAATGTTATCTCACATAAACGTTATTCCACATAGTCAAGTACAGATTTTATATTTAGGAAAAAAAGTGCACTTGCATTGGATCAATACTCGGTTTAGGGAGAGAAAAAGTTGAACAGGTGCAACCCTTGCAGGACACACAGGAAATCAGAAATCCCACATTAAGGCTGCAATAAAAAAACATGAGTGGATTGTAAAGGGCTGTAAATGTAAGTAGTGAACAGAAAGTTGTTGTGGCGTCCGATCTGAAAAAAAAAAACGGATGTTGGACCGACATCCGCATTTCTAGTGTCTGTTAAAAGGAAGTACTTAGAAATCAGTGTTTGCTTTTTCATGGCGCACAGCCAATCTCATATAATATTGCACAATAAATGTACTTTCAAACTGAAAAAAAATGCTTTATAGGCATGAAGGATCATCCATATATATATATATATATAAAAATATATATACACACATCTTTCTCTCTCTCTCTCTTTATATGCATATATACATAATATATAAACATCAGTCAGTTGTGTGGACAGCCTGCTTGAAATGTCCTGCACATGACTCGAGTTAACATCTGGGCCAAGGGGGGGGGGAAGGGGAATACCCGGCAACACAGTCACGACAACACACAGCACTCACTCGTTGCGAAGGGGGCCGGTGTACATGGTCTTCAGCACCACCTGTCCCAGGGTCACATGGTAGCACAGGTACACTTTCCCGAAGCCTCCGTAGTCCAGCGGCTCCTTCTTGATCAGATCACTGGAGCTCATGTGGAGCGAGGGCTGTGGCGCGGTGGCCATCCCTGTCCGGAGGAGAACAACACAGCTCAGATACAAGGGGCGAAAACCACCAAGAGGAGAGAAAAAGAGAGAAAGACGGGAAATGAAAAAAATAAAAAATAAATAAATAAAAAAGGGGGGGGGGGACAGCTGAGGGGACAGAAAGGGCGACTCGACCATCCAGTGAGTTCAAAACACTTGGCCGAGGCTGGAGATGTGGGCCAGCTTATCGCTCCTGGAAGTTCAGGCGACAAGTCGAAACGAAGCCCCTCATAACTTTGACCAAACTCTTTAACCCCCCACCCCCCCTCCCCCAAAAAAACAAAAGAAACAAACAAAACACACACAAACACCGTGCGACTAGTTCGCTGTCGGACGTCAACACAAACCGGAGTAAGACTGTTACCGAAGCGAGCGCTGGGACACTTTGCGTGCAGTTCCGGGGTTTCTTCGACGTCCTCGTTCAGGATCGAAACCTGACGGGCGACAGGAAAACTACAAGCAGCCCCACGAGTCGATCACCGATCAGGACGGCGTCCACCTTCAGATGACCGGTGGCCGAGACACTAGAAAAACACAATCCACAACTAAAACACGAAGGCATATTAACGCATATTAAGTTGTTTTCTTTCCAACGCTGTTAATTTTTAATTTTTAAATGTTTTTTTTTTTTTTTTTTTAGATGCAGAAGTCCTCTGTAATAGAGCCATTGTAAATCTTGGCGTGTGGCATTGTCGCCACCTACTGGTGAAATTAATTATCGCAGACTGAACAACATGGCATGACCTGGTACTATAGTACTACTGTAGTATTGCTTTGAGATTTGGTGCTGATACTACTGCACTGTCCTAGTTGTCTTTACCGCCACCTCATTTTCAGCTGTATCCGAGCAGCATCTGTTATGTAAGAGAGCAAAGCTTTAACTGGACCTACAATAATGAGGAAGCAAACTACAGTGACTTTGGTAGCGTGGAAGTTCAACAACAGACCAACTAAAATTATGCCCTAGCCTCATTAAAAAAATGAAAACAAGTTCATTGATAAAACAAGCATTTATGTGAAACTAGAGCGGGAAACCACCTGAAGTGTAGCCTCTGACAGCGTGGGCGAAAGTATGACACAGAGGCCTACATTTTGGGCAGCCTATCTGCAAACACCCACACTTTAAATTCCTCCTTTTGCACACTAAAGCCACAACAAAGCAGTATCATATTTACCTGTCTTGTATTGTCTCGGTTTTCTGATTTACATATCTTTTACATACCGTTTATTGCTGGTCATTTCCACGTTATTTGGAAAACTTCCAACCCCACCTGTGACAATTTGCAGTTTATTGAGCACTGTTATAAACAACTAAAATAGTTTGATGAATGATCTGACATCATGTGGTCAGACCCGTTTTCATTAAGGGTGCATTGTCAGTCAGCTTTGGCAATAATTGTAGCAATGTCTGTCTTTGATTAACTGAGGGAGGAACAGGGTATCAGCATGTAGTGGACCGATAACCAGATCACTCCAGGTTTTGCAGTTCATTCAGCTATTGTACAAGAGGCCATTTTGCGAATGTGAAACACATGCTTTGGTCATGTTAGACGTCGGCCGCAGACACTTCCTCCCGTTCACGCTGGTGGTCACACACTGCCCCACATAGAAAAACAACAGATCACCAGGAAGTCAAACCAATTGGAGCCTGCGGTGTACATGTGCTGGGGCAGTGGGTAGCAGTACTTCCTGTTGATGTTGCAAATGTGATGATTATCAGTACAGAGCTGCCAAGTGCCATCCTTTTTCTGTAACCCATGCTGTCGATCAGCCTGCCCCAGATCATCTTACTGGTTTTCTGTTCAGCTGCCTGGCTCTTGAAAGACATGTCTGGTATGGATGTGGGTGAATAGTGATTCCCCAGGTTTGACAAGCTTTTCACTGGAGATTGTTGTCCTGATGTTGCTTTCTGGTAGTCATGCCAACAACTGGCTCCTGTTGTTTGGAAAGTCCCTCAGGCTAGGGTGGTGTCTGGATAACTCTTTCCAATGGTGTCAAGTCACAACTGATGCTCTGATGGTGGGAAAGGTGATCATCTAGAGTGGAGAAAAGGTAGAGACCCCTGTGTGGGACCGATCCCCTCACTGCCACTGGATTTATTTGGGAACATCATGGTGTTGAATGTTCTTGTTCTTGTTGCTTACATATCCTTCCCTCATTCAGCCTAAAGCATCAACACAGGAATTTGGGGCAAAGAGGCAAAGTTACTCTCACAGGTGGTTGGGGGCTTAAGTAAATCACTTACAGATTAGTTCCTCTGGTGTGAAATTTGAGGTCACTGTTCTGAATGAGACATTGCATATCTGCAGCAAAAAGTCCATAGCCTCTTTCTCTCCAACTGATGGCTGGAAAGCAAAAATTCACCAACTTTATTTCTGACAGTGTGCATAAAAGTTATTTGCTATTCAACAATGAGGCAATGGCCATCTCTGAAAACCGTCTTGTTTCTTAAAGTCCAGTTGATATTGATATATGTAATGATGTATATCATATACATATGTAATGTATATGAATTACTGATAATCTGGTTGAATGCATTAAATGAAAGTTGAATTCTAACTTTCTGTGTGTTTTCTTTTTAAAGACCGTGGACATTTGTTATTCCTTCAGAAGGTGAACTCTTCTGTCCCTTATTCTTTTATCACAATTAGTTTGTATTTGATCTGACTGCATGGCGGCCTGTACTCCTATATTGTGTCGGCTACTTTCCCCCCTGGTGTGTCGACGGCCTGTTGTATTTTTAAAGTTTATTTTAGAAGCGCAGAATTTGCTGTCACCGTGCCAGGGGCCAGGCTATTAATATTCCCATCACATCCAAGTCAAAAGCCAGGCTTGTGCTTGGGCGTCGTCTGAAAACCACAACTCCCAGCATTCACCGCGGGGGGGGGGGGGAGGCTGGGCAGCGGCGCTCGGCTCGCTCGGGACGCGGAGCTGCCGCATTTGCGCCCCTGCAGCGGGTTTGGGAAGCACGTCAAGCCGCTGGATAAGCGTTTTTTTTTTTTTTTGAGACAACGAGGAAAACCCGGCGTTGCATTTCCTTTTCACTGCTGTTCCTCCCCGACGGGGTCTTTCGGCATGGGTAATGGCATCAACAAGGTACGGTTTTTCTGATCTGTTGCTCGGCGTTTCTGAGCGTCAGGTTCATTGAGGAGGAGATGGTGTTTGACACGTTCAACAGAGGGAAAAAAAAAAAAAAAAAAAAAAAAAAAAGTTGTGTGTGCCCATTAGTTTGACGTGATTCAGTGAAGATGGACGTGCCTCGTCCAGAATAACTGAACATGCACCTTGTTCATCTGAGCGGTGCGACTGTGACACATTTGACACAATTGACACGTTTGACCCGTTGCCCTGGTGGGGTTTTTTTCTCGTCACGTGATCTGAAGTTTAGATTTTGAACCGCGGCTCGTCATTTCCAATCCTCGCTTCATGTTTTCAGGCTGTCAGCTGCTCTCTCAGCTGCTCTGCCGCCTCACTGTGTCAGTGATGCTTTGGCCATGTCTGCTTCAATCGTGTCCATCTGTGTCTCTGTCCTTACAGGTCCTGCCTGACTTGTACCTGGGAAATTTCAAAGGTGTGTCTCAAGTGTTCTTTTATTTTATTTATTTGTTTATTTAAAAATCACTCTCATTTTGGTTCTAGTGCATGACAGCACATAACCATGGTGTTCTGTTTGTGGCGTTACTTGTCTACGTCAGACGCGAGGGACCGAGAACAGTTGGCCAGGAACAACATCACACACATCCTGTCCATTCATGACAGCGCGGCTCCCATCCTCCAGGTGAGAAGCTCTCCATCTCCTCCTCATACATAACACCTCCGCCCTAATGGGGCATAAACATTCCCTTACATTTCTCACTGAGTAAACAAGCAGTTGAGGCTGAGCGGGTCTGATTGGCCGAGACCCTCTTGGCATATTTGTACAGTGCACACTGGCTGAGCTGTGACACTGTAAACCAGACCATAAACCAGTCTGTCAGGTTGTTCAAGAAGCGGTGCCGTGCTGCCTCCTGAGCAGACAGCTGTCAGCCCCGAGTGAGCAGACAATAAACAGGGGAGTTTCTTAATCATGTGATAGTTGGAGTATCGTGAAAAAATGCCAGTCAACAACAGTTGGCTTGGTCAGTGTGCTGAGCTGTGTGCTTGTGTGGGCTTGAGAGTAGGCGGTTTGTTCGTGCTTCAGCCCGTGTGGACTGTGCAGTCTCGCTTCATTATTGTTTTTTTTTTTTTCTAGGTTATTGATTTCGGTGTAAAGTTTACCTAATAGCTGCAAGTACAAAAGCAGCTCCTGTTCTCAGGTTTGCACATTTTCAAAAAGGGTCGTGCGCATATGTGAGTACAAATCATCGTAAAATTGCCTTTAGTCTTGCACATACAGCATCAGCAACACTCACGTGAAACCGTTAAAGCGTTTACGTGCAGCGGTATTTATCTCCTGCTGTTTATTGATTTGTGTTCAATGCGTTAGAGGAGGTGACTGCTGGCAGGTAACTAGTGTACTTTGTCCCCCAGGAGATGACATATCTCTGCATTTCAGCAGCTGACCTACCCACACAAAACCTGTAAGTACCAAAACGTGCAGCACAGCAACACCGTACAGAACAAGGAATGGCTGAGGCAGAGAGAGAGAGAGAGAGAGAGAGAGAGAGAGAGAGAGAGAGTACCACATCCATTTGAGGCTGCACTGTGTGGGCGTCTGAGGTTCATTTTCTTCAAGCTAACATGTAAATGAGAGGCTTTCACAAGCTCCACATTTAACTGTGAACTTATTGTCTGACTACTGTAGATCGTAGTAACATGGCAGGATTCAGCTCTCAGTGGCGGTTGTTCTTTTGACATGAACACATGACGTGCACAACCACATGCAGTTGTATTTTGCACAACGTCAGAAACTGGGAAGGAAAGTCAAGGGTGGTGCATGGATCACCAAGGGATACCCTGGTTCAGACACACACGCACACACAAATATTCTATAGCCAAATTCACATTTCAGGCGGTCTTTCAGCAGGAAGGAAGTCTCTCAGCTTAGATCTGCAGTTTTAGCACGATGTTTGGTACTGTCCCTCTATTTATACATACCCCACCCCCCCCACCCCAACACACACACACACACACACACACGGACATGCACTTAAATACACGCACACCAATGCCCCTGTCACTCTTACTGCCCAGGTTGCCTCATATACTTCTTCAGAGAGCAAGGTGTTTGAAACCTGTTTTGTGAGATGTGACAACAACTCTCTCAAACCTAAGATGAACACGCCCTCATCCTGATACGTCCAGGATGAAAAATAAAAGGGTGCAAAAACATACGCACGGCATGTACAAAAAAAAACCACATGTACACAACCAATCTGCCTTTAGATGCATGCATGAGCTCTAAGTGTGAGGGCAGAATGACAGCATGTAGTCACAGATGTTTGAGCAGCTCTTGCTGTGTTCTCCTAATGGTTTAATGTGGTCATGGTTATATTCTAACAAACACTTTTATGCTCCACAGGACTCAGCACTTTAAACAAAGTATAATGTTCATGCACGAGTCCCGCCTGAAAGGAGAAGGCTGCCTCGTACACTGGTGAGAACAAGACTGCTTGTTGTAGCTTTATCATAGACATGTTGTGTAGAAATGTACAGTTAATCTAGAGCTGAAAAAAAAAAAAAAAAAAAAAAAACGGAGATCAGCCGAGTACACAAGTGAACCCATGTGTAACTGCTGCACAGAGAAGATTAAATGATAAGCAAAAGCCTATTCTTGAACTTCCCAAAACAGAGTACAGTAACACAATACAGCCACATTGTGTTTTTTGTAGTGGTGTAGCTGGCCATATGTTCACAGGGGAAAGTTATATTTGGTTAGACAGAGGGTCTTCTCAGAAATACAGGGGAACAAGAGGCTATTTATAAGATCTGCATTGCAACAGCCTCTACTGTACTACTGACCAAAGCATTTAGATTTCATTCAAATGTGTAGTGTGTACATACGTGTGTAAGTATGTAAAATGTGTATTCAATCAGTCATTTTATTTTACCACACAGTTTTTGTATTTTTTTTAACCTCTCTTTCCACCTGCCACTGTCTGTATTCTGGTTCATATTGCCTAGTGTGAGTGTGTGAGTGTCTCCTACTGTAGGTATTTCATCTGATATTTATTAGAGAATCTTTTAAGTATTTTACATAATCTTTAGTTAGAAGGTAATGCGTTTTCTACCTCTAGTTCTCATACAGTATGTTTACATGCACCCACATTTATTCAATATATGACATTTACATGGAACATAGAGAAACCTGGTATTTAAATCCCTGTTTATATGGCTCTAATATTTTCCAGTATGCTGGATTTAGCTTCTTCTAATTTTAATTTTATATCATTCATGATGTATTTAGTTTTACTGACTGACTGCATAACTCCAGTTGTGGAACTTATAAACAGAGAATGGCAGAGAATGATCAGAAACCTGGATAAGATGTTAATGTGTTGCAGTATCCTGGTTTCTTGTGTGGTCTAAAACTTTCATTTCATGCATCACGCTCTTTCTCTTCCTATAGTTTGGCAGGTGTGTCCCGCAGTGTCACCCTGGTGATAGCTTACATCATGACGGTGACAGGCCTGGGTTGGCAGGAGGCCCTGGCTGCAGTGAAGGTGGCCCGGCCTTGTGCTGGTCCCAACCTGGGTTTTCAGCACCAGCTCCAGGAGTTTGAGGCTAGTCAAGCTGATCAGGTCAGTCGAAGGAACTGAGCGTCACTGAGTATACGTGATTACTGTAAAAATGGAGAGATCTGTATTTCTTTTTCTTTACATTGTCATCAAAAGACAAACTGCTTTTCTTTCCCTGTAGTTCAGAGAATGGCTACAGATGGAATATAAGGACAACCCCTTCAATGATGAGGCTGATATACGTGACTTGCTTGCCAGGGCGTCTAAAGTCAATGGTAAGGAGGTGGAAAAACAGGCATCTACCCCACCTGGAGGTATCTGATCAGCTCTTTTGATGAGATACTTTGCAGCTCAGCCTGGAGGATCACACCAACATGTGATGCTTCAGTATTCTGGACCTATCTGGAAGTCTGTCGTGCTTTGACTACTGTCAGGATGTTTATTGCTGCTGGAATGATCCTCTAAATATCATGGACATGAACACTATAAGAGACAATAAATAAGTACAGCACATATGATTTTTTCTTTTTTTGCATTTTTGGATGTTTCTGGTGCTGTTTTTTTTCCCTTCTAATTTATGAATGTTGTGATCTATGTTTTTTTTTGTACTGTGCCACGATGATTTCAAATCATGAAATAAAAGGAGTAAAAGCCAAGTGTTTCGTGAGGTTGTCGGTCGGTGGGCTGCCATGTTGAAGGTGATAAGACACATGCTGTGCTGTGTTTATGTCTCTGTTTCCTGGTTGTCTTCCTGTTTGTCTAATGTGCAAGGGAGGTCATGCATGGTGACATCAAAAACACCAAGATCACATTCTTTTGTCCCTCTTTCTTCTCGGTCGTGTTTAGGGACCATAAAGCAGTAAAAACCTATTAATTTCACCACGGCGAGATGTTAGGCACAGCAGCCTGAACACTGGGGATAACCGGCACATGCATGGACAGCCACTGGAGGGCAGTGATACTGATAAAGTAGCACACAGTACACAGTATTCTGAGGTCGACCATGTGTCCTCTGACATGGTTTCCTCACTCTTTCCCCAATAACAGAGCGAATACTACAGAACTCTGGCAGCTGCCATGTCACTGGAAACTAGACTTCAACTCACAGGCTTTGAGTTAGGCAACAATAAGCGTGGTGGAATGTTTTTGGGTTAAAAGTGCGCACAGGTAATTGTTCCATCCCTGTCAGCTCAGGGTGTCACTAGAGGGATTCCCCACGGCAGCGCTGCTGTGTGGGCGCTCAGTTTCAGAGAAATGAGCGCCCGGTTGCTGCGCATCTCCTCTTGAACTTCTCCGAGGCCGACAGGCTCCACCCTGTCACAAATCAAGATGTGATAACATTTAAGAATAGGACACCGAGAGCTTGAAAACAGATTTCAGCAGGGGAGCTCACATGATCAAAGGTAAGCGGCGGCAGCTCATTGTTTTAAATGAGTGACGGCGTTTTTTTGGTTCTCAGCATCGTTACTGTTGCAACTTGGGCGAAAACTTCTTAAATGTGTCAGTTCGCCCGAGCGGTTTCAGCCACTCACGTGTGTCTGAAGTCTGACAGGTAGAATCTCAAGATAACAATTACTCATTCAACTTGGAATATATCTGTGGTAACCCCAAAACTCGAGTTGAAATCTAAATGAAGTTGAGTTAATGCCAGACTCAGCAGATAACATAAGTTATTACCATAAGTTTAAGTAACGTGAGAACATGTCTTATCAGCATAATATCCCACTGTGCATTGTAGATGTGTTACAACACTTTATTGTAATTTATTTATAGCTACATGAACGGTTGTGTTTTTATTCGTGCATTTATCTCAACTGAGTCACACTTCTTTTCTCTAGAAAAGACAGAAATGAAAACAGTGCTAAACGTGATTAAGACTGTTACCTACTTCAGCCTCTGTACCCTCATGCCCATCCTTTGTAACAGAGTATGGCCAAAGGTGTCCAAACCAAGGCAGATAACCAGATAAAATGTATTTTAAGTGAACTGTTTTACGATGAATTTAAGATATTAATCCATAATTTTTATCTTGTCAAATTTATTTTCTCAGGTTCATTTAAAGAAGTGAATTTCACATTTAAACAAGTCTAATTCAGCTACAACTGCGTCGCCATACTGTGCTTGCAGTTCTGTTACATGCTTTATTTTATTTTATTTTGCAGAGATGAACCTGGATGAGGAAAGTGGCCTGTCAGTCAGTTGCGGCAACGGCAAACTGAGACAGTGGCTGATTGATCAGATTGACAGCAGGAGATATCCTGGCCTGATCTGGGAAAATGATGAAAAATCCATATTTAGGATTCCGTGGAAACATGCAGGAAAACAAGACTATAACAGAGATGAGGATGCTGCGCTCTTCAAGGTCAGACCATCCCACCTATCTTCTCACACTGCACCTGAAGCCTTTGACAATTGCATTTTAAACACGCTATCAGCAAAAAAGTGTACTTACTTATTAAAATCTCTGGTACACAGGCACGACTAAAGAGTAAGTGTAAATTAATCTATTTAATGATTGTTTCAGGCATGGGCATTGTTTAAGGGGAAATATAAGGAAGGGGTCGACAAGCCTGATCCTCCCACATGGAAAACCAGATTACGATGTGCTCTTAATAAAAGCAATGACTTCGATGAGTTAGTGGATAGAAGCCAACTGGACATCTCAGAACCCTATAAAGTCTACAGAATAATTCCAGAGGAAGCCAAAAAAGGTAAGTGCCTATGAATATAATCCATCAAAAATGTAGTTTAGTTTGTGAGAATTACATTTAGCTGCCCATGTATGTGGTGACAGATGGGTAACAAGGTGAGGTGTTGGGAGTAAAACAGGTGAAAGTTGTAAAATGTAAAATCTAAAGCCCTGCCATAGCAATGGCTCATATGCATATACAGAATACTGCTGCTTTTCACAGAGCATCTCACATTGTTTATAGACTATTGGCTTTTTTTTTTCACACACATATGCACCACTGCAGTTGATTCTGATGAGGCAGGAAGCACAAAGGAAGCCAAAGCATGTACCAAAAAGGCCGTAGTGCTTTTTTTAGAGGGCTTCGGTTACTTAGTGCAGGGTGCACATAACACAACCAGGCGACCTCCAGCCTTGCATAACTAAGTCTCTGCCATCATACTACAGTTTTTGTCACAGTAGAGCAGTTTTTGCCATCTGAGCAAACACTTAATTCTCTAAATGAACAGGATTTAGATTGGGGCTTGACTCAGTCTTCTGTTGCACTCACTTTGCAAAAACACCCTGTCACTCAAATGAAAATAGCAGGACCTCACAAGTACACAAACCATATTCACAGTTTGAACCTGCCAAAATTAATTACGTTTGCAGAAAGTTGGGCCTCACATATTCTCAGTTTATTCTTAATCTATACAGTACAACTGTTGGGAGAGCTGTTAATGTCGATAAGCAATGTCTAAATAGCAAAGCATGGTCAATATTGTGGACAAATTATCTGACAAATGTATTTCTGGTCATTTACAGGAATGAAGATGAGCAGTATGGAGGAGACACCCTCACATGTAAATGCAATTGGCTATATTCCTCCATACACGTCTCTGCACAACCAGGTCAGCAGATTGATTCTGTGGCTGGTGCCTGCCCTAGCACATGAATTAATCCACAAAATTACTAACTGCATATGTCCTAGTTTAATGATATCATCTCTGAGTGACCGTCCCTCTGCTTCTTTCTCAGGTACCTGGCTATATGCTTTCTCAGGAGAGGAGGGACTGGAGGGATTACTCACCACCAGAACCACAACCTCTTCCTCCTCCACATCTCCATGGGCCACATGCAGAAGTGCAGTATGGTCAGTGCCACTACTCGTCACCGTTCAGCAGGGCTTGGCCTGGGTCACACGCAGAAAATGGTAAGATAGGACATCATGGATACAACATTTAGAGCTGGTCAGCATTATAAAACTATCTAGATAAATGTAATCATTGACTGTGTACATAAGTGTGACTGTAGTGCTCAGGAGATGTGCAATACGATACAATGTCTATCTTAAATTTCATTTGATGCATAACAGAGATTTTCAGCTTGTTCAATGTATGAAAATATATTTTCACAAATATTATCCAAATAATGGCACCGAGTTCCAACCACAGACACCTAGCTGTGACATCCTGTCAATCCTTTTATCAAACCAGAAGTCAGATCTTAGATGGAATAAAGTTGTCACTTTACTAACACAAAATGCAAAGGGTGCTTGTAATCATGCTTATTTGTTATATTGTGTAAAGCTCTAATCCATGTATGAACTGAGGCTTGACCAGGTCATAAGGTGGTATCAGCAACTTTGACTTGTAGGTCGTTGAGTCATTGAAAATGTTACAGTTATCAGTAAACAGTTATCACAATCCTTCACATATAGTTTTCAGTGGAGTTCAAGTTTGATCTTTAAGGTGAAAGCTATGGATGATTAATAAACCCCAAAAAAGCTTGTAATGCCTGTGTTTATCTAGGTAGAAATGACTATAAAAAGCATGAATCAATTACTAACACTCAGAACCTTAATGTACATTATTGGCCATTATTTAAAAACAATACCAAACAATAAAATAATGTGTGCAATACATCATTCCTTCCTTGTAGATTATAATATATTAATTTGATCTTCTGTTGTACAAAGAAACAAAGTTAGCTGAATAGCAAGCCTTAAAGTCATTATGCTTAGTTCCACATATATATTGTATTGGACACGAAATCAGTGATTCATTAAATGCCCTGAGTAAAAGTCAAGGATACAAAACAGTTAAATTATATATCATATTGAACTGACAAAGATGTAGAATTCCCATGAATGTAGATTAGAGAGAGATGGCAGGAGTGAAATAGCTGGGAAACGGGCAGTGGTGGTATGCAGTGCTGATCAGTGGTCTGTGCAGAAAAAAGCGCCAAATTTGTTTATGTAGACGGCCCGGTTGATGTGTGAAACATGTGACTCTCTATGGTACTGCAAATTTTTATTATGGGATTTTTCACACCTTCTCCACAATTGCTTTTGTTCCACATTAGACTTCAATAATGAAATTCAAAAATTCTCATCCCTGCAAAGAAGTAATGTAATGCCCTTTCACTTTCAATTCTCTAAATAAGACTAACATTTATTTAATTTATTCTGCGCAGGTTTTCAGCTCTCCTTCCACACCTACTTTTCAGAGTCCCAACCGTCCGTGTATACAACTGACCACAACAATGCCATAACAGGTAAAAAAAAATCTGCTGGGACTCATTTAAAGACAGTCACACCAGACGTTCACTCACATGCTTGGTTTTTTTTAAAATATATTTGCATTTACAGATAAGAAACTACGAACACCTACTTACTTCCCTATTCTGAACTCAGAGCAACAGGCTATGATAGTGAATAGCCACATGCTGATAGATTAAAAGAGAAAGGTTAAAAAGATGCTTGGAATGATAAGAAAGAAGTGTGTAATACTCTACGTGGCAAGATTACCAAGATTACTGAGAATTAAATTCTATTTAAGCTTGACATTTCAGGGCCTCCATCTGATCAGGCTGTGAGGCTCAAGTTGTGATGCTGACAAAGGTTCCCACAAGGAAATATCTGCTATATACTCGTTTCTTTCTTCCAGATTTCAGCCTGCATGTGTCCCTATACTACAGAGAGTCTTTGGTTAAGGAGGTTACCACCACCAGCCCAGAAGGTTGTCGGATCACTTCTTCTTCCTCCTCCTCTCCATCCTCCTCCTCCTCTTCTTCCCCATGCCCCGAGGACAAGTTTCACAGCGCGGCAGAAACCATCCTTTTTCCATTCCCGTACCCTGAGTCTCACAGGCAGGGTGCTGAGATGCTTCCTAATGTCCTGGAGAGGGGGGTGCTTCTGTGGATGACGCCTGATGGGTTATACGCTAAGCGCCTCTGCCAGGGACGAGTGTACTGGGAAGGACCTCTGGCTCCATATATGGATAAACCCAACAAGCTGGAGAAGGAGCAGCCATGCAAACTGTTTGACACCCAGCAATTCCTCATCGGTAAGCACTAACATGTTTCTGTAACGTTCTGTCCACACCTGCAGGGTAGGTCGTAGTCCAACATTATGACAACTGTGAAAAAAGAAAAAAACATAAACTTTACAGAGGGTATTCAATATTCTGAATATATATATTTAAAAAAATGCTTTTCACAACTTTTCAGTCAAGTTGTATTTCAAATGACACGACTGTAGCTGACTGCACACTTAGTCCATGTAAGTGGGAAGATCACAGTGTATTTTTTTTTGTATTGTATTGTAGTGTAGATGCTAGATAGACAATGACTAGAGTGCACTAATAACCATTCTGCTTCAGCAATTTACAGTATGACGATGGCTGTGGTCATGACGATAATGACTGTGATGATGTTGATGTTGATAATGAAGGAGAGGCTGCAGGTGCTTTAGCTGGGCAAGTCCCTCTCAGTGTTGAGGTAACACTGTGAAGCTAGTCATATTCGCAGGGGGCCAAAGTGTGTGGAGTCCCCACCCACCTGCTGTGGTCCGCCACACAGCTTGACAAAATGTTTCATCTGCCATTTCACATTGACATTTCTATAGTCTTCATCAGTGGTTTCCAGAAAAGTCATCATGATTAGGGAAAATGTCATGTGAGCAAATTGGGGTTTTTAATGTCCCTTTACTGTATATTTTAAATGTGACATGCTGGAGTGTGTGATAAGTAGCACATAGTGAGTTATGCACCTCATTCCCCTCTCTTTTCTTTCTCAGAGCTTCAAGATTTTGCCCATAACGGCCGTCATGTACCGAGACACCAGGTGGTGCTGTGTTTTGGGGACGAGTACCCTGACCCTCAGCGCCCGAGGAAGATGATCACAGCACAGGTACCCCTACACTACACAACTTCACAAGTTTACATTAAATGAATAGGATTTTCAGGTGGTGAAAATATGTTATGTTTATCAATCCATAAAAGCTAATGGTTGGTAGGTTGTTAGGAATATATTTCTTTAGAAATTAGGGACCTCAGCACTGTCCTACAAATGCAAAATGCAGTTAAGACATGAATCTGACTGACACATTAAACCATATCAGAAATTAGCTTAGCAGATGTCAGTGTCTCTGACTTGTTAAATTAATGCAATTCAGTGTGGTTAAGCTACCATTAAAGGAATAAAATATAAATTAATTTATTATATTGAATTCAATGAAAATACTAACAGTAAGTCGAGTCGGACAGACACCTAGCAAAACAGAGATACATTTAATTCATATTTATGGACGTAAATAATCAAAATAAAGTTTATTTTCTTATAGAAACTAAATAAAATTGGTCTTTAGGTACTGCTCTCTTCCTTTGTAGGCCACAATAGGACAACTTTATTCATGCAAAGACTTAATTTCATTTTTAGGTGGAGCCAGTGTTTGCCAGAAAACTGGTGTACTATTACCAGCAGAACAATGGCCACTACCTGCGGGCTTACGATCACATCCAGGAACAGAACACATCTCCACCAACCGACTATTCTTCCCAGAGACCTCTACAGCATATTCAGGAGTGACTAGCATGCATGCACGCACACACAAGCAGGAGGGCATGAATGTGAAAGTAAACCGCTGCCCGTTTCTCTCGCCTTGTGACTGCAGTGCTGCGTACTGTAAATGGTAGAATCTGTCATTGTACCGCGGGGTAGCGATGGGGAAGACCCTGTTGTTTTCACTTGCACACCTATGCGTCGTAGTCTTTGTGTCTGTGACTGTGGAGTAATGTTTTTTTTTTTTCTCTCTCTACAAGTATTATTGTGACAGTGTGAAGGATGCGGTTTGAGGGTGGGGGGATAAGGGGAGCAGAGGGCGACTGAGACAGGAAGTACTAGCACAGGTGCACAGGAAGAATGGCCCCTAAGACAAACACTGATATGTCAAAGGGATAAAACCGAGTATGAATGAACACTCATTGCGATTTTGCAGGTTGGCAATGTGATTGTTGCACTCAAACTGAAGTGGCCTTTTAAACTCAGCTGACACAGCTCCTTCTGTGATTCAAAACTTTTATTAATAACAGTACTTGGTGTGCAAAATAAAAAACATTCACTTAGATGGGTAAGTGAACGTAAAGAGTATCGTTGCTTCATCAGTTGTAGACCTCAATTCTGGGTTTCATTGCTAAAAAAAAAGAAAAAAAAAAGCTACGTCTGGAATGTGAGAGAAACTGATGTTATCAGTGGTATGGTGGTGCAGTAGAGGAAGCTGTTATCACAAATGTTTACCTCTGTGCTGCTACATGTATTGCAGGATTAAAATCTGTAAGTGAATCTGGTCAGCTTTAAAATATATCTGATCCCTTCTAATTAAACTGATGTTACACAAATCACAAAAAACAATTTGTAGGAGGTACAGTAATCAAGACAAATTACAAATTTTGGTTGGTGGATGAAGACTAAAGCCCATATTTCCACTTCATATACATGCCATTTACTGTACTGTATCATTAGTTATTATTATAAGTTTTAAATTTTGATCGTAATTTCAAGCCATTCAGGATTTGTTTACATATGTATCTAATGGTTGTTAGCATTAGAAACTAAACTTGTTTATTAAGTTACAAGTGCATAAGGTTTTCAAACATTTAGTTTTTGTATACAGGAAAAAGCAAAGCATTGATCTACTACATAAAATCATGTTTATTCATCTCCTCAATTAATTTGCCTGTATATACAGTCTTTACAGAATAGTTTTACTTTTTAGGTCAGATTTGAAAACCCATTCTCGATTGAACTGCTCACTACTTACAGACATTAAACTTGTGATGAAGTAGACATGGTTTCGTATTAAGCTCTCACAAGCAAAAAAGGTTGGGGCCCACTGGCCTACAGCACATGATCAGAGAGCAGCTTGGGCCTCAAGGTCTGTTCCACCGAAAAGAGATGGGCGGCTTTAACTGGACTGACGGAGGTTGACAGGAAAAATCACACTCATCTTGTAACTTGCAAGGAAACCGTACCGGTTCCTCTTAACCTGAAACTAGTGGCCTCACAGATGGGAAGAAAAACTACCTTTGTGGTCCTCATGCAACTTTGGGAGGGAGGAGGTCTCTGGTTCCCATGCCTGAGATGCTGTAGAGGTTTACACACTGGAAGTAATGTCCACAGAGAAATCCATCCTAAGATCCTAACAACTTACTTGGCAATGTGTGCACTGTATATCATAAGACATGATAATACAACAATGAGAATAATGGAATTCCTCATGCTGTTGAAAGTCCTAATGGCTGATGCTGCAGTACAAGGGATAAAGGTTTTGTTATGTTTTTCTTCTGTGGTCCAGAGTTTCGATCTCTGCATTTACTTCCTTCACACTTAAACCACATCACTTTCACAATGGCTTCAAAAGTCTGACCAAAATCACAGGCAGGAATGTTTTTCTTTTGTGTGTGTGTGTGTGTGTGTGTGTGTGTGTGTGTGTGTTAACCGTAAATCCTTTCCTCCCCTCACACGTGTAGTCAGTCCCCCGATTCTATGCTGGGTGAATTTTTGTTTCACATTACTCCATGGTCAATCATTTGACTCATTTAAAATCAAATTGTAAGAGTGAAAACGTTACCAGCTCCATGTTCAGTGTGCTGTTATGGTAAACGCTGTGTATGTGTGTGTGTGTCCCCGTGTGTGCATGTGTGTGGGTGGGTACATGTGTGTCACACGGTTGCACTATTACTGTTATCAGGAATTGACATTTATGGACTCGGGATAAAACATGTGACTCCCCCACCTACAACATCAGTGACTCAAACACAGACAAACCCATTTCACATCACACTTTACAGTTACAGTAAAACATTCAGAACAAGCTGCAGACAAACTCTCAACATAAATGTGCTTGTTCTAGCATGTTGTACAAAATATCTGAATAATGACGAAGACTGGAGATGATGGAGATTGATTAATATAAAATTGCTATATGGATAAATGATTTATTTTGAAATAAACGTATCAATCTTCTACTAGTCATTTATGCTGTGCTGTTTCGTCTTTGATCTCTTTTTGATTTGCAAACAAAGGCAGGGAGAATGAGAGAGTCATATTTGGTTAGAAAAAGACCCAAAAAAAGGACAAAAGAAAAACGCATTCACACATTTGCCATGGTGTTTCCCCCTCTGCAGGAAGCCACATCATTTGTAGTCAGGCTTCAGTTTTTCCGCCCTGTGTGAGCCGTTACTCCAAGTGACATCGCCTGAGCCCTTCAAGCCTTGGAATGGACAGTTTAGTCAATTAATGACCCAGACATCATCAAAATAGGTTTGGCAGAGAAATGAAACTAACACGAGCATATCAAACGCACCAATTTCTCCAAAAGAAAGGATGTTGTTGGTTCTATTTTGACTCAGTGACTATGATTAATCTGACTGGGCAAATAGTGATTCATTATCCAATACTGTGTCAATCTTTATGCTTAATTTTTCCAACCTCAAAAAAGAAGCAACAAAATATGCCACAAAAATCTTTAATAAACGTAAATGTCTCCATCTCATCCTACTATTGCTACTTTTAATACCCTTCACACATGTACCATCTTTTGGGGTTTTCATGCAATTACAGTGGCATTAACACTGATCACACTTTTGTGCTGAGATTCTCTGATGTTTATTTTATGATGACTCTGCAATTCATATTTTGTGCTGAATACAGCTTGTATCAAAAGCTATGTTCATTTGTTTGTCTATTTATTAATGCGTAACACATAAAGGCTCTGAGGCAAGAAAAAACCTGAAAACCTGAGAATTGTTTTGCTGACATCTGCTGGTAAGTGTAGCTGCAGCTATACAAAAAGCTCCTGCTGTGGCATAGGACAGTGGCTCCCACACTCGGGGTTGAGAGAAGATGTATCTGAGGGGTAGCAAGATGATCAACAAAGAAGAAGAAAAAAACATTTTTTCTGTGTATTTTTGAAGACATTTATCTTTGTGCTTTCTTTTCATAAAATACTTGACAGTTTTACCTCTTCAAGCCTCAGGCCTAAAAGCCAATCGTTAATGCAATCAATAATTGTTTTGCAGGCATGAGGGTACTGTCTACCCGTCTGTAGCTGTCATATGGTGTTATAAAAAGGTCCAAGGGTGAACAGTAAAACTGGCAAAAAAAATAAATAGTAATAATAATCTGCTCCCCTTACTGGCATGGAGGTTTTATTAGACATAAAAATATAAAGTATCTAGAATAACCTGACACAAATAGCTAGACATTACATTCTGCATTCACAACTCAACGTGTAATTCTGCCTTAAACCTGAGAACATACCTGTGGTAGACTCAGAGTCCACGACCCCAGTATGTTTAAAGGCAGACCCCTGCCCAGGATTTGATGACAGTCCTGTTTAACCCTTGTCGCCTGATCCTGCTTGTTGACTTCGTGTTTAGGAAGGCGTTGACCTCATTCTCTCTCTCTCTCTCTTTTTAAATCCACCAATCATCACTCACAGGCCCGCTACCAATGCTTTGTTCTTATGAAGCAGTCGTTCATGGGAGCAAGTACTTAGATAAATACTTGAAAGATGATCATGTCAAGAATTTTGTAATGGCAAAACAGAGGATATTAAAACTGACCTGTTTAGACACACAAATCTCTCTAATATATCCTCCTATATTATTCTCATTATATTATTATTAAAATAACCTATTATTATTATTAAGTCTCTGGATATGACCTACACAAGGCGACATGAGAATTGCTCCCCATCACCCGTAAATAAAAATCTTTATCGACACTATTAATCACCTTGAATTGTTTTCAGATGCCTATGTTTATCTGAGACTCTTCAGATAACAATGTACTTGACCCAATACATTATGATGGCAGGAAAGCAATAACAGTTGTCGGATAAGGAGCAGCAAAGTAATGGAAAACAATCAGATGACTTGGGACGTGAGTGTAAACAGATAAGGGTTGATAAGCTGAACAATATGGTCGTCTACCTGGCACTGATGCAAAGGGTGGGCTGCCTGTTTAGTTTGGCTGGAAACATGCAGAGCTTTTGGTGATAAAGGATGTTATCACGAAAAGATCATTAGACAAAGTAGGAAATGCTGCATCTTCACCATAACCCAGTTTTCAAGCCACAAAGGAAATAGTTACCAACAAACTAATAAAAAGAGACTGCGCATGGATACACATGCAGTGAAATAAATGACCAGCAGGGAGTGATAGTGGGTTGCTGTATTTGGAGAGTGGAACTATGAATTCCCTTCATGCACAAAAAAGTTAAAGTTCACACAATTGTGGTGGCGTTGTAATGCAGTAATCAGTGCATTCAAGCACACACACACACACACACACACACAATTTCATAATCTATTTCCTCAATTAATTTGGATTCATTAATCAAAGCGTGCTCTCTGGATTTCCTGCAATTTCCAATCAAAAGAAAGAGTTTGGGATTCCACTTTTTAAACTTTTCTAAACACAGATACTTTGTTCTGTGTGTCACGCTGACAGAGAGACGGAGGTGGTCAGAGTGACAGCCCGTGGGCTGTATTGCGTGAGAGTGACTCGGGCTGTTCTCAGACTCTGTGTGGTCTGGGTGTGTGGTCTCCAGCTGACGGGCAGGGAGGAGGACGGGAGAGCCCTGTGAGTGCATATGTGTGTGTGTGTGTGTGTGTGTGTGTGTGTGTGTGTGTGTGTGTGTGCTCATGTGTTTACTTTATCCAGAGTCAGGTCCAGGCTCTCTGTAGCCATGGCTTGACTAGAAAGCTCTGCCTTCCGCCACTCAGCAGCCCCGGCCTGAAAGATAAACACACACTGCCACCACTCTGACATGGCTCATCTAAGGATCATTTCTATCCGTGTATACTTATGGGACCTGTGAGACCTTTATGTTGGAGGGTCTAAGGCCACTGTATAATTTCTGAAACTATAGCCTTGTATAGAGTAATTGTTCAACTGCTTCTCCTACAAGTATTCGATTAGAAATTGCTACAATGACTTAATCTTACCTAGAGTGTATACATGGACATTTTGCACTGAACACAATTTGATAGTTTTGATTACGTATTTGCAATTGTGACACAAGTGCATTTTACTTTTTTAAATATATTCATAATTTGTCATTATTTGAATTTTTATTTTCTTCCTTTCTTATCCCTCTAATCCAGTCTTTTAGCACAGCCTTAGGAGCATGCCACAGTTACTGTATATCTAACATATAAACATTTTAATCCTTGAATCCTAGTTAATAACTAACTTCCTTTACAAATTAGGCATGCGTGAATGTTTGTTCACTGATTCTGCTCTTTTAATAGTGCCCAGATTATTTAATAATATAATTAAATATTTATCATTCTTATGATAGTTCAAATGGGATGGCTCAGTTTGGCGTTTATTTATTTTTTGTCCATGGTTCAATGAATCTGTGTTTTATGTTTTGGTTGTCATCTTTTCTTTTGGCTTTAAGTGTGTTATGTGTATACCGTTTATGACAAAATCAAATCAAATTTACAATTGTATTAAATTTTTTTGCATTGTCTTATTCCTTTTGATTTCCTCTGTAGACAGACTAAATTAAACAATAAAGGCAACACAGATCATTTAAAGGTCTTACCTTAAGATCATTAAGTGCAGATTCACAGAAAAGGAAATTAGACCTCAAACAACCTTCATCACTCTTCCCTCCTCCGCGCGCACACACACACACACACACACACATTCAACCATAGGGCTACTCTACAGTCCTCTCTCTCTCCCACAGCGATCTCAGGGGAAGGCTATGTAATGCAGCACTGCTGAGAACGCGCCATGAAAATATAAATACAACCTCGCCGCATTTCAACCATGTAAATAAACAAGGCCACCCAAATTTCCAATTAGAGCTGGTGTGGAAGGCAGGAAATGTGGTAGACTAGAAGAGACCACACCCCTTTCTCTATCCTCCACTCCTGCAGGGAGTCCAGGTCCGGGTCCAGGTCCAGGTCAGGGACATGGGACAGTAGCAGTAGAAAGGGTAATACAGCGTTCAGCGCCCTGCTTCAGGCTGTTTTCGCACACCCCCCTCCAGCTGCACTGTGCTCCAGCTCTCATTACGTCTCAGGGATGGGACTCACACAAGCTTCAACAAAATTCAGATATGGGCATGGAACGAATGTGTGGGATTTGATATTTATACCTATGAAATCTCTATAATCTTGGTCATACATAGAATTTTATTTTTTGGTTCATATGTTTCCACCGCGCAAACATTTAATTTACTTAATTTTGAGAAACCAAGCCTTACACCAGCTCGCCTTATCAGTCCCATCGAGGTTATCAGGCGAGTCCTATCTGGCTGAAATGAGGCATTCTCGCTGTATTCCACTTCTTCTTGGAACAGCTAGGCACCGTTATTACGCAGCTAAGCCCCGAGACCACCCAGGAGCTGGGGTCCAGTTGTACGAGGCAGAGGCAGGGTCCTTGTTGTGATAAGAAAGACAGGCCCTCTCTAAGGAGAGATGGTGCTTTGATAATGTAGTGAGGTTCGCCTGATAGCTGCCGGAAGCCTGATAAACTCGCCTGGCACTCATGGATCGAGCTCATGTGCTCATTGGTCAATCACTTCAGCTGTGGTCAGTCGGCAAACATCATGGGGCCTATTAGTTACCACAAACACACAACTTAGTGTAATTACCCCAGAGAGTCAAAGAGCTGTGTCATGAAAGTCACTTTCACTCCAGTTATGGCTCTAAGGGATATCACCACATTTCTTAATGACTATAATTCACCCGGAAAGGGCAGCGCTCAGTTAGATAAAGTCTGAGGCAAGAATCTGAGGAAATGATTTGTCCTCATGGTGAACAGTTGGACAACATTTACACCGTGTCCTGCCAAGTTGTCCTTGGATGGCACCAACACAGATAACTCAAAACTGTGTCTTTGGAGCAAATCCTCCTTCGTCCATCATCCATTGTTCGTTGTTTATGTTTGATTGGTCTCTGACTGCAGTGTCTCTTCCCTCACAGGCTCCCAAACAGCCATACAGGAAACAGACAGTATAAACACAGGGCCTCGGGAGATCCTTTCTTGCCGCGACTCTGAGCACCAGAACCTCAGTGTAAACACACAGAGACACTGGCTACTCATTTTGAGAAAGTTTGTAAAACTGAGCCGTCACTCAAGTAGAATTTTGACCAACCTTTCGTGTATGTTACAGATTCAAGAATATTTGGTGGAGACCGCATTGTCCTCTTTTATCCTTAAATACGATGTATTTCACTGACAGATCATGCCATGGCTTTGACAGATGTGTTTGATATTATGTAAGCTGAGTCAGAACAAGGCTAAGAGTCGGCAGTCAGACTCTGTGAAGCTGCACCGAAACCAAACGCTAAGGTCAGCATGCTGACAGTGACAATGCGTGCTGATGTTTAGCAGGTAATGTATATCAATGTGGCCTACCATGTTAAACATTTACTAATTAGTGCTAGGAACAGTACAGAAGTACAAAGGTACAGGTGAGGCTGACTGAGATGTCATTAGTTTTGCACATAAACCAAAGTACAACTGGAGAAATTGAAATTTGTGACTTGATAGAGAAAAAGCTATGGGTTCACTAAAGGAACATGAATATCTACAGCCAACCAACATTTCATACAGAGGTGGAAGTCACCCGCTGGTTTGTGAACGGTTGTTTTGTGGCCGCGAGGTTGGCATTTCGGCCGTTGCCATCTTGGTTTTCTTTGGAGCCAGAAGTGACGTTATCCTGACGAAAGGGCTGCCTCTATCCTGATTAGCTGTTGCCGTGGTAACGACTTGTCAATCACGTGATAGCCCCGCCCTGAGGTATGCGCTGTATATTTTCGTCTAAATGTGACTATAATTTACTAAATGAACATCATGATGTACTGGAGAAGACTTACAACTAGCGACTGAGACCATAAACTCATTAGGAAAATGTTAACTGAGGTAATAAATCAAGTGAGAAGTAGGGGGTCATTTTCTCATTGATTTTCGCACAATCTGACTTCTTTTTGCAGCCAGTGGAGTCGCCCCCTGTTGGCCGTCAGAGAGAATGCAGGTTTAAGCCACTTCCGCATTGGCTTCACTTTTCAGACCCGGAAGTTGCCGCTTGGGTGGAAGTAACCAATTACATTTCGGCTCCTCTCCTTACTGTAACAAAGTTCTTGTTTTTTAACATCTGTTTTTAAAAATCGCTAATTCAACTTTTAATCTAATTTCAGAGTGAAAACAACGAAACGATGAAAACATTTTGATAAACCCCGTGAGGACAGAACAAAAGAAAGGTGGTCCCGCGGGGGGCGGGGCGGTGTGGCGGTGCGCCAGGTGAGCCAAATCAAACACACCCACGATGTTTCGGGGCCAGCAGGTGCGTGCCGGGTCTGGCTAACATGCTAAAGGCTCAGATGCTCGTGGTGGATCAGGAGCTTTTACCTCCAGTGCGGCCGACTGAAGCGGAGATTGCGGAGGACTTTGCGGTGCCCGTGGCGGTCAGACAGGTGAGTACAAGAACAAACTCACTGTGGCGGTGGTTACAAACGTGTCAACGTTTCGACGCCAGGTAACGTGGTGTGCGTGTGGATCAGTCGCTGTGCAGAAACTGCGCAGCTGTCTTCATGCTGTGTGTGTGTGTGTGTGTGTGTGTGTGTGTGTGTGTGTGTGTGTGGCTGCAGCCTCTGTGGACTTTGTAATGTCTTTACTGCACATCTCTGTGCTGTCAGCCTTGGGGATGTTTTATTGCTGTTTATTTGCTGTCCCTGTTTGTTGCACCCGCCGTGGTGTCCATTTTTATTTAGTCTGTTATTTAGATTTAATTGTCTTAAATGTTGTCCTCTGTTCTGGTTAATTCCAGTGAGGCTTCAAAGAGGAAAGCAGTTGTAGCCAGTATTTCTAATTGATAATTAGTTGTATGCACAGGCTGCAAGTGTCTATCTATATTATTGGTTTGGACATAAAGGCTCTGTTGTGTAATGCATACACAAACATATACATGTTTTCTCCCCCCTTTCCCTTTTTAAAATGTAAACTACCTAGAGTAGGCTACAGTTTAAAGGACCAGTGTGTAGGATTTAGTGGCATCGAGCAGTGAGGTTGCAGATTGCAACCAACTGAACAGGCCTGCCTGTCTCCTCACCCCTCCCAACCTAGCTGTAGGAGAACCAATGGTGGCCGGCACCAAAACGCGTTTTCTAAAAAAGGCCTTCTCTAAAGTCAGTGTTTGGTTTGTCAATTCTGGGCAACACGGTGGCTCCGTGGAAGAGGACCAGCTATGTTTATAGATATGAAAGGCTCTTTCAAAGCTAACAAAAACACAATGATTCTTAGTTTCAGGTGATTTATACACTTATGAAAACATACATATAAATATTAGATTCAATTCTTACACAAGCAATTTTATTTTTACTTGATTCAAAATTTGTAGTAGAACTTTTACCTAAATAAAATATTGTAGTACTCTTTCAAACCCTGAGTTGTTTAGTCTGTAGCTAAACTACAGGAAAAGCCAGGAGATCACAAATGTCATTAGGATTCATCCCCTGTGAACCATGAATGTCTGTATAAAAATTTGTTTTAAACCATCTTTTAGTTGTTGAGATATTTTACTAGATAACAGAAAGCATTGACCTTCTGGTGGCTCATGTGGAAAAGTCAAGGGAGCACCAAAGTCAATCAGTTTCCTCCTCTGGCGACTGTGAATGTTTGTAGAAAATGTCATGATAATCCATCAAATAGTTATTGAGAGATTTTAGTCTGAACCAAAGTGGTGGTGTGACCACCATTGCTATCACGCCACACGGCGAGCACAGCTGAAAATCTAAAATGGAAGAGGATGTTCGCAGTCAGCCATGGAAATAATTCAGAATCAGAAAACTGTGTATTATCTCTGAATGTACAAAGTAACACACAGATCAAAGCTTTCCTGAGTCATGGAACAGTGAAATCCTTGAGATACAGCCTACAGTTCATCAGGCCTCTCACTCGCTACGTTGTGTTCCACAGTTCAGGATTCAGACCGCCAGACTGGGTTCAGAATATGGGAAAACACAATAACGCAGCATTAACTCTTAAGTGCACCGCTGCAATTACATTCTTCAAGGTGTAAAAATGAAAAGGACACACTGCGAACTTTACACTAATATTGACCTTCCATTAAATGAGACTTAAAGCTTTCTGTCCTGCTTAAATGTTAAGACCTCTGCAACCCCTTTGGGGAATGTATTTTTAACAGCAGTGTGGTGGTTTTAACAACCTCGGTTAAAACAACATGCTACAGACTCGTACAGCAGGGAAACACTCCGGTGCTGGATTAAATGGCCTGCTGAACATCAGTGGGAACAACATCGTGGTGTATTTGCCTAGAGAATATTAATTTGCTGTGTGATAATAAAGATTAGGGACAAGCTGGTCTGTCAACAGTATATGAATGGAGCTCTTGTGTGCGAGACTACAGTTTTAATGTTTAGTCAATCTATTCTAAGTTGTGACTTTGTCTCATAGCGGTGTGCATTACTACTACATGCAATGTGTTGTGACCATAGAAGGCAATAATTCAGTGTAATATACTTCAACAGAGTGTAAATTGTGAGGGCCACTGCTACTGTTTTTTCCTAAATATATAAAAGAGATAATATTAACTTGTTTACTAACTTTTATACATTGTCTTTAGGCCTGAACAAATAATACGTCTAAGTGGTTTTAAAATATAAATAATCACAATTTTACAAAGATTACGTTAATAATCTTATAGTTAACTGTTCCTTGTTATATTGGGAGATGAAGGATAAATGGCAGGTAACTTGTGGTAAATTTCCACCATTCACCATTTAAAAATAATTTACAGAGCAATGCAACACTATTTGCTGTGTTATTACTTTTTGCTTTATACTTTTGTGGAACCATAAATGTGTTTTTTTTCTTATTATTTTTAGTGACAAATTCCTTTCCCATGAATACAAATACACCAAATATACACACATAACTCTTGATATGGGGCCGAATGCAAGTTTAATTTTAAAAGGTAGAAAATTAATTTAAACCATAATGCAGACTATGTGCTGCAATTTGCACTGGCTTGGAGGCCTCAATAACTCATAAATCCACAGCAGCTTCTGTGTACACTTCCATAAACTATTCTCAAAACTTTCCTAACATATTTATTTGTGAGACAAAATCCATGAAAGATGATGTTATCTTTCCCCCTCAGAATAAATAGATAGGCTGGAGCCTGATCATTGTGCTGATTGCAACATAAATTATATTTGTATACTATCTCTTATATTTATGATTTGAAATATAAGGCCATATGTATTTGGGTAAAATAATTTTTTTCTGTCATGCCATTAAAACCCCTTTTTTTCATATATTGATGCTTTAAAAAAAATTGCTCAATGATCACCTATTGTAATGCATTGTATGTAAATCTAACATCAACTGAGCAGCTGAACAACTGGAACAACACTGGTTTGGTTTTTAAAGAAAAGCAAAAGAAAATAATTTTCACTGGATTCTATGCTTATTGGTTTATTTTTTACAAAAAACACTATCTCACAAAGAATATTTGTATAAACCAAATCTTTTGCATTTTGTCAAATAAAGATTTCTGATCTGTCATTTACATAATATTTCCTTATACATGCTATCACATGCATAGTGTTACAATATTGAAACATGGCAAACTATTATAAACAGTTTTCATAGACAACAGTTTTGAAGATAAACAATAGATAAATTCCTTTGCTTCATTTTAAAGTCAGTTTACACAGCTCTGTCCAGCTGAGACACGTATGACTATCCCGTCTCTTCTGCCCAGCAGGGGGCATGGTTGAACACATCTTTTGGGACCATTTCAAAATGACATTTGCCTTACTGTGTTATCAATAGTTCACAGAAAATGTGCAAGAATTTTTCTATGTACTGTGCCCTAC
Organism: Lateolabrax maculatus; assembly: GCA_031216445.1. Taxonomy (NCBI): domain Eukaryota; kingdom Metazoa; phylum Chordata; class Actinopteri; order Acropomatiformes; family Lateolabracidae; genus Lateolabrax; species Lateolabrax maculatus. The sequence goes on along the minus strand of CM062203.1, from coordinate 11,677,376 downwards.
TGTCATTTAGAGAATTACTTGAATAGCATGCCTTCAAAGAAGGAGGTTCTGTAAAAGTTTTATTGCTAAGTAGACTTTATTGCTGAGTAGATTTGAGACTAGCAGATGTTTGATGCATGTTCACAATAAATACAATTTTTCCCAAAATACAAAATGTTTATCCTGCCGATACAAACTAATGGAACCAACAGAACACATGAATGTTATTACACAGTTGATTTAAATGAGCTGCCCTGTGTACACCTTACCCGGCCAGTTAATGTCCCATGGTGGTAGTGTGTGTATGTGGGTGTGGGTATGTGTGTGTGTGGGTGGGTGTGTGTGGTTGTGTCATTCTGTGTGTGCTTTGGCATTTCAGTTTGGACAGGACCAGATTTTTGATCCTCCCACTGTCTCTGCCTTGCTCTGGCACAAACAAAGCTTATCTGCTCCTTACAAGTGCCACATAACCACTCCTTCCTTTGGCACAGCTCATTTACATAGACCGGACACTGGACATGACCTTGCAAAATCATTTGCACCGTTTTTCAATTTTACAAATACTTCCTCCAGTGCAAAGTCATTATTCAAATGCTTGACACAGGCCGGCACAGCTGGATTTGATAACCCCCCAAACAAAAATTATGCAAATGTGCACAAAACATTATTGCAACTTTAAGATACTGTACACTCCTTCACAAGTAGCCAGAGTAACATGGATTGAATGTATAAATGTCATTTTGTCAATGTTAAGCTTTACAAAGTTCCATTTACCTTCAGTGGTAGTGGGGTTGAGGCAGTTGTTTAAAAACCTGGTCAAATAAAGCCGAAACTCTCAGCGAGACTAGTAGATACAACTCGCAGTGAGTGAGAAAAGTGTTTTATGACCTCTTAACACCTGGGGCAAACTCTGGCTCAGACAGATAATTAATAATAATAATTATTAATTAGAAAGATAAATAACTTGTATAATTTACATAATGCAATTGTTGAAGTTTTCCACACAGTAAATGAAAAAAAAATCTATACTTTGTTTATTGTCTGGGGCATTCACAAGCCAGTGCAACGTTAGTGCTGGTCTCAAACCCGGATAAATGGGGAGGGTTATGTCAGGAAGGACATCCGGCATAAAACCTATGCCAAATCAAATATGGGGATCATAAAATCAGATATCCACTGTGGCGACCCCTAACAGGAGCAGCCAAAAGAAGAAGGAAGAGGAGAAGTTTTAAGCTATTTGGCCAGAACCTTTGGGTGTGCAATTTCAATCGTAATATAAAATATTGGTATATGTTGCATTAAGTTAACTACATTTCAGTTTTTTATTTTTATAAAATGAAATTCCATTCTCTGGCTTGTAGAGGAGGTTTCCACCTGATGCCTCAAGGCGACGCCACCTGCACTTCAACAGTCCGATGATGATCTCCACAACCAACGTTGTTATGTCATGTGCCAAATTGTAGCACTTTCCCTTTTCTCTTGCAGCATGGTTAATAGGCACAGGTTATAGAACTGAGCAAGAAGCCACCCATTTCAACTCTTACCAACTTCTAGAAGCAGGTGTACTCTGCTGTGGCGCACAATGATTGAGTGGTGCGTAGACCCTGGCCACTTGGAGCACACATTGAGTAGTTGAGTAGTGTACCTTGGTTACTGGCATTGCAGATGATCTGAACATTCAATGAATGGAAATTTTTCTGGTTGACATATACATGATGATCCCCTTGCCCTTAAGGCAATATGTGTTGAGCGAACAAACTCTACGTTGACACGCGCTTATTTGTTGGCTGTAAATGGGGAAAAAAAAAATGCAAAAAAGTAATTCTGGTCTCTGAAAATGTCCTTCTAAAAGCACGGTTTTCAATGTTTTCCAATAATGCAAGAACATGGTTACCTCAAAACACCATGCATCTGGCAATTAATTCTGCAAACCTTTTTACTGATTATTTTCTATCACATTGTTCATAAAGCTAATGAAAAGTTTACCACAGTTTTGGGGGCATATGCGTCCCAAACTGCAATACCGCTACATGACCAGCAGAGAAATTACAAGTCTGGACTTTACTGAGAGTCTGCTCATTTCTACATCAAAGTAGGTTTTACAATTGACTAATTTTTTAGTATGACTTGCGCAGAAAACCTCATATAAATATTGTAAGTCTGGTTTTATATATGGCGCTCCAGTGCAAGCTGGATCCAACATTTTATGGTACTTTATGGTACATGTAAATATGTAATGAGGAAGTATATTTTTAAAGCTATTCCTGTAAGTGACTCACTGACCATAACAAAACGACTGCAGTGCAAACATGTTGTAAACCTAAGTGAATGGACGGAACAATCTAATATTATGAATTGATTTTGTATATTTTCACCTAATGTAGAGTCATTATCTAACACCATGTTCATAAAGAATTAATACTGCATTTAATTAATACTAAAGCTTTATAATGTATGTGAAAACTGCACCCCTGAAGGCAAATGGTCTTTATCAAGTAAGAGAATATTATCAACTTTATGTACTTTAAATGTGTAAATAATCCACACCCTCATTCTAAATAAGAACAATGGTAATCAGATTTAATTTCAGTCCAATAAAAATATGATGTGCTTTCTCAGTATTAGACTGAATTAGTTAGATTAGTAAGTCCCTCCTCCTCCACTTTTTTATCTGCTGATTTCTGTGGATCTGGTTAAATGATTGATGACCCTTATCTGTTGTTTCCTGTAGCAGATTGAGTCTTGATGGTAGTTTTGGCTCATGTCTTTTTGATGGTTTTGGCAATATTACAGGCATTGCTCCATCAATAGTCGGAAAAATTGAAAATGTAATGGCACCGACACACTATACGACTTTCCAAGATGTCAGATTGCTGTACTGATCACATTACACGACTGTTCTGTAATGGGGTATCTTGAAGTTGTGGTTTGCACGTTACGCGAGGGATCGGCAAACGGGTGGTCACACATTACAAGAAATTTCACTAGGAGGAATCACCGATAAGTCTCAAATTCTAATGTGGACATTATTAATCAGTTTGCAAGAGAAAACAAGGAATTAGGTTGCTCCTAAAATAATTGTACACCCATATCTGCAAGAATATCTCCAACAAGGTGTCACTTTTTAGGTTGTGAATTCCAAGTCTGAGAGTGAGACTCTTTATTTGTATCTCCAACTGTATAGGGCCCTGTAGTCAGAGGTGGAGACCACTGCTGTGCCTCTATAGCGTGACTGGGCAGAACACAGCTGTCAAGAGGTGTGGAAAGGCATCTCTGCTGCTCTCAGCTGTGAAAACAGTTAACAAGAAGCCCTTCACACACACAATGACACCCACACAAACAAACACAGAAAGATTTAGTGCAATAGTATACCTTGTGTCTTTTTATCTGTAGATAAATAAGTCATAAATCACTGTATCAAAATCCTATAATGCCTTTGGCATTGTAAAAGAGAAATTATTGCAGATTAATGTACTGTTTGGATTAATCTATAATACATCCGCAGCAAATTATTTTATAGCAGTTGGCCACAACACAGCACATCTTCCTGGTGCTGTAACAGTTCCACACTTTCTAATACAGCATACATACTTATTGCATTTGCTTATCTAAATAAGGTCAAGACTCACACTGAATTACACAAAACTGGGGGCAGTACTTCTGCTGAAATCAAAATATAGTCTTATCTCATCTAGATATGATACAATTATAGATATACAGAAGGATTGTCTCACCAAACAAAGCAAGGTGTTGCTCAAATACATGTGCTTTCTAATCTTAAAGTACACATCGTCTTTACTGATACAGGGTCATGACTGATCTATAAAGGACTAGGTGACATATTGTACATAATGACACAAGTCTAACCAAGACATTCCGTCATATGGGTTATAAAATAGATATTGTTTCACCATTCATTGTTCCAAAGAGTAAAATGACTCTTGGATTACGGGATGGTATCAACTAAATGCGCTTAAAGTTTAACCGAGACATGCCCCTTAAATCGTCATTTGAACAGAGTAGTAAGGCTGCATGACAATATCATAAAGAGAGAGGGGAAAAAACAGTCATATATACCGTATCATTAACTTGTTATCTTATCTCTGGTGCTCTCAGAAAACTTCTAGGGCTAGACGGGCTATTGTCTTGAGATGTTCATCCAGCATCTTCACCCTCATGATGCACAATGAAAAATATGTAAACTACAGGATTTGATTTTCAAATGTAATTTATATGATTTTACCAATATTCAGTATTCAGCGATCTTTGGCTGCTTGGTGGCAGCAGAAAAGGCGAATGTATTAGCGAATACTTGCCTGTTTGCAGTCGAGTTTCTGGCTATATGTATCTCCAATATTCACTTTCCTTTTAATTCAGTTTTTGTCTCCACCAACTCCTGCAGGAAATAGCTGGCTCCTTCACAGCTAAATGGTCCATTATGTTCACCAGCTAGTTGTTAACTGTGTCTGTCTTTCATTTGGTGCTGGGCAGGTAACACATAGACGTGTGCTGCTAATGGGAACAAGGTTGACGAGGGCAGTGAGATTGAGCATCTGTCAGCTCATTGTTTTGATTTTGCAACTCCCAGTTTTAGTGTTTCAGTTCAAACGCTCCATAGAGGGGAGTGGAACTGCAGAGTCAGATGACAAGCTATGAGCTGAATATTTTTGCCTGTAGGATGGCTCTAGAGTTGTGCTGTTAAGTTTCCTCTCAGTCTCGATCCATCCCTCTCTTTATTATTTTCATATTTTTGTAAAAGATAATATAAACATGACATCTCTGTCTGTTGATTGGTGAGCTTACTCACAGACTCCCTGTGAGGTACGTTTGAGTGGTCTAACTGGACAGGGTAAGTGGTTTGTGGTCTCAGTTGGATCATACATGGGACCAGTCTCTATGTGGACCTGGTGGGACATTCCTATATCAGGGAAGTCGTGCATGTGAGCCTCGGGCGGAGCCAGACACAGGTTTGTTTATGTCCTTAAGCCCACATCGCGTGCCAGACAGGAGTCACCCACGTCAACACCAATCCCAAAGCATAGAATTCTCTTCCATAGAGACATTAGTCATTACTGTTTACTATAGGCACTGTCATTACTTTGTGTCTTACTCATCAGTTAGCTTATTAGGTAAGCTTTAAAATCCCCAGGAGAATAACACTGAGGAATTTCAGTGCTGTTTGTAAATGTGTACTTGCTGTTTCTCCTCAGATTGTTTAGATATGGGCCTCACCCCAACTGACAGCTTTCATTCAACTAATGCTGCTTTTATATTTAACTGTTTCACTGCCACCACTGAAAAGCATGTCTGTGTTCAGGTGCTAGAGAGTTTTAATTTCTAAACTGACATGCAAACTTCAATCATGAGAGTTATTTCACTTTTTCTTAGGTTGTGCATAAAGATAAAACTAGAAACAAGGACACACCAAATATAGCATTGCATGCTTCAAAGGTGCGTTTAATGCTGTCAACCTTTGCCAAAATCATAATGAGTAGGTGTTACTGTAACTAAGAACGGTTGCTTAGCAACATGCATTTTTAACTCACTCTGTAGTCAACCCTGGTCAAAAACAGCAATAAAACATCATTCAGTGCTCATGCACAGCAATGATTAAAGTTTCCAAAGAGCAGTTATTACATAGACAGCGATGCTGTACAATTTACAAGCATTATATTAATGGCAACCTGCTTTATACTGTAAGTGTTTTGCATACTATTCAAAGTCTAAGCATCACCTTCTGCAAAAGTCTACAGGGTTAGGGTTAGGTTACCCTAGTTTGTTTGATGTTGTGTACAAAAAGTAAAGGTGCTCCAATCAGGACTTTTGGGCCTGATCGCTGGAAGCAGTATCAGCCAATATCGATCATGGGGTCTTCATTATCGTGTAGCTTGATTTATTTATTTATTTATTTATTTTAACAATTCTTAACAACATTGTATATTATGTATTAAAATGAAAAAAATTGAAAAACCATTATTTCTCTTAGACACAACTTTAAACAGTGTTGATTATTATAACTATTTTTTGGTTTTATTGTGTCATTTAAAACATAACAAGAACTTAATCAGACATTAACTTAATGATTTCTTTAAAAGTTCCAGTGTGTAGGATTTAGTGACATTAGTGGTGAGGTTGCAGATGTTCCAACTGAATACCCCTCTCCTCACCCCTCCCCTTTCAAGTGTGGGAGAACCTACGATGGTCGACGCAAAAACACAAAAGGCCCTATCAAGAGCCAGTGTTTGGTTTGTTTGTTCTGGGCTACTGTGGAAACATTGGCGGTGCAATGTGGTGGCTCCGTGGAAGAGGACCTGCTACATATGTAGATATAAAGGGCTCATTCTAAGATAACAAAACACAATAATTCTTAGTTTCAGATGATGAAACATTAAAGAAAACATCAATACTAAGATCAAATTATTTAGAATGAAAATTGGCCAATAATCAGTGGTGGAGGACCCTTAACAAAAAGATAATCTTCTATTGTTATTATGTTATTTTTGGGGGGATACTGGAAGAAGTAACAATGTGCTGGCAGACAATACTACCTGTTACGTGATAGCAGCTAAAAACTATTTTTATTCAACACCATGCATTTTCAGTGCTCTTACTATTGTGCTGTAATTGTTCTGTTCTTCCCTTCTCATGTCACAAAATAACACCCCTGTTATCTCTGACTGGCTTGCTTACTAAGTGAAGCGACTGAGGATTTAAATGTTTTCTAAAGTCGACCTTATGTGTCATAATGAGTCATACTGTGTTTATGGTTTTCTGAGTGTACATAACCTCCATTTGGGTTTTTCTCATTGTAATCATTCACCAGGCAAAAAATCTAATCTTTATTCTAGGCTTACCATTGGTACACTGAATTCAGCGTTGTGCCAAGTGTTCATCGTCATTGCATCAAAAAGGATATAAATCAACAAACATACCTGACATACTTATAATAATACTTATAGTAACTTAAAAATTGTTGCAGGTTGATGTAAAGAAAGAAATCACTTAGAGCATGAGGATTTTCACTCAGTATTCACTTAAATTATACAGTTTGCACCTGTGCTGTGAGGAATTCCAGCTATTCCAAAAGTCTTACTTTCTAGCTCTCTTGAAACTTGATAGACTGTGTTAATGGTTGGCTCTCTCAAGTGTTCGAGAGATCAACATTTTTGTACGGTTGAGGATATTTGATCCTTTTATTGCTATTTCTTGTCAAAATCAAAAGCCTCGCTGTATTATACTTGCCATGTTCATTTTGTGTTGAACTTTTTGCAAACTGGTCAAACCTGTGTAGAGGGATATTAAAGTCCAGCTCAGAAGGCAGACAGAATGCCAGTCTCCCATGTCTCTTTCTACAGTTACAATGGCATTGTGTTATGGCCCTTTCCCCGACTATTTTTGTGCCCTTCTACCTCACCGTTTGTTGTTTTGTTGGTAGTGGTTGTTTGATGCTGAATCAGGATCAGATTACAAAGGCTTTGTTTTGATCTCGCTCCATAACACTGCAGGCTTGGAATGACAAGAGGTCAATGGACGGGAAATGCTTTCATCGTGCCTGACTCTTTGACTCCGGCCCTCCATTGTGTTTATGGGCCAAGTTCACGCTTCTTGATAGATTTCCCAGATCATCATTAGGTACTAAGCCCTGACAGACATCTCTCCTTGTTGTTGTTCATTGAATTATGTTACAGGTGACGAATGTGGTGACAAAGACACAAACATACAAAACTTTAATGTTAAGGACAGGTCATAACAGGTGATAATCTGAGTAGCTTTTTTATAGAGGCAAGCCAGGACTATACAATTTACTCAACTATTTATATTTGACTATTTGCTAAATCATGATGCTGGAAGCTCTTCGTCTCTCATGTCACAGTCTGGGTCAAAGGTAAGAGACGGGCTGCAGACCCCCAAAGGATGGACGTCTTTGTCCTTCAAAGAGACTAAAATAGAAATTACAATTCACCCGAGCTCTCCTTCGACCTCATCTTAACCCACCTTCCCTCCTCAGACCTGACAAACACTGGGTGAGGTAAAGAAAACATCCTTTCACGACTTGTCTCACTGCCAGTTTCCTGAGAAAGGTATACCCAGTCTCTTGCGGAGTGTCTCAGAACCTGAACTTCCCTGTTTAGCAACAACAGCTGGTGAGTCACAGCAATGGGCTGTGAATTTCTCACCGAAGATTACACGCCGAGAAAACAATTGTTCTGTAAAATACAGTTTACCAAACAATAACTTCTCAGCTTTTTTATAGCACAAGATGGCGTCTGTTAAACAGATTTACTTTCCCTAGACTGTGTTGTCATGCAGAAGAAGAGTGTAGTCTGCCATGAGGTCACTGCGTATGTTTCGAGTGTTTTCTGAGCTCAGTCATTATATGTATGCACTCGGTGTTGTACTGCAGTGATCACTCACTCGGCTGGTTGGTAAGCTGCTTTATACTGTAAGTAGTTATTTATACCCGCCTCATAACGGTCTTCAAACCATTCATCTTTTGTGGAGGACTTCAAACTCCGACAGAGGAGGGTTCAATAAATGTAGATGGTGGAAAACAGTTAATGATAAGCCTGTGAATATTCTCATTCATCCAGGTCATAGTTATCTCAAGGAAATTGAATCGAATGCAACTGGACTTTGTTATATGTCTTTGAAGACGTTTCACCTCTCATCCAAGAGGCTTCATCAGTTCATCCTCGTCTGACTAGCTGGTGTGGAGATCCAGGTATTTAACCTCTGTGGAGGCGTTCACAAGGCCAATGATGTCATTGGGTTGTTAGTGCTCCATGTGCCAACGCCAGTCATTAAAGTGACGGTCGGTGAGTTGGTTTCGACTTTGTTAGTGCTCGATTGTGTTATAACGACAGTGGTTGGAGTCACATGAGGCCATTTGTGAATGGCTGTCGTTCTTAGAAGCCACGTTGTTGAATCTCCTGGGAAGAGATGAAAGGACAGCATTGTAAATTGGAGATAGGTGGTGTCGCAGACCTCCTCCTCTGTTGAGAGACGGTTTTTCCACTTTTGCATATATGGCTTCTTTTACTCCTCTTTCAAGCCATCTATCCTCTCTGTCCAAGATGTGAACGTTGTTGTCCTCGAAAGAGTGAGCTTAATGATAGTTAATGATAGTTTTCTCTGTTTTGGACTCTTTGGTACGTTCCCTCAAAGTTTACCACAGTCAAGACCGTTTGCTTTTAGTGAATTTGGCGAATATGATCGTGGTGATTCCGTTGAAATGTGCTATTTTTTTTTGCTGCAATTTCACTATCTTACATGCCGTGTCACCAGGTTGGATTAGACAGGTCCTGGCAGAATATGAACATTCCCTACGTGTTGAGTGAATGCCACCGTACTATGTTATGAGTAGAATATATTGCAAATCCAACACTCTTAATAGGGGAACAGCACAGAACTTTGAGAGTCTTGTTTCTTTAGATCCACTGCAGCACTGAGGAGATCTGACATATACACAAGAGACTTGAGATCTCTGCTTACACTGGTTGGATTCCAGCTGATCAGATTCTGGGTGCAATTCAAATTATTCTGTCATCTGGTTTGAACCTTACCCACATGAATCATGCATAGACTTGGCTCATTTTCATTCAGTCATGTTCACCAGTCATAATCAGGAATGTTTATATAGACAACTGATTTATGTTTCTTTATCTGATGTTACTGATCAGATAGATGAGGAATGATTCATAAAATGGGGTGGAGCAGAGTCTCTCACGCACTTTTACTGGCATGGGTTGATTTGATGATTGTGTTAGTTTGTCCTTGAAAGATTTTTTGAAAGCCATACTGCCCAGACGGCCGCACGGCTTGACTTAAGTTAGCTTTTGGTTGCAACCGCTGGTCAACTGCAGCGTTGGGGAGCTCATAAAATTGAGGGAAGTTTTCATCAGAAGTCATAACTACATTATATGGTGACACCAGCTTTTAAAGAGCAGCAATCACTGCTAATGATTTCAAACACTGCATGTAGCTTCAATGTTTTTCTACCTGGGAAGATTTCAAGAGAAGAGATCACGTTTTACGAACAGTTTACATTCTCCTCATTGTAGACTCCACACCAAGACACATTGCTTTGCTGAAGAGTCAAAGTGTCATCGGCTCAGAAAGAATTCAGTTCTTTTGTAAGCAGAGGTATGGGGTTCTTAAAGATGAATCATGTCCTGCTTTAAAAAAAGTGTGTAGTTTTAAGAGTTATTCATCTATTCTTTAGAAATTGTTATTGTGATGAACCTCTATCCCAGTTCACGCTTTAAACTTCACATTTATATTTTAAAAAGAACAACTACACCGACTTTAAGTGTTATATTAAAACCCCTTCATTATCAGACTGAGATGATTTCTTTAAGGGCAGGAATACAACCACATTTGTGTTTGCATCAAACTTATTGGGTGTGAAGGTACTGGATTAAAATGTGACTTCTTTCTATCTGTCTGGTCCTATTACACTGATTCATGCGTAAAATGGTTGAGACATCTGGACTAGTGACATTCTTTCAAATGACATTTGCCGCCTGACAGCCAGACATGAATTTCCAAAGATTATGAGGAAGTTGAAGAAGGTGTGAGAAGGCTCTTTCACTGACATACTGACAGTTGTTTTTGAAAGATGGTAAATAATCTAACAAATGCTCAAGTCTAAACAATGCTAAAAAGGCTGCTCTTGTGACAGATAAGGAAACCTCTAATAAGCTGAAACATGATCACTTCTCTTCTTTCCCCTCTTTTTCTTTCTCTTTCTCTTCCTCTGTCAGGTTCATATGCTAGAGATGGCCCTAAAATAATATCACAGTATTTCAGGTATTTCTGTGATGATATTCTTGATTGTCTGACAAAATACTAAAAGATATTTTATTATGGATTTCAAGAACATACAGTTGCGACAAAATAAATGTTTATGTAGCTTTATATGTCAGCATAAATGTCAACGGCATCAAATTTGAAATTCTAACACCACAGAACCAGCAGTATTTTAGGAAAAATATTGCTATTTAAGCAAAGTTTTTGTATATTACAAATACCCCCATTTATTTTATATACATTTATTTGAGTAACGTTGTCTGAGTTGCTTGGGAATGCAGCCCACAGTGGATACTAAACTCCATCTAAGGCTAAATACTGGCACGAGAAAAGGAACTTTGAAGAGAGTTCAAGAGGGAGTGAAACCATTGAGACGTAAACGGGTGGGATCCAGGCAGTCTGCCCCAGGGGAATAAACTCAGTGGGTCAGAGACAGACTCTCAATGCTAGATGATCCCCTTGTGGGACCTCTCCCTGGTGCTGGCTGGCCCTTGCCAGGCGCATTTCTTCCATGGCAGTGTGTCGAGACCGGCTCTAGGTTGGCTTGGAAACTGGGGGCAGACTGTCCTCGCTGTGCCCCAGCCGTGTCACCAGGGCATGGATCGGCTCACGTAAAAGGCGTCGGGGTCTACAGCGACGTCACCTAATTTGATATGATCCATCGTCTGGGAACCATGAATGTATGTACAAAATATTCATAGGAACCAATTCAACAAGAGATACTTCAAACTGGACCAAAGAGGTGGACCGACCCACCCACTCACCCGTCATATCATCCTTAGAGCCGTGACGCTCGCCAGAAAATGGTGGCTGGTGTTCCACTCTCGGTCTGTGAGACTTAGCCTGGTCTTGTGTTAATACTGAACAGAACGCGACCTGATGCAGCTCTGTGGTGGGGCTTAAGGAACAGAGAAGTGTGGACTGCAGCCGAGATTTTTAACCTTCTTGTAGGAGCAGGCTAATTCACCTTCAGGGGAGTTTGTGTATCCAAACTGTCATAAAAGATCAATTACTACCGTCAGCATGTGTGCAGTCGCACACTTACAGAGAAAGTACGAGGAGTTGGTACACATATCGATGGCAATGCGTGCCCACACAGTACTTCATACGCACACTCATCAAACATGCTGTAAACATTCCCCATTCAGACATTGCAAGTAAACTCACACCAGGCTTAAGGCATTGTGCTGAGCTGAGGTCCAGCTGGGAGAACAGATCCAGAACAGGTCTGGAAGCGTGTGGCTTAGAAATAAATATCATTAAACTCAGCTGTCAGATTGCATTTGGCTCTGCTGAGCGTGCCGCCATCCATAAGAGCTTGGCTCTCGTCCACCCGAGTTCTGGTTTTTGCTCTCTTTCCTCTGAAACACACACACATACACACACGCGCGCAAAAAAATGCAAAAACCACCTTTTGCAAAGAAACAGACACAAACACATCCAGGGACAAACACACACATACAGACACACACATACAGACAGACACACACACACTTAGACCACCTGGGAGATCTGTTTATGGAATCCAGTAGAGACCACACGAGAAACAGACTTCGCTTTTATTTCGCTTTAAGCACAAAAGATCTAAATGGCTTCATTCATTTACATCCAAAATGCAGTTTTGTCATTGGGGAACAAGGATTACAAGGTTATGCTGTGATCACAGACAAAGACCTGCTGTTGTAAACAAGCACAAACACATAATGGAATGGGGTTACTGGTCTGTAGCTTTATGCATGGTAGTAAATATTTTAAACATCCACTTTGCCTTGTGGTGGTTTATAGAGGACGGGGTAATTCAATTAGAAAAGACAACCTTGGTAACAAAAGCAACAAATATTTCATATGGCAACCAAACACAAAAATAAATGAGATTATAAAGATTATGATTACCCTGAATCCTCAGTACATTAAATCTTCCTGACAAGATGGCATTTGCCCTCTGATTGACTCCTACCTGAGTAGGTGTAAATAAGGTGTGTGCTGGTAAACCTGTGTTGGTTTCGTGCAAAGCCAACATTTTACAAGCACTCACCTAAAGGGAGTTCCTCCTCCTATTTGCACGCATGGCCCTTTGTTGTCTATCCTTTTGAGCTTTCTTTTTTTAGCCCCTGTCTTCTTTTCTCTCATTGGAAAATAACCCAAACAGGTCCTGTAGACGTAGTAACTGAGATATTATCTAAGCATACTTCACCTGAAGGGGATCCCATCACACAGATTTTTTTCCTGCCTACACGAATGAGCCCTGGAGGCCTGAAGACAGGCAAAACAAGTTGAGCATGGTTGGGGCTGCTAACAGCTTTCAGATTATTTATTTTTTTAACAGGTTGCTGTAATGGGTTGTTAATTGGTTAATAAATGCAAAGTGTCACAGTACCCACAGCAGGTCAGTTGTGTTGCAGGACATGAATGCTGTCCTGTAAACTTAATCCAAGTTTTGTGTCATTTAAGTTTAAGACGTTGCATTGAGTCTACTGTGCAAAACTGGAAAAACTGGGACTTCAAATACAGTATGATTTAAAATGTTGATAGCATCAGAACTCCCATTAAGATCCCACATGTTGATTTACGAAAGCAGCCCTTAAATGTTTAGGCACAGGGCAGCAGAGCATAGCCTCACACAACTGTTGTCCTTGCAGATAAAAGCTGTAGATTTCGGGGCCAGTAGTCATGCTAGTATCCAGAGTTGTTGGTAACAAGGAGAAAAATTTATACTTACTGTAAAACCGCATTAAAACTACTGTGATACATACAGTTCATGTTGTACCTGACATTCCTTTGCACCGTCCAGATATAATGGACAAGTGAAAAATACATAGAATCAGGAGCCAACATTTAATGGATTGTACTCAGTTAGAGGCATCAGAGTTACAACATAGATGCATTTTATGCTATTTACATGTACATCACTGCTGGATTGGATCTGGTAATTTAAGAGATGATTACAGTTTAAATACATGTGTGTTTTGCTTTGGTGACACTTATCACATTACCAAATCTACTTTCATTTATTTTGGTGGATTTTCAAAATATCATATTATATCATCTTTTTCTCTTAATAAATTCTTTGTATCGCAGTTTGCCAGAGAACCACGTGGAACTACTCTAGAAAGCATCCTTTGGTTTTCTGGACCAGATTAAGGTGACCTGCAAGAAATCCAGGCATTACCAAAAGAAATGTATTAACATTTTTTGATCTTAGTGTGGCCACACGTTGCCAAATTGTCAAAACTAATATGTAAAATTGTATACATTGAAGTAATGAGGTCCCAGATTAAAGAAATAAAACTGTGCAGGACTTTTATTTTCCAGTCATTATGACAAATGTCATAATGTTTACACTGCTTTACATTTGTTCCTCTGGGTGTCAGTTTGAATATAACCAGCTTTGTATAAATTGCTATGATCGGAGAGGGAAATGAGGGCAAATTGTTTCAGAAGTTTAACAATGGTTCAACTTGCTGCTGGTTCCCAGTAACTGCTGACATGACAGCTTCGACATTTGGCCAGTAACATGCAAATAAGGGAGAACAAACAGATGAGCAAGAAGATCCATGGATGTCTTTTTAATAACCGAGGGTGTGGAGTAAACTATTGTCATTGAAATTATGTTTAATTTGGATAAACATATTCATAAATGTATAATATCCTTTTTCAGTTTACACAAGGCGCTGACTCAGTGTAAAAATCCGCCCAGTTACCTTGATATTTTAATCCCAAACTTAAAAGCTTGTCTCGCAGCTGTGCTTTGATCAATGCGGTTGCATATGGCTTTAGCCTCCTTTTTTGAGCCTTTGTGTTTTATGTGATTGAATTTGACAGAATTTACCCGTTGCTATGGCAAAAGAAGTTATGCACACAAGAATAAAAGAGAGAACATGCCTTTGCTTGTTTACAGCTTTGAATTGTTTTTTATTTCAGTAACATGGTGCCATGTTCTGAAACTTTGGGCACAAAAACACTGAAGACAGACTGAGGTCATTTGCAGGTGATGATAAACCTGATGTTTCTCCTGGTAAACAAAATAATATATGAATGCAGACCTTTGTTCCGACATGTTCAAATATGTTGGCTATGTATACTTCTCAAGTATTTGATTAACTATTTATAATTTAAGTCCAATTTACATGCAAATATCATGCAATATTGTTTATTTTTCTGATATAAAGTAACACTTTGGTTGGTCCTCCCTCTGTGAATTTACAGAAATAACCGAGGCCCTGTTGTCTAAATTAAGTGTATTTAAGATGATTAACTTCTGTATCTCCTCTAGAAAGCAAGATATCCTCAGTACAAAGACTCTGCTAGACTGCAAGACCCTAAATATCTGTAATGATTAAACCTGCACTGTAATCAAATCATTACAGATTTCATTTGATGTTTCTCTCTGGGACACTGTCTCTAAACTGAGTTTGGCGATATGTGATAAATGTTCACCAGCTGCTGGTTTAACCTGTGAATAACATTTACAGTAGGTTAGACTGCTTAAAACTGCAAAATGTCTTCAATATGGTTTGTTGGGAAATATAATTTTGGAGGTTGGTGCATAGGTATTTCTGTCAAAATTGTAGTGGCTCATAGTCTATAGAGGAGTACAAAAAATTATATAAATAAAAAGTTGAGCGTCATTCTAAGTTACTGAAATGCCTGCCATACTTGCTCAGATTGAGATATGTATCTGCCCTTTCTCTCTACCAGTGTGATAATAACTCTTTTTGTAGCCCTGCTGCTTGTCAGTAACAGCTTACGAGACTCTGTCCGCTCACACGCTAGGCCTCAACACAGACCTCCGTATCCAGAACCCCCGGAGAGAATAAATAGAGAAAGGATCGACCCCTTTTCTTAATGCTTTTACTGTCATCACTCACACTGTTATGACGTTAAAACCCCATTCAGTGTGGAAACTGTTTCCCCATTTGCTAGCTAGACTACATCCCTATCTCAACCCCACCCTCGTTGCTGTGTCTTTGGCAGTGTTTACCCCGTTCCCTCCTTTTTGTCTAAACATGAGAGAGGAGTTAAGTGGTGTACTCCCACAGATGGCTTGCATGAAGTATACCAAACCAGTCTAAAGTACATAACAGCTACCTGGCCTATCAAACCTAGTCGCAGGGTGCCTGCACCCGCAACAACTGAAACAGCCTCTGATGCAAATATGAAAACAAAATGTGACCGATCAGTTTGTCCCTGCTTTTGACTGATGATGTTATTTCAAGCTGTGTTAACTTAACTGCATATAATACTCGACCATATGTAAAAATGTTTCATTGGAAAATATATGCAAAAAAACAATAGTTTACCAACTAAGACAAGTTAAAAAGTACAGAAGTTTAGAGCAGGAAAATATATGCTGCATGTAACTGAATGAAAAAGTACATACACATATACTTTTTGTTAAATGAGAACTTCCATCATATCCAAAAAGAGTTGATTGCATATCTAAAGAGGGTTATAGACAAAACATATGATTGTGTTGTACCTGTCAGTATAATTCTGGTTTCTGAAGTGGTCCCCACATTCTAAGAACATAAAGTGCTGTAGGAAAAGTAGATTACATTTATATCCTTCTACACCTGTTGATAACCTCTCTTGCTTGAAATTTATATTATGTCTTCAAACCAGTTGTTTGGCAGTTAATTGGCTTCACCTCTGAAGCGACACGACCAAAATAGAAACTTTCCAAACCAGCAACAGGCAAGGGCTTGCTGTCATTCCTCCTTTTATTGCTACTTCTCCTATCAGGAGACAACTTGAACTTTGTTTACTGTCACTTAAATTTGTGTCTCACGGATCACCTGTATTTAAGTATAATAAATGGTAAAGAAAATTACACAAAGTCACAAACAGAATTATGACAGAATCCTTCATACATCAGGTACTTGCAGGTTAAAAGACAGAATGTGTGCTTTTAGTGGGTGGGACCAGATATAAACGAAGAAACAGTATGCCGATGACTAAGAACACACACATGTTTGTGCAAAACCATAATGCTCCAGTTAAACACTGAGACACTGGTAACACGGTTTCAAAACAGAGCTGTCAAAATACTATAATTAGTGGCTGATGAACATTTTTGAGGTGGGATGCATTGTACAATGATGATAAACACACAGCTGCCATAAATAGCATGAAGCAATGCCGGGAATCAACAAAATCTTCTATTTTGAACCTTTTGAATACATCCCCGGCTCTGAAGCCACTCTGTGATTTTTACACTCATAATCTCCTGCAAAACGTCTCCAATGATCTGCTGCCTCGCACGCAAAAGCTTTTTGTTTGTGAAGGAGAGAGGAGACTAGCCTTGAGCGGGAGTTATGCAAACTAAATCCTCGACAGGTTGACGTCTTCATAGTGTTATTTTTAGATGTCTTGTGGAATTTGCTGCAACAGTTTACATTGCTGAAATGCTACGCAGTGTTTAAATATTTTTCTCATATTTTGAAATAAAGTCCCATAATCTGTCCTGTTATGCAAGACAATTATTTATTATATAACATAAAAAGATTATGTTTTAACTGAACTTACATGTAAAAAAACTAAAAATAAATATAATAAGTTAAAAAAAATAAATCAATATACTATATACTATATATTGCTTAATGTAAGGGAAATAACCAGTGGGACCAGAAGTATAGCTATTTACAACACTAAGCTCTGTATTAATTCATAACGGGAGACTTGTATATATGAACTGTTTGATGAGCACACACAAAAAACAGAAAACCTATCTGAAGTGTTTTGAAGGATTTGTCTTTATTGTCTCATCTCTTATTCCCAAAACCGTGGTGCGTCATAATTTCACCACAAACTATTAAACATCCCTTACTAACAACTTACTGTAGCATTAGCAAAATCTGTTATGTGAAGCCGAGACACAATTGAGAAATTCTTGAACATAATGACACGCAATTCAACTCAACGTGAAATCTGCAGTCACGCCACACAGCATTTGGTGTAATGCTCCCTGTACTGCAGGCGTGTCAAACTCAATCACAGAGAGGGCAAAAATTAAAAACTGGAACTACGTCTCCAGGGCCAAACAGGGTAAACATTTATTAAACAGGATAGACAGGATATTGGATAAACTGCAAAAGGAAAACCTATTTAGGTAGGCTACATTGTTGTAGGTCTAATTATAATCTTGTTGTGGTTATTTATTTTATATAACCGCAATCACCCTTGATCACGATTAACAATGAAAACACAACAGTGTTTAATGAACATTTTTGGACTCACAGGCACAGCTGCCTCCACACACTACCTGCTGCGGCTACTACGAGCTACTTGACCTAATGAACGCACAGCGCTGCTGCGAGAACGCAGTCTGTCCTTCATGTGGGGATGCGGGGGTTAAAGGAAACGCTAGTGCGCATGCTCTGTTTGCTCGATGTTTGCTTCATGCGCCGCTGAGCAACGTCCATAGGATTTAACGGGTCCCCTGCCACCAACGATGTATCCAGTTCTCTTTACACATCCATGTGTGCGTCCTATATACTCGCAGGCCAGTTATGATAGACATACGATAGTTTCTCGCGGGCCATGAGTTTGACATTTCTGCTGCACTGTATTAAGCCACAGCTTTGTTCTTTACACCTGCAGTCAACTAAGAATATTTACTCTTCCGTCTGCCCTCCAAGAAATGACTGGAAAACTGTTTTCCTCCACAAACAACTACAGACACTACAGAGGGAACTTATTAGAAATCACAGGCTTGTGAATGTGTCTCTTTCATGAGTTACTTCTGGGCCCAGTTACCTTCCAGACAGCAAACTGTTTAACTGGAGCTTGATGCTTAAAACATTGTAGAAGAAACTGATTGTCAGCAACTGCAACTATATTATGCACTACATACACTAAGTGTTTTCTCATGTAACTACTATATGTGTGTAGAGAAGTGTGCAGTCTATGCATTTAATTTATTATGTTTGCATCAGTTTGTGAGTCTTGAATATTTATGGCCTGAACACAGAGCCAATGAATCACTGAACTGTATTAGCAGTAATCATGGTGTTTGTCGCTGAAGTCTGACTACATGCTTCACAGTGTTGAAGTGATACCTGGAGGCTAGAGTCAGAGCTACAGTCACTGTATACTGCACCCAAATAGACATTTGTATCTGAAATATCTAATTCAATTACAATGTGACAGTAAATGTAAAGCTTTTATGGACAGTAATTAACATTATTCCACAGCTCCTACTACAATATTCTACATACTGTACTTTGACGGTTTCCCATTTTCATGGCTTACAGGTGTGTGCTTTAAAATCTGGTTTAATGAAAACTGAAAGCTCTTATCTTATCTAGTCTCTGATCTGCAGAAAGGCACCACACTATACTTTTATCTTATGTGCTCATAAATCTCACAACTCTGATCTTAACAGAGAGAGGGTGAGACAATAAGTGCAGGGGCCTATAGTTAAATTTATTTATGGCAGGAAAATGCAACTATATAGAAACCTATCTAAACTCAGGGTGACTTTTAAAAAAAACACATTTTGAGTTGCCAGGTTTTTGTTTATCCTTTCTTATTTGGTAAAAATGCTGTTTTAAATGTCTGTAATCCATTTATAAACATCATGGGTTTCTCTCTTTCTATTAAGCCATAACATCTGCAGATATAAATGTTAATAAGTTATTTATACTAATAGTTTCAAGCTTCAAATCCTCACTGGTAGATAATAATAAAATGTTAAAGTGATTTTGGTTCACATTGTATCCCCTTTCTGAAACTATGTGGTCAAACAGTCTAACCAATAGTAAATGGTTTATTAAGCATCAATGAAGCCAATAAGTACTTATAACCCCCACTTTTCTTTTTCAGCATACACCTTTTGCTGTACATGAAGCACACATATCCATGTGTGGTTCCACCTCTAAAAGCCATAACAGATAAGGTTTTATTAAGTAGATCCTGATCTACACAAGAACGCACACATACACGATGGCCTCACAAGCTGCTACATGCAGTGACCAGA
Source organism: Lateolabrax maculatus (assembly GCA_031216445.1). NCBI lineage: Eukaryota > Metazoa > Chordata > Actinopteri > Acropomatiformes > Lateolabracidae > Lateolabrax > Lateolabrax maculatus. The sequence continues at coordinate 11,657,611 of CM062203.1, read as the reverse complement.
ATGAATACGTGGTATTTGAGCTCTTGTCATTGTGTGGTTAGCTTACAGGAATCCATCCTTCACATGCCACCTTTCAAAATAGTGACTTCACCCTGGATTGGGTGTCGCAGACAACACAAACAGATTATAACTTGAAAATCAAAACATTCACACCAGCACAAACATGTGTAACCTACATACAAAAACTGCTTGAAAAGTACAGTTAGTATAAACAAAAGTTAAACCACCACAGTAACAACATATCAGCAGCTAGTGTGATGTCAACACTGGTTTCCAGGTGTTGTATGTGGATATTATTTTCCCATTTGTCTATTTGGTTGTTGCTGTTGCAGCACAACCAATGAAACCAGTGATTTGGTCTGATAATTTCCAGGAAATAAGACCAACAATTATACAAATAGGGGTTCAACATGACTGCCAGGTGAACCTGAGGTAGTAAGTGGGAGGAGGATAGGCTGTGGAGCCGCATTAAATGAGGGTGAAACACTTAGATTAGCTATTAAAGGCGTAATATAGAGTTCAGAAGTATCTTCAAGGGATCTGTTCACCGGTTGGCCTTGTTGTCATAGTTGCACTGTTTCGTTGAATCACATCACAAGTCTCTAAGTCGTTGAAAACCTCAATGCAGTTAATTCAGAATGAAAATAAATCACGATATATAATTTGTTAGGTGAACCCACTATCTTGGCACTGAGCAACAGGAAGGACCAGACCGCTATTTGTTTTTAAGAGACAGAAACACAATGGTTTCTATGTGGACTGTTGAGTTGGCGTGAACCTCTGAAGTTCACCCCTAAGCAGAGTGCTTTGATGTGAGAGATCCAATGAGCAGGTGAATTTCTATTTACCCTGCCGGCGCAGTAGGCATCTTTTTCTTTTCTCTTTAAATATTACTCTCCTACCTGGAAAAAATAGTGAAGAACGTTATTGTCAGTACAATTAGGATGCAAAAAACTTCCACTGTGTCTGTGATTACAGTGCTGCCTGAGAAGTGACAAATGATACTGAAGTACCTGCAGGCACCACACCTTTTTAAATACAAAGGAAACATACGCCACCTGGTTGTCTCAGGTGAAATAGTCCCAATGTGTCTGCCAGATCCCATTTCACAGGTGAGACAGGGATAAAGCTGCACTTAACCGTGTTTTCTCCTGCTTTGTTAAATACAGGTATAATATTATAGGGTCGTGATGAAACTTTTATGATGACACAGGTTTATTACAGACTGCAATACGTGCAATGTGAAGATGTTTTGTGATGCTCTAAATGTTTTGAAATCCTCTAACTCCGCCTCTGTTGGGTTGGTCCTGAGGTGAACAGGCTATAAACCGCTGCTCACACACATCTGTAGGTAAGACGGGCTGCACTACTCCGACAGGTATGGTAGCTCACAGGGACTTCGCCGGATCGACATCGTGTTGACACGCGCACGGTCCGGGACTTTACGCGGAGACCTATCGGACAAATCTCATTCAGCACCACCGAGGAGGAAGATCCCCCCGGAAAGCATGAAGCTGGAGGTGTTCTGCGGAAGCCACTTTGGCGTGAAACACTCGGAGACGTCCAGCGACGCGGAGGGCAGCGTGCGCTCTCCCCTCTCCGCCGAGGAGGAGCTGGGGTCGGACGGGGACTGCGCGGCGCACAGCCCCCCACCTGCCACTCCGTGCGCCGGCGCCAAGTCCAAGCCGTACACCCGGAGACCCAAACCCCCGTTCTCGTACATCGCCCTGATCGCCATGGCCATCCGGGACTCCCCGCCGGGGCGCCTGACCTTGGCGGAAATCAACGACTACCTGATGCAAAAGTTCCCGTTCTTCCGGGGCAGCTACACCGGCTGGAGGAACTCGGTGCGGCACAACCTGTCTCTGAACGACTGCTTTCTCAAAGTGCTCCGGGACCCGTCCAGGCCGTGGGGGAAGGACAACTACTGGATGCTCAACCCTCACAGCGAGTACACCTTCGCCGACGGGGTGTTCCGGCGCAGGCGAAAGCGCATCGACAGGAGGCCGAGCCGGGAGCTCGCCGAGCAGCCCGCGCCCGCAGCCAGGAGCGAGGCGTGCGTCAAGTTTACCGGCTCGTTCGCCATAGACACCATCCTGAGCAAGCCGTTCAAGAGGGACTCGCGCAGAGGACATTTGCCCCCGCAGGCCGCCTTCACCTGGCCGCGCCACACCGAACTCACGATGCCTCAGTCAAATACACCTGCCTCATTTCCCCACGTCAAGCCGCCCTGTGTGGACTCCCGCGCTGCGCATGTGCCGAACGCACACGACTGTGGGCTCATCTCCCACACAGTGTGGCAATATCTGAGTTAAATGCAAACTGTTTTTTTGTTTGTTTTTTTTAAACTGCACTGATGATGATCGGACTTTATTGTGGTGGCATGGTGTTACACTTTCGTACGTTTGGTCATTTCCCCTTGAAGCATCATCAAATTTGATATTTTTATAAACAGTTGTTTGTTGTATAAATGTTACCGAACTGACGATTAACGTTGTTTGTGTTGAAAATATGCACTTTGATTGTTATTGTGACTCTTTCTTTCCAAAATATGCTCTTTACAATGAAATAAATAATAATAAAAAAAAAAAATAGGAAGGGATGATCTGCGTTTTCTATTGTTCGAACATCATTTTTTAAAATTAAATTAGGAAATCCGTATGTTTAGTGGAGCCAAATTAGGACAGGTTTCTTTTGACAAGTACACCTGTTTGGTGCCAATGCAACAATGGTTATCAGGGTGTGTTCACGTGACTCCACCTTGGAAAATACTAGCTCTGCTAGTGATTGGTTACAAATGTAACCTACCAGGGGCTGCTATAGACTACACCAGCCTCTTCCTATAGGCCTCTGGAAAACACTGCAGCCTGTGTTCTTTTGTGTATTGTACATATTTTGTAAAAAGTGTGAGATTTATTCTTAATTGATAAGGAAGAAGAGGCTCTTCTTCAGTTTCTACTAAAAAAAAAAATACTGCTCCAGTGACGGGGCATGTGTATGCCTGCACTGAACATAATTAAAAACAACAATAAAAAGTCGGCGATGATGATGATGATGATGATGATAATAATAATAATAATAATAATAATAATAATAATAATAATAATAATAATAAGAGAAAATCTGCTTATTAGTATCCGTTTCCTCTATAATGAATGATACAAAAATAAATGGCCTTATAAGTAGGCCTATTTACTTTTCAGTGTTCATTGCTGTTGCCGGATAGGGGCATCCAATATTTATGTTTTCTGTCTGGGGCTGCAAATAGCTGTCGCCTCAGTCACCACACATGCGCAGGAAAGGGTTTATACAAATGGAGCATCCTGAGCGAACTCAGCTCGAGTCCACAATAGGAAGAAATATCTTCCAAGTAGGCCTATTCTTCTGAGGCTAGAAAGTAAATTTCCCCTTATACCAGCTGTGCATCCTGGACGCAGCGGGGTTTACAGGTTTGATGTTGCTGATATTCTGGGCAGATTGTATGAGGAATTAGTTCACGCCCTTGCAGTGGGGATTTGCTTTTTTAATGGCACCAGACATGCGTAAAACTCCACCAAGGCACCGAAAGGGACACTCACAGTCGTAAACTTTGCACAAATTATATTTCGAATATTTCATTATCTGAATTGTTTTTTAAAACTCTATTTAGACTCTAATCAATGCACCCCCCCCCCCCCCCCCCCCCCCCCCCAGGGATGTAATCCAGGCTCCAAGAGGTAAACTGACACTTGCGCGCTGTGTGTGGTACGTTGGCACGCTCTGATGGAAAAAGCATGCTTCCCCTCATGTCATAGTCCTAACCCCGAACAGATCCCGAACAGATGAACATCGCAGGACTCCTCCTGCCCTGCACCTCTGCAAAACGGAACCACCAACAGGCGTCGTCACTGTTTGCAGGCACACGTGAGGACGAGGGTGATTGTTATAAATTGTCCCAAATACGTCGTTTTGTTCACGGTGTCTGACACATGCATTCAGAGGTGTTTTTTGGAAAGTGAGTCGTGGGAGGAGATTTATCTCACTCCGCTGCTCCGTGTCCGGCTTCTAGTCTGGATCCTGGCCAGATGGGGAGGGAGTAGTTCCTGGCGATTTCTTGGAGGGATTTCTGGAGGGGGGGGGATATGGGCAGAGAGAGATTGAAGAATTGATAGGTGGTCGAGTTGTGTTTGGCCGGGTCGGTTAGCGCAAGCAAAGTCGCAGGAACTTCATCCCCCCTTCTCTTGGTGAATTATTGCCAGCGATGGATGGAGAGAGGAAGAAGGAAGGAGGAGCAGCGGCTGCTGTTTCTTGATTTTTTTTTTTTTTTTCTTTTTTTTTTTTCCACGGTTGTAAACGCGCACAGCATCGCAGAGGGACACTGGCATTTTAATCATCGCACTAGGGAACCTTTTTTTTTTAACCGCGTTTGAAATACAGGTTTATAAAGTTTACAAAGCCCCCAACGGGTCCAAAAAGAGGAGCAATCATGACGACCGAGAGCTCCAAGCAACATTTGGATCCGTCTGATCCTCTGCTGAGCGCACAGCCGGTGATGGAGAGCGCGCAGAACGCAGCAACCAAATGGAAAAAGGGCAACTCCGGCTTGAGGCGCCCCGAAAAGCCTCCCTACTCGTACATCGCCCTCATTGTGATGGCAATCCAAAACTCGCCCACCAAAAGGCTGACTCTGAGTGAAATCTATCAGTTCCTGCAGGCCCGCTTCCCCTTCTTCAGGGGATCGTACCAGGGATGGAAGAACTCCGTCAGACACAACCTGTCTCTGAACGAGTGTTTCATAAAGCTGCCCAAGGGGCTCGGCAGACCTGGCAAGGGCCACTACTGGACCATCGACCCTAGTAGTGAGTTTATGTTCGAGGAGGGCTCCTTTCGGCGCAGACCCCGGGGGTTCCGCAGGAAATGCCAAGCTTTGAAACCGATGTACAGAATGATGAATGGCATCGGGTTTGGTGCGTCCATGCTGCCGCAGAACTTCGATTTCCAGCCGCCTTCGGGCTCGTTAGGGTGCCACAACAGCTACAACATAGACTTGATGGGCAACACAGTGCCAGGCGGGTTCGAGGGACTCGGTGGGGGACACCACGTCCCACACATGTCCTCGGGCTCCGGGTCGTCCTACATGGCCGCATGTCAGGTGGCCTCCAATGCGGACTACTGCCCGGACAGCAGCAGCAGCCCCCTGCAGTCCTCCCCAGCGATGGTAGGCGCCCTGGACTGTCAGTCTCCTTATGCAAACGCAGCCTCACACTGGAGTTCACCTGGCGTGCCTTCGTACATCAAACAGCAGTCCCTGGGAACCGGCAGTCCCTCCTCGGCTGCTCTGCACACGGGAATGCCATCTTACTCTCTGGATCAAGGCTATCTGCACCACAATGCGCGAGATTCCTCTGAGATTTCAGGTAGAGCATCACTGTATAGTTATATGCATAAGCTTTATATTTTATTTTTCTGATTCCTGTTTGCACCGTGATGTGTCATAGGAATCAAAGTTAATGGTTAATACTATGAAATATAAGCCAAAGGAGAGGTCACAGTCTTTGCGTAAATTACAATTGTCTTAGAATTCCAGGCATCAAGTACATTAAACAATGTAACTATTAACACAATTATAGAAATTAGATTTTCACGATGCATATTTTTGTTTAGTCAAGTTGCATTGGATGAGCAATGTATACAGAAAATGCACGTGCAAATTTGAAGTTTTTCCTTTTTTTTTTTTTTTTTTTTTCAACATGCATCATAAAATTGTGTATTAAGTGGGGTTTACTGCCACATATAAATGTCTTACCATTTGATTGTATTTTCACTCAAGCTTTCTTTGGAGGCCTCTGTGCTATAGAGTGTATATAAAATAGGCCCAAAACACAACATAGTAACACAATAAAAAGGACGGCTTAATGGTAAAGACGTGTGAAGAAGTAACGAAAATTGCATTAAACAGGCTCTCACAAACAACAAACATTCTCAACAATGACAAAAAACATTTACTTTTATTAGTTTCAGTGCAACTTCATCAAAGCCTTTAACATGTGCCTCAGCAGTAGAGGGTGTTGATGTCTCGTTGCTTATTTTGTTTAATTTATTTTATTTTTCATGTCGTTCATCGTCTTTTAATGCACGTGACAAAACACATTTTTATCTTTTTTATAACTTAACTGGTGGCTTTTATAATGGTTAATACATGATTTACTCTGGTTTAATAAATCCATCATAAGCTACTAATAAGAACACATTTTTGGTTGCCAAGTTGTGAAAAATCCATTTGGCTCTTTTCAGTTCATCAGGAAGATCTACCCTCTAAAAAAGGTCTGCACATCATACTCAAATGCATGAAAAGTGTTTTAAATATAAATATAATAATAATAATAAATATCTGCGGACTTACTGGTTAATTTGAAAGCAAGAAATCTACGATAATCTATTAATGAATTACCAACATTTATACAAAAATAGCCCACTAATACAAAAGACAACAACAACCAAAGGATTTTTTTTTTTTTGCAACCTGTCAACCCACAAGTAGTAGCCTATAGAAATGGTTTACAACTGACCTTTGTAAATTATTTTTAATCATTTATAAGCCATTGAATACAACCTAAACACTATATAAATGGTACCTTATTAAAAAGTGAAATTTTACCTATAGCTGACATTTAATAAAAACGCATATTAGGCTATTTTTTGTTATCCAGCAGTTGGAAAAAGAATCCATCTGAAGACCCAGTGATTTGACCTCATGTGTTGTGTGTTTACAGTGGGCTTGTCTCGATATTCCAGCCACTCAGCTCCTGTGTGCGACAGGAAGGACTTCGTTTTGAACCTAAACGGAATCTCTTCTCTTCACCCCAACACCAGCGGATCTTACTATCACCCGCTCCATCACCATCACCAGAGCGTCTATCAGGACGTCAAGCCCTGCGTTATGTGACAAAACACCAAATACAGACCTGCCTTGAACTCTTCAGCTTAATTCAACCCTCAGGTGGAGTTATTTCAACAGAAGCTTTGGTGACTTTTATTCCCTTCGAGTCAGAGACAATTCTCTCCGGTGAACTTTGACCTTTTTTATTAACCGTTTATGATGTGAGGACTTGTTGTGGCACCGCACACTCTCATTACATGGCTGATAAGATTATATCAAGTTTTACAACAAAAAAAATACATAACTTACACGTACCTGAATTAATCTTTATTCGTGCACTTAATTTTGTTTCCTGAAGTTGCTGAAATTGTTGCTGATTTCCTGCAGGAATCCATTAAAGAGATTTATTTTTAAAGGATTATTTGTAAGTGTTTAATGTCTTTAACAGTAAAAGTTTATATATATATATATATATATATATATATATATATATATATATATATATATATATATATAACAAAGCTTTTCTTTTATCAGCATTGCAGTTCTCATCTCGTCCTTTCTTTTTCCTTACTTTCTTCTTTAAGAACATTAGTAGTAGTAGCCTATTAGTATTATTGTTGTGCTGCTGCTATTAATAATAATAATAATAATAATAATACGTCCACCCAAAATTACACACAACCCGATCAATTATGAAAAGCATTCTCAAAATAGCGTTTATGGGCGATATCACTGACGTTTATTATACTTCCTTTTATTCCAGACCCTTAAAAATGCTGGGTTTGAATGGTCACTTCTTTGATTAAGACAACAACAACAAAAAATACTTTAAGGCACAAAGTTCAGGTTTGAAAACATTAATAGGCAGCACCTTTCAGATACACACGCGCATTGATCAGCATCACGGACTTCCAAGTGTTTGATCAGTGCTTTCTTTATTAAACAAAGTGGATTATTTTCACTGTGGAAAGCCGACGTAGTTTTACTTATATCAGTTTAACAAATCAACATGGATATGATGTCGTGTTTTATATACTCCTCATCACGGATTTTGTGTTAGTAAAGACACGTTTTAAAGGATTTAAAGGAAAGTAGGCCTACATCCTTCTTTCAGGCTGTTCATACGTTGAGGATAGTAAAATCAAAGAGCAAGTTGTGTCTTATTTATCCTAAAAAGCCTAAAGAAGACATTCAAAACACACACAACTCTGAGATTAAAACCCTTCGTTTTTGTTAAACCCTGTTGGTTTTCACGTGACTATACCGCCCCCTCGCGGTGGTTATAGGTTGAAGGGCTCATATTGTGTTTTCTACATTATGGAAAATTACATGTAACTTAATTTTGCACAAGAGATTCAACTGCTAAGTAGAACATAACAGTCAGTCAGTTGGTCAGTCACCTTTTAATATTGAAAACAGATAAATCTGGTATTTTGTCATTATTCACAAATGCATGCCTTGTAGTGAAGTGATGCCCCCCCCTCCAGTCAGGACAGTGACCTGAGACAGATGAAAGGCGGATGGAGTTTGTCTTGATCGATTGGCGAGTCTTTCAGGATAATCTGATAAAAGATGAAGACATTTCAAGGTCAAATCATTTTTAGAAAATGACACGCTCATAGACTCTGGGAAATGGCCTTAAATGATGTTCAATAATTACAAATTACAAAAGATTTTTAGGCCAACACACGCTCGTACGTGTGAGTCCATTAAACACAATGTGTACAGAAAATAACATGATTTCCAGTGACTCCTGCTGTAATGAGTCTGACAGTCTGCTGCGCTTCTGGTGTTTGATGTCTGTCAGTATGGTTCATTCTGAGCCCCAAATAGTATTTTATGTTTTTAAGTCTAATAATGAGTCCAGGTCTGAGGCGTCGAGTGAATTGCGGCATTTTTATAGAGTTGCAATATAAACGTATTGTATTGCATATACAGTATGCATACAAATAATGTCAGTTTTGCCAATGGAAACTGTTGGACAATGTTGCACAGATTAAAACGACCAGGGATATTTCCCATCATTTTAAGAGTGAGAGCAGACATTTGTTAGATTAAAAGACAGCAAGTTTGTTAATGTCTCTGCTGTCCATGGTGCTGGAGAGAATTGGGAATACATTTTAGCATATCTGTGAGCCATGGTATATTTAAAAAAAATAATAAAATTATTATTATATATATACAAATCAGAATTAATAAAATAATGCAGAAGCAGTGGTTTGCACAGTTACAGTTGGTACACACACACTATCACTATACATTGTACAATTTTTTTGTACAGTTACACTTTCAGAGCTTTTGAATTATTGGTATCTGTGTGATACATAATACTGAGGAAGAAAGTTTAAGAAAGTAAACATGGCAGATGCATGGACTCAAATATCTGTCATCATATTAAAATTTCTGTATTAGACCTCCGTCAGCAGCTGGAAATGATCAAGGAACAGCAATCATCAGCTCACACATGTAGAATACAGGTGTGTGTTTTATTAAGAGACAGGGAGACAGACATTTTTATTTATTTTACAGCTGAGATAAACTGTTAGCCATGGCTCACTGAAATCTGTGTTACATAAACCATTGTTACACCTCTTCACTTCAAGTAATTGGGCAGAATGGCTGCTGGTCCTGAAAAAGTCTAAACATGTCTTAAATTCAAATAAGCAACGTTTATTCATAAATGTATCTTACATCTGAATTTGTGTTAATTTGCAGGGGATCTGATTTATGTTTAAAAAGGAAAAACAGATACTTTACAATTGTTCACAAGCCCAAATCGTTTATGGATTTTCTGTTGCAGATGTTTTGTGTTTATTTATTTCTTCTTATATTGTTTTGACCAAAACCATTGTTCCAATGACTTTTTATTATTTTTCCTTCCTTCATGCTGCTGGGATTTGATCCCTCATTATACTGTTTTTGATAGATATTCTTCTTTCAGATTATTTTAAAGTACACAACCACACAGAAAAAAAAAAGATCAGGCTGAAGGAAGAATCTACAGTAAATGATTAAAATGGGAAAACAAAAAGAAGGTCAAAAAAGTTAAGCACTGGCAAAATGACAAAATCTACATTTTAATCATCATGTAGACTAAAGTAATTTAATGCAGAGTCATGATATAGAAATACACAGCCTAGTTCATCTTTATGAACATTATTATCTGAACTCCATAGGTAATAATTCTTTGTGTGAAAGCTGATACAGTAAGAAGATGGGTTAGTTGTGGGTTTAGCTCCAGATTTTATCTCTTATCTAAAAAAATATATATATATTTTGCTTTAGAATTTAACCAAGAAACCAATTACAGTGTTGTTGTGTGGCCCAGGAGGCAGTGTTTAACTAACTGCTAGACTGCTGCCACGTAGTGTCCCATTAAGAATACACTGCTCTCATTGTGAAGACTATTTTCATTGGCTTAGTTTGATTTACTCAATGGATGTCTCCCCCCAAAGGATTTAATGAAAATGATGCCCCTGCTGAAAAGAAAACAGCCTGGAATTGGAAAACAAAGCATCAGGTATATGTGTAAATTAAGCCAAATGAGATTATAATGATATTTGAAATACATAAAGGTAAAAGTTAGGTAACGGTAAGTATGCTGACGTTTCCATCCAACAACAGTATTTGCCATCAGTGTTTTGTACAGCTGATCACTCATGCACATCATCAACGTCATGACATGTCATCGTGCCTACACGCCGAGGAGTCGGAAGCAGAGGATGATGGTGAAAGAAGCTTGCAGTTATAAACGATTTGAAGGATGTGGCACAACTTACCCATTTAATTGGAGGAGGAGGATGAGGAGGAAGAGTAAGAGGAAGAAAAAGAAAGAAGGGGCAGGGCTCTCCACCCAGTTTTACAAACATAAAAGTCTGAAACAACAGACCTCATGGATGTGGCTGCAGGTTATAGGGTACACTGTATACTTTATCCAGCGGTGGAAATTAACTAAGTACACTTATGCAAATACTGGACTTCAGTACAATTTTGTGGTACTTTTACTTTACTTAAGGAATTTCCATTTTCTGCTATATTATACTTCTACTCCATTACACTTCAGAGGCAAATACTGTACTTTTTACACAACTTCATACTTATTTGATAACTTTAGTTACTAGTTAATTTGCAGATTTAGATTAATAATACAAAATATAATCAACAAATAAATTATCCCTTATCATAAGTTAGGATAAGATAAGACTTCATTGATCATAGGAGGGAAATTCATTAGTTACCTGGCAGTATATAAAGTAATTAAAATGACCCCCACCTTTACCAGCTGAAACACTGAAATGATTACACATTAATGCGTCAATAATTACAATCCAGTATTTTACATGATTCTGAAATGGACCATTCTATATACGGAGTACTTTTACTTTTGGGATCTTAAGTATATTTTGATGCTTATACGTTTTTACTTTTACTGAAGTAAAAAGGTCCACTTAAATGACAGAACAGTGAAAACGGTAACAATGACAGACTGCTAATATATGAATAATGCATTTCAATATTTAAGGTCATGATTTTCTCTTATCTGATAACTGGTGCCTCATTTGTCATCATCAATGCCCCATTTGTGTCGTGTCAGGCTGACAGGAGGGATTGTAGTACTGATTTCAGACTTTGCACATTCCCTGGCCACATTTTGGACATTCCTCCTTTTTTCATACTTTGTACTGTAAATATTTCTGTGCAGTTTTCTGGACTTTTGCAGTACTTGTTTGTTTTACTTCTACGTACTTGTTTCTCTATGTTTATTGCACCAATACAACACAGCAAATTCCTTGTATGTGAAAACTTGGCCCGATTCTGATTCTGATCTCAGGCTGTAGTACTGAAATAGACCATGAGGTGGCAGTAGTGTCTCATTAATGTTCTGCTAGAGGCTCCTATAGTACACTAACCACCCAACACACACACACACACACACACACACACACAAGCCATACTAAGCAGACTAATTGATGTTAAATTAATCCCAATAGTATTTATCATTTGCAGAGTTTATGATTTAGGTCAACATCAACAATCCATATGGATGGATCTAGTTTAGAGACCTATCTGTCCCATAAATTACCTTCAACTTAATGGTAGCATCTTGTCAGAAATCTAAGTTTGAAAAGTCTGTTATGAAAAATAGTTGGTGGCCACTAAAGAAAGGACTCCATGAGGGTTTACAATAAATAACTCCAACTAAGCTACACAAATCAATGTAGGCTAATTGAAGAAGGCAACGAATAATTTATAACTTGCAGAACTTTATCCAGAACCCTTTCTGAAAACTAGAGGGAGCCACAATCATAGTTATGATGAACCTCTCTCTCTCTCTCTCTCTCTCTCTCTCTCTCTCTCTCTCTCTCTCTCTCTCTCTCTCTCTCCTCCCCTCCCTCCCTCTTTTAAATGTCAGGATTGTGATTTTGATTTTAGTTTTTATATCAGTATACAAGTCTGATTTAGTAGATACTTTATTTTTTATTTCAACGTAGCCCTAACCCTATAAATGCATAAAACGAAAAAACAAATAAACCTTAAATGACATAAAACTCAGTTAAATTGTAGACCAAATAATATTATAACGAGTGTGTGCATCACTGTAAAACCATAATATTTATATTAATTATAATGCCTTCATTATGTTGTAATCATATTGTGTGTGTGTGTGTGTGTTTTTTTTTTAAACAGTCATCAAATGTTTGGCCTGTTGTTGTGTTTATTTATTTTTGACATCTATTCGCGTTTTTCACCGTGCTTCAGTCAGTGGACAACTTAAATAATAAAGAGTTAAGGAGGGCTGGGTGGGCAGGCCGTGGTATTAAGCAAAAAGCCCGTCGTGAACTGTGTAAACAGCCCAGGGCGGTGGAAAAAGTTCATGCCCGGGTCCATGTAAGGAGAAACCGGCGCAGCACCAGGCCACTGCACGGACATTTAATTAAGACGACCTGCAGAGGATTATACCGATATTGGGACTGTAACTTTGCCTCACAATGACCATTTACAATTTCATGAACAGTCGCCTTTGACAGCAGGGCCGTGCGGAGGCCTTCAGCGTCGGCTCACTGAACCATCTTTGGTCAAAACCTTCTTTTATTTCTAACCCCTCAGCCTTAAAAAAAATAATGACACGGCATGCAAACAGTCCGCAGTCTGCTTTGAAACACATTATAAAGTTTAAGATCAATGGAGGGGTTTTTTTTTTTTTTTTTTCTTTCACAGCAGCCTGTAACACCCAGTTTTGTTTATTCGGTCACGGGAACAATAAATTCTCAAAAGGCCTCTTTCATCACAACAGATATTCAAACATGTTGATGAAAAGCGCCACATGCCACGGTCGTCCCGTTTGGTGGCCCTGCCTCTGGGTCCCTTTTTTTCTTGAATAAACTCTCGCACCTCTGGCCCCTCTCGGCCCAAACTGTGCTTTAATTCCCGCCTGTAATGAGCTGTCACCTCACCGGCGCTGCGAGGCTCTGCGCTGCTTTCATCTCACGCTGATCCGCCGCTGCTGTTGAGGCTCCTCGCTAATAAAAAAAAAAAAGCGCTTTTAAAGACGTTAAAACTGCGCGTAAACGACGCCGTTTGGTTGATTGGCGTTGCATCTTTTCTAATAAAAAGGGAAATATATTGTGGCATTAATTCAGCCTGCTTCATATCAGGAGCCACAAGAGAGCGTGCCACATAGACCCATTCATTCTTAAATTGTGATTATTAAAAAAAAAAAGAAATATCAGAATTGATTTAATTATTAAATTGAATATCCAGATTAATGTATAGATATTGAACTTTTAAAACTGAACAATAACTGTTTCTGTTTCTCTTAAGACAGCAACAGGCCTGATAGCGGACTGTCTTCTTGTATCAGTGTGTGCGGGGAACATGCCCCCTCCACGGGCTGATTGTGTACATGCGAGTTGCCCTGTCACGTCTGAAGTCCCGGCTGCAGTGGGCTGGGAGTTACCGACACCTCCTCCCCCCCACACCCCCACCACCACCACCACCAAAAGCCCCGAGTGTGGCCGGGAGCTCTCCGTGGCCTCCCCTCCCATTGGACAGCCCGTGCACTTCTGGGGAGGAGCTCCGCTGGCAGCAGAGAGAGAGAGAGAGAGAGAAAAAAAAAAAGGAAAAAAAAGGAGGAAAGAATTTAACTGCGCAAAAAAGTCCTGCGTGGTGACGGATGTCCAAAGTCCAGAACTTTTTCAATGTGCGTCTCGTAGAGACACGGAGATGGGGACGGCTTAAGCACCGCAGAGATCCAGCGACTGTTTGTTCAGACCTTTTCTCTCCCTCTCTCTCTTTCTCTCTTTTTTTTATTCTTTCTTTTTTTTTTTTTTTTTATTGCTGAAGCGAGCAAGTGAGGGAGCTGTGATTTGTGCGCCTCGGCACTCGCAGGAGAGGGGAGAAGTGGAGCTCTCCGGCTGCGTCTTTTTGGAGCTTCACATACATATAGATCTATATATATATATATATTTTTTTTTCTTTTTCTTCTCCTCCTCGCCGGATCTCACAGCGACGACATGCAGGCTCGCTACTCCGTCTCCAGCCCCAACTCCCTGGGCGTCGTGCCCTACATCGGCGGCGACCCGGGCTACTACCGGGCCGCCGCCGGCGGCGGGTACGCGGGGATGCCGGCGCCCATGAACATGTACTCCCACGCGGCCCACGACCAGTACCCCGCCAGCATGGCCCGCGCCTACGGACCCTACACCCCCCAGCCTCAGCCCAAGGACATGGTCAAGCCCCCCTACAGCTACATCGCCCTCATCACCATGGCCATCCAGAACTCGCCCGACAAGAAGGTGACCCTGAATGGGATTTACCAGTTCATCATGGAGAGGTTTCCGTTTTACCGGGACAACAAGCAGGGCTGGCAGAACAGCATCAGGCACAATCTGTCCCTGAACGAGTGCTTCGTCAAGGTGCCCCGCGACGACAAGAAGCCCGGCAAAGGCAGCTACTGGACCCTGGACCCGGACTCCTACAACATGTTCGAGAACGGCAGCTTCCTGCGGAGGAGGCGGCGGTTCAAGAAGAAGGACGCGCTCAAGGAGAAAGAGGACCGGCTGCAGAAGGATGCGCCGCCGAGGCAGCAGGGCCGGGAGCAGCAGGAGCCGGTGCAGGGCTCCAAGCCCGTGAGGATCCAGGATATAAAGACCGAGAACGGGACGGCCACGCCGCCGCAGGCCGACTCGCCCTCCCTGGGCGCCGTGCCCAAAGTGGAGAGCCCGGACAGCAGCAGCAGCGGCAGCGGCGGCGGCAGCGGCGGCGGCAGCGCGTCCAGCGGGAGCCCGCACAGCGTCCCGTCCAACAGGTCCATCGGCATGGACAGCTCCGAGCACCACCACCAGCAGCAGCACCACCACCACCACCACGGCCAGGCCCCGACGCAGGGCTTCAGCGTGGACAACATCATGACCTCCCTGCGGGGGTCCCCGCAAGGGGCCGCCGAGCTCCCCCCGGGCCTGGCCGCCTCCGCCAGGACGGGCATAACCCCGTCTTTGTCCCTGAGCTACTCCCCGAGCCAGACGTCGGCGTACAGCTCCCCCTGCAACCAGAGCGCCATCTCCACTACCTCCAACGCGACCTACCACTGCAACATGCAGGCCATGAGCTTGTACGCCGGGGACCGATCCGGCGGCCACCTGGCGCCGAGCACCACGGTGGACGAGACGTTGCCGGACTACTCGGTCACCACCACGTCGCCGCCGCCGCCGTCGTCGTCGTCGTCGCTGAGCCACGGCAACCTGAGCTCCGGGCAGGAGGGCCACCACCCGCACCAGGGGAGGCTGACCTCATGGTACCTCAACCAGGCCGGGGACCTGGGCCACCTGGGCGCCACGTACCCGGCGCAGCAGCAGAACTTCCACTCGGTGCGAGAGATGTTTGAATCCCAGAGGATCGGCCTGAACAATTCGCCGGTGAATGGGAATAACAGCTGTCAGATGTCGTTCCCGCCGAGCCAGTCCATCTATCGCACTTCGGGAGCTTTCGTGTATGACTGCAGCAAGTTCTGACCAAAAACACAGGCTCGATGTTTCCCCCCCATCACCGTGTTTGAACTCTTTCAGTAAAATTCAACCTTTTTTTTTTTTTTTTTTTTGGTCCCCCCCCCCCCTCCTCTCCCTCTCTGACCTGCCCCACACCACATGGACTAATGTGAGACAGAAAAACAAAAATCAGAAAAAGACTTGATCTTGGTTTTTCTAAAGAACAGTGTTACTGCGAAAATAACACGTAAGTCTCTCTTTGCTTTTGTGGCTTTATATGATATGTTAAGGATATGTCAGTTTTCATGGACGTGTAAATTGCATATAGTAATTTATTTCTAAAAAAAAAAAAAATGTAGCCGGATATTATGGACCAAACACCAAAAAAAAAGTGTTTCTAAATTGAATTGCCTTAATTGTCCAAAAAATTGTTCCATTATAAAAGTAAGAAAAAGGAACGTGTATATCGCCGTACTATTTCAAAGATTCTTCCTTTGTTGAAAAGTATTTTGAAGGATTTGTTTGTTTGTTTAATAAATTGTCATTTTATGTGAGTTAAAGTTACGCCTCGTTTCTTACGGACTTGAATACAGGCTAGTGATATTTTAGACTCAGTCTGGCCCGTGTTAGTGTTGGGTGGTAGGTAAATAGGACTCGTTGTTAATCTGATCTCTGAGATTTAGGTCTTATTTCTTTAATGGTGTGCGTTCAACACAATATATTTGAAATAAATGCATTCAATTAGATGTCCGGGTTGTAATCTGGTGCACAGATGCAGATCTTAAAATATTATATATATATTTCCCTGTAACACTGCCCTTAGAAAACACATATTTTGCTTCCCATCTTCGTAGGGATTTTTTATTTTTTTTTTATTTTTTGTATTTGAGGAAACCTGAAAGAAGTATTGAGGCGAAAAGCAAAGTTGTATCCAACGTCGTGCGCACGTCCAGAGAGAAAAAAAACCCCTGTTCAGGATGTGTTTATTCCCCGGCTTTTTAACATTCATATTGAATTTTACTGTTTATGTTGTTATTGTCATATTAGAAATGCTAAAGGCTTTATACGAGTTGATGTTGACCTGAGGCCCAGAGCAGAGAAGCAGCCTGCACACAGCACAACTTTGTTTTGGATTGCCTTGTGTGTTTACTGGCGCATACCAGCACTTACTTAATATCATACCGCACATGCCAAAGATAGTCCCGGTGTCACTTCGGTCTTGATGTTTGAATTCTCACAGTCTGACTTGACACTGACGTGGACGGAGACGACCGCCGCTGTCACATTTCCATTATAGGTGTCTCACCCCAGTTTTTCAGAGTATGTGTGGCTAATTTAACAGCAACAATGAGTCAATATGAAATTGGCTTTATGTGGCCTGCTAGAAATGTCAGCTTGATTTTTATTGTAATCCTAGTTGGCAGTTTTTTTTTCCCTTTTAAAGACAATATGGGTCGTTTTCCCTCAGTGACATTAATGAGTGGGTATCAATCTCTTTTAATCACATTCAGTGGAAACTCATGGATTGCTTCAAAACAAGCATTTATTTTGTATTATCACGCATATCGATGGAAATTGATTTATTTAAATACAATACACGTCTTTTGTCCTTCATCTCCAGCCGACAATCAAGGCAGCGTTTTTTTAAATATAGGCTTATATATTTTTTTGTATTTTTTTATTTGAGAGATTTTTTAAAATATTTATTAAGCACATATATATATATATGTTTTTATAAATCTAATAAATATATACAACATTTAAAAAATATATTAAAATAGTTTTTTCTTGGATAAACTTGTGCGTGACGTGTTCCTAAAATTTCGCATGACCACAGTCCGTATAAAGACAAGCCAATAATAAATAAACAAACAAACAAACAAACAAACAATTAGGCTACTAAAACTAATCCTAATAATAATAATAATAATACTAATAATAATGATGATGATTAATAATTTGATGAGGAACTCACGATTATAGTCGTTATAACGCCACTAATAGTATAAGCTGATAATCTGACTTTTAATGAAACATAAGTGCATTGTAATAGTATAATCTGTTAATAAATAGGATTATAAAGAATGCCCATTTATACATTTAATAACAATTACAATACTCATTTTGCACATACAAATTCCAAAGCGAGTTGCTTGATTTTGTATCGAAACTCTCTTTGAGCACAATTCAGATGCTTTTGATGCAGAAACAGAGGGGATGGCGACACGTCCTCCAGACCGCGACAGGCTCCAAGTCAGAACCCTCTCCAGTCAAACTACAAACTACAATATGCAAAGTGTGATCCCGAAACACTGAACCTCTAGACCAACACGACGACAGCAGCAACACCAGGAATACAAGTCGTGAAAACAAAACGTGAGTGAGGAGCTACCGGTATGCCACTGCCATGTGCGTATGTCAGGCCTCACTGGCTCGGCGCATATTTGTAAACAGCAAAGAACAAAAAAAAAAAAAAAAAAAGAAAGTATTTGAATTGTCCCGTGTTGCCACAGTGAAACTCCCTCCGACTGCACCAACTATAATCAGGCTCATAAAAGTCATTAGATACTTTCCCAAGTATAGGCCTAATAAACAAAACGTCGTGTTAGTCCAAAGATTGATGGCGCCCTCGCAGAATAGACCAGGTCAGGAAGGAATAAAATTCAATCAGAGCGCTGGAATCGTTTTTCATGAGAAGGAAAAGGCAGAGAGGGAGACGGGGGTCAATGAGGAGGATGTCGGCCGCCAGAGCACCATCAACAATACAACAGGACGTAACACACACACACGCGCGCACACGCACACACACGCGCGCACACGCACACGCACACACACACGGAGGGAGACAACCAGAGTAGAGCTTAACTTGGTGTGTGTGATTTGAAGTACTTAAATTTGTAAATGATACAATTTAAAAAGAAAAAAAAAAAACAAACAAACAAAAAAACAGGGTCGGAAATGAAGAAGTACTTTTGACTGTATAAATGAACTGTCATGTGAGGGGGCCCTCGTCCTGTCCCCAGGGGTCCCACAGCAAAAATGGGTACAAATTGAATTCAGCTTTAATTCCCCCTCTAAGAAGAAGGAGTGGGAAGAATTGAGTTTGCTTCTGCAGCTATGTCCCCACCTACAGTGCAGACGGCTGTGGCAGTAGTTTCGCACCAAAGTAAAAACCCTCACGTTGCTCAGGGCTAAATCTCACCAAACAGGGGCCTCAGCACCCAGGCTTTCGGGGACCCCTGTTTCAGTCTGTATGAGGCGTCTCTCTGCTTTTTCCTGAAACGTTCCGCTACATTCCTGAAAATGCACAACTTCCCTCACTGCTTTGGGTCAAATAGCAAAGACAAAAGCGTCTATGTTGGCCAAGACTTTAATATTTAAAAAAAAAAAAAAAAAAAAATGGATTTTTTTTATTTGTATGTGTTAGCTCATGGATTTTGAAAGCAAATAAGAAATTTGTTTAAAAATAACAAAAATAACTGTATTGTTGTTTTGTCTCCGACCACATCGCTTATTATATTCTGAATCACGATTTTAGAGTAACCCACTATATAGTCCTATTACAGGCGCATTTAAAAAAATATTAATGATCCGAATCATGTAATCACCATATATTACGAATTAGATTTGATATTGAGGGCCAGTAGGCCGTCAGGTCAAAGTTCAAGAAATCACATAAAAATAAACAACTTCCCCATAAAAACAGAATTATTATTTTATGATAACATGGATAAAATATCAACTAAATATAAAATAATCTCATTATTCTGAAATGTACAGTAAATGTGTCAAACCCGTGATACCTATTAGGCCTATGAGCAATTTGTTTTTTAATATGTCAGCTGATCAAACACAAATCAGATGTAAACCTTCACACAAAATTGTCCTTAAAGTGTTGATGATGTATTTATTTGTTATAAGTTTAACAGACCTGTGGAGTTTCTTTGTTTTGTTTTGTTTTGTTTTTATCTCGGGATCAAACATAATTTTTCGTACCTTAAATATTTCCGCAATTTCTTTACACTTTGGTGCTTCTACTGTTGCAGGGGTACTTTAAAGAGCACCTAGTGTGCGGACTATAATGTTTGCGTTTTTTTTTTTTTTTTTAAGTAGGAACCGACGATTATCCCATTTTACTGGCTGCAAAGCGTGCCAGCTGCGCGTAAAGACGCAGCGCAACCGGGCCAAAGCTTTTCCCCGGAAGAAATCTCCTGCTCCTGACGCGCTGAAGCGCCGGCCGGCCCCTGCAGACTGTGTGCACCTGTACGGCTGAGTGACCCGCTCAGCCCAGGATGGAAAAATGCTGTGTTTTCAGCTCTGCGTTAGTGTACAAGCCCCGAGCTCCCTGCGCCATCTGGTTCTAATTAAGAGCACCATAGACGCACATTCTGTCTGCTCTGCGGCCAAACGAGTGAAAAGGTTGGAGGTCCAACACTTGTCTCCCATAAGGAAAAAAAAAAAAAAAAAAAAAAAAAAACTGAACCGCTGCGTGCAGCTTCTTATCCTGCGTGTCTCCATTTAAAGACGAATGATAATTTTCAGAGGAATGATTCACCCGGCTCTGTCAAAACAGGCAGAGCGACGAGGCGTAAACAAGGCTTCCGGATTAAATAATGATCTCGAAATCGTGCAACATCTTCGAGTCAAAAAGGAGTGAACTCGTGCAGACCTCATGTGCGCCGGGATGCTGGGATAATGGGGTACTGTGAATTCAGTCCGACGGGAAACGGCCGACCTGCGAATAACCCGACAGCCCTGGCGAGATACCTAAAAAACGAACAGACTTGCCTTCAAGTTACACAAAACCTGCTTTTCTGCTGCTGCGGGCCTGCGGTTTCTAATTATAGCACCTTTTTACGCACTTGAATGCCCCAATTATACAGCATGACATACAGTAATTTATTGTCAGGTGTAGTTTGAGTTTATGAATATATTTGTGAAAGGTCTCATACCGACGATTTTACGACCTTCTTTTTACTCTGACGGGCCAGTCAGGAATAAAGCTTCATTCTGTCGCAGGTGTGGGTGATAAAACTACATTCTTATATTTTATATTTTTGCTAATTTATTAATTAGGGTACTTTATTATATATATTAAATCATAGCACAACAGGCATGAAAGGGAAAAAAAATGCAGTTCACTGTTATATCATTAAATAAACAAGCCAAGGTGTTAAAGGAATGATAAACTTGCCAACTCTTCAGTGGATTTGATGCCCTGATAATTTTGCTTATTTTGGGGGTTTGCAAAACACATGGTGTCTTAAATAAAACAATATAATAGAACAGTAGAATAGGTTCGTGCTGTGATGTTTTGTTTGCCTTGTTAAATGAAAGATACTCACCCTTCCTCATAAAATAAGTAGCCTACTTACTTGCATAATAAAAACATATGGCTCAACAATATATATACACAAATACGTGCATGTATATATGTTACATATTACACATTAATTCATAGTTTAACAAGGGTGTGTCTGAAGGAAAAAAATCTGTTACAGTTGCCTGATAGCAGGGAGCAAACTTGAACTCTGTAACTTGTGACATGAGAGGGCCACTTCAAAGCTGCCCAACTACTGCTATTTGAGCCACAGTAGCAGTTGTCTGTGTCTTTTGTGGGTCTCATCGCATTTTATGGTGCAAGGTGGCCACTGGGCTATAAAAACATCAACAGCAGACTCAGACTGCTGTAAGACTGACATAAGAAACTGTCCCTTTTGTTGGGAGGGGAGAAAAAATGATATTCAAGGTATAATTGCCGTCAGAAATATGGACATGTGTTTTAGAAATAACAGAAATATAAATATTTAAGTAAGTGATTATTCAGTAGGCTATATATTTATTTATTTTTCTTGCATGGTTGCAGGATGAAATGTTTTTCAACATTAAACAACTTAATACTATGAAAAATGTTTTACTTAAAAGTGAAAAAATGAAAGCAATATAAAGTGAGCAGCACATATAATGTAAATGTTATGCTATTTTTTAAGGAATTTAAAGACTCCCTTTTGATCACAGACTATATCTTAAAGTTAACCATATTACTCAACAATCAGAAGAGACAAATCAGAAAAAAACATTTATATGATTAAACAGACATAAATGAACGCAATCATTTTCAATGAATGCTAATTAATTTTCAATTAATGTAATATGCTTCCTGCCTCAGGGGCATCTCGTCATATATAGGATATGCATACATATGCCGACGTCAGTTTTCACCAGGCTTTCCCCTGATCCTGACATATTTTAAGCCCAGGGAGCTGTGGGTGTCATCTGCACCAAAAGAGGAGGAGACAGTGTTGTAAGTGACCCGTCTCAGTTCTGAGTCTTTTAGTCCCTGCAAGTGGGAGAAAAGAGTCTGTCACATCAACCAGAGGGAGAGACAGTGATGAATTGGGCTTAAATGTCATCTTTCCTTAAAATAGAAGAAGGAAAAATTGGCTCCGCACAGGAGGTGGATCACAGAGGATAACAAACTTGGAATTTGATTTTAATAGGGAGAGATTTTTTGTGTGTGTGTGTGTGTGTGTGTGTGTGTGTGTGTGTGTGTGTGTGTGTGTGTGTGTGTGTGTGTAGAGGTACAGCCTTCTAAACTCTTAAACAATCCCACTGGCAATTAACTCCTGCCAGAGTGAGTGTCTGCTCCTCCATGCAGTACTGAGAGATTGTGAGGTTATGTGTGAATGAGGGGATTTTGATTGTACTTTTAAAAAACTGTCATCAACAGACTTCCCCTTGAATTATTTCCCAGTGCCCCGTCACATCTTCCCTCTCCTGCCTTCACTTTTATTTTGAAGTTCAGATGGCAGCAGCGATTGTGTAATCAGAAAGAAAGCAAGAAGGTGTTGACAACCGCTCTGTGCTCACTGGGATCTCAAGACTGGACTAATCCAATATACTGTAGTTGATTTATTAGAAACAGATACATCTGCATTTTTACTTTAAAGCCATCATTTCTGGAAGAAAAAGATCACCTATTAGCTCTGTCAATCATACAAAGGGGTCAGTAGGTTATGAAATTATCTAATTAAAAAGTGCTGAAAATTCAGAGCTACTACAGCAAATCATAATGTCAACAATACCACATCCAGTTAGGGGAAACGTCATGTCATTCTTCCCTTCTCCAAATCTTTGGTCTCTCCACCTTTTCTGAGGTTGTTGACAGATTTGGTAAGCCATGTTAAGATAAATGAGGTGTAAGTACAAAATTGAATCAGCCTTGAATCTTATTGATTATTTGCTTTAAATTATACTCGAGAACAAATGGAATACTCACTTTCATTGGACTCCTTAAAATTAGGAATATGTCAATCATGCATTATTTCAAGCTTGAAACATGATCAATCATTTAAAATGTCTTCATATTACTCAGCAGTTATTCATCAATTTCCTTGTAGATTGATAACAGTATGATTCACTTTGCGTGTGTATGTGTACGAGTGTTCGTGTGTGTGTGTGTGTGTGTGTGTGTGTGTGTGTGTGTGTGTGTGTGTGTGCGTGTGCGCGCGCGCACTTACGTGCGTGTGTAGCTGTGTTCAAGTGACAGTCGTGCACTCAAGCGTTCTCAATGTTTCACCTGGATTGTGTTCAGTCCCTGCACCCAGAAGAGCAGGAAGCAGGCATTTGCTTGCAACCACCACAACACACTCGCAAACACACACACATATAAATAACATGCTGTGATGGAGGATTACTATGTGTGGTGTGAAGTGATACTCAAGAAAGGAAAAACAAACTGGTTAAAAGAACTGAACACTGACCTAAGCCACAGCTATTACACATTTTCACAGTGTAGGATCCCTACAACAGTTTCTGAGCATATGCGAGTTTCAGTTAATTAAAAAAAGAACTTGTGTGCAAATGGGACAACATATTATCATCACATGGATCCTATTTGAAGCATTAACCTTGAATGGACACATTTCCTGTGACCTGAACATACAGTATGAGGTTGTTTGAGTAACAACATAAACAACATGGGACAAAAATTAAATCTACAAAATATGGTAAGACATTCTTACATAATACGTAATATAATATAACCATGTACAAACAAATACAACAATCCTACATATTAAAAGCACCACATAGCTCTTTGCAGTGATTTAAAATGAATCTCAAATGGCAGCTGTCTGAGCTTGTGTCAATGGACAATCTACCCTTTGACCTCTGAGAGGAAAACCATCCCTCCCAACGGTCCTTTTCAGCGACCCATTGTTTATGTTCAGCCAGTTAACTAATTTTCTGTAAGTCGTACTTTCTCCATTTTCGTGCTTGGTTGCATCGTGAAGAGCATTAAAACACAGAGGAGGAGAAAGTCAAGGAAGAGACTCACAACATGAGTAACTAGGATTTGATCTGTAGACACCAAAAGACAGAATTAGTCAAACGTTCTCACAAGTCACAGTTTCAAATGTGGACCAGTTTTTTAAAAACTTCTCTCCAATTAATGTGATCTACTTTTGGGACCATGCCACATCAGTTCTACTTCATCTGTGCTGGAGATGATGTGATCAAGAGGGCACATCCTCCAATCCATATCATACCAGTGCATGCTTGAGTCAATGCCTCAATCAGTATGTAGGATACTACATGTAGGATTATGGTGTACCTTGACTTAAAATAGTAATTTTAAAAGTTAAAGAATGATTGTTAGTTGATCATGCTCTTGACAGTCTGCGTTAGATCCGTCAAAGCGAAAAGAATTCTGTGACTTTAGAAAAACATTTTAAAAAACCTAGTGCTATGAGAATATTATGTGGCTCACACAGCAAAACAAGAATATAAATAAGCACACATTTCATATATTTCACTGTGTTGAACAAACCCAAACAAAGGTCCGGACAAAGTCACGTAATAGCAGTGGCTCTTCATGTATTTCTGTGAGGTGTGCAGGTGTGAGGTCTTCTCCGTCTGGTGAGAGGCAACCAGATGGTGTTTGTGTGTGATGGCGAGCAGCAGCGATACAGCGGTGGTTCCTTTCACAGATCAGCACTCATATCTCTGTTCCATCTCCAGGCTCTCCGCTCATATAAACATCCCCAGTCCATGGCTCTCTGATGTTTTTGCCATTGTGTTTACAGTGAGAAGTCAGGCAAATACGTGAACTTTAAGACAAAGAGAACAAGGATGAACAATGGGCTGAGTAACTTAGAGCTTGAATTTGTTGTAGTGAAAAATTCTGCATTTTCTAAAACGCAAAGGGAAAAAATATTTTCTTGATAAGTAACTTTAAAAAAGTTTTGTAGGTAAAATGTATTTTAACTGTTTTTCCAGTTTTTACCAAACATAGAAAGAGTCACTCTGCTTCTATTGCCTATTAACATTATGTTCCATTCACATGTCGCTAACAGTATTTAATCCTGTGGAGGTTTTTATGTACTCACCCGTCTGCACAGCATATCCACATGCAGTAGGAAACAAGTCAATTACACTGATTCAGCATGGACATGGGCGGACCCTACCCAGAAAAAAATAAAGTCACGTTTCATCGCCTAGGGCCTGTGGCAACCGAAATGAAGAGTTCAGGAAAAGTGGAATGCGACACACACATGCACACACACGTAAATGCTTACTCACAATTCTTAATCATTCTGCCAAAAGGTTAGATTGTCTTTGCAATGGAGCAACAGATGTAGCTTTCACTTCTGAAGCTTTGTCGGAAATTAATCTCACCAAAAACAACCATGCACATTTCCAACCCAAACCCCATGCAATGCTGTGACTCCAACATCAAAGCGTGCTCAAAGCGATTGTCTCCCCCCTGCTCCCTTTAAACTGCCTGTTTTTCAACTGTAGAAAGGAGAAAAATCCCCTGAACATCAAAGAGGGAGACATAGAAAGTAATTTAGCCTTATCTTAATTGAGCTGCAATTTTAATAATGATCTTACACATTGGGACCGAGGAGGAGAGAAGGAGCTGCAGGCTGCAGGGTGAGAGGCTGGCTTCCCTGCTCCGTGCTCCACTGCTCCACTCTGGTTGTCTAATCTCAGCTCCAGACATGTCATTGGCCAATGATGTATGATGACCTAATGTTTTGTTTACTTCATGCTCATAACAGGCGGGCAGATTGCACAGGGAGTATGGGTTAGCAGTATGGGGAAACATGAAAGTGCTGGGACTGCTTGCAGGGCTGCAGTCCCCAGCAGTTCACAGAAATAAACAGCTCTGTACTCCAGCCACCTGGCACAGCACCTCCTTCAAATTGAGGGCCAGGGCTGCTGGCCACTCCGAAGTTTACAAAAATCCCAGGCTGTGTGTTTCATTGGCTGTCATGAGGCAGCCATCAATCTGTAATGTGGAGGTTACGCACTTGATTTAACCTCTGGAAAAACAGATTGACCCCTCTGTTCATGCACTTTCTCAATAATTGACTTTGCCGTTGCCGTACAAGAGGGCAAACATATGGGGTCTGACAACTGCTTGACAGTAAGGTCAAGAGTCCAGTAAGTTGGTCCACTTTAAAGCGTCTTGGATTCAGCTTCTGTTGGTGGTTTTCTGGTATTTAGCGAAGCAGATGAGGGACTCAAACAGTCCTGGATGCTGCATACAGAAAATTCTGTAACTGCTAAGGAAAATAAACACAATAGTCACTTTGTGTGGGGGATTTAAATGATATGATAATGCAAGTGTGTCATATTGTTTGTTTTTTTATTGGTAATGAGTATGTTGCGTGGACTTCATGTACACATATGCCTAAACCTTGTGAATCTGATCTGGACTATATAATAGTGACTCAAATGTCTTTTCTCTGAAAGTAAAGAGAAATATTAGTGGCTAGGTGCATGTTAGCTGACAGTAAGGGCAGGGAGACACAAGAGGCAGGGGCCACCTTGGCCCTTATCTCCACCGGCTGTGAGGGTATACCCAGGCTTCACCTTTCTGATGCGGGCATGATGTTTTCTTCTAGCGTCACTACAGTTGACGGCCCACATTGAATACAAGCTTCAAGTACTAATTTAAGTCCAGCAATAAACACTTATTTTGTTGCAGATTCTTCATACATGTTGTAACTACATATTTACTTTTTTCTAAACCATAATGTAATAAATTAGTTTTCTGTGGCTTGAGTCCTTTAATCTCAAATGAGCAAGATTTCTCGGAAAATCCCACTTTTTTTTTTGAATCCCACTTCCACTTCTCATTGATGGATTTAATATCTCAACTCTGCCCACATGCACTTAGTCATTCTTTCTTTTCCTGACTAATAACACTGCCATGCTGGGAGCTGACCTACAATGGGCCTGGGGTCAAATTGTTCATGGCAAACACTCCTTCTGTGTGCATAAACAGTACTTATTTGGATAGTTGAAAAGTCTGTAGATATTATCAGTGGGTTAAATGTGGGGTTTGGATTATAATGGGACATATACTATATATAGATACAGTTGTTGGGTCCAAAAAGAAGATGTTACCACAAATGTTTTGCTTTGACAATATTACCTTTAAATATTCAAGCATTTCTCAGCACATGTCAAGAGTTACTATAAAACACTTATGCTCAAATAAGTTGAGTTTCGGGGAGAAGTAACAAGAGAAGAAGAGAAGAGATACTAATATGTCAAATACACCAACAAAATGCCTCATAGTCGAATCTCACCACATCTTGTAAACACCAACTGTATGTGTTTCTGTTGTTTATAACACTGCCCAGAGGCCATGCCTACAACTCCCAGAGATGGAGATGTCAATTGTATAAATATTTTTCTCCTTCCCTGTCTGGCCATTCAAAATCCAATTTGAAAATCCCATCAGATAGGCATTTCCTCCTTCTGCACCAGCAACCAGAGCAGGCGACTGCTACATTCTTATCTTATCAGTAGCAACAATCTTGCATCTCGTCGTGCCCAAACAGGGAGAAACAGAATCGAGGAACAGAATCATAAGTGGTAATTTAGCTCCCACCTCTGCCACTAATAATGCACATGCTGAAACTAATACGCAGCTTCTTCTGTCATCGACTTAGATTGGATATTGGCTTTTTGGCAAGCAAAAAAGGATAAAGGAAAACCCCCTTCTTGCTCTTACTACTCCCCCGGCTTTCCCTTCTTTTTTTTTTTCTCTCCTGGCACGGTGACATGCATGATAAGAGCAGCGAAGCAAACTGTGTGCTCTGTCTGGGTCTGGACAGGAAGCACAAGGGAATCAGTGGCGTTGTCAATCAACAACAGCTCTGCTGCCGTCAGAAGCTGGAACAATGGCCACAGACTCTCCTGGCATCGGGAAAACGTAGCTGCCTGCAATCTCACTAGCACTGACAGTGGAGATAAAATTATGAAGACAATGAGAGAAAGTAATCCAAAAATTGCATTTACTCATATGCATGGGGACACACAGGCATATCTCTAAGCCCTTAAGATAGAAGTCATGAAAGTGGGCTGGAAAGTTACCATCAACCCTTTCATACCTGGTGCATTTTTTTGCTGAATGATACTCAAAAAGTGGGTGAAAACATTACAGCATATGCGTTACAAATATCAAATGTTTCTCATCAGTTATGTCATTAACGCTACAGTAATGACAATACAGCTGTTCTGATAAGTGATATCAGAAGGGAGATACTGACATTTAGTTACTGTCGCTATGGCTAATAGCTGCTTCCTGCTCTGGCACAGGTAAGAAGTTTTACCAACCATATTTTTTTTAGCAATTTCTGAAACAGAGGAAGACGAAAACAAGTTCTTCATTTCTAGCTGGTGACTCTCGGCTGAAATGACAACTGAATGAAAATGGCTTTGGTCTTTGTAGCTAGTTTCCCCGTTCATAACAGCTGTAAGGGGGTGAATTTTTATATAACTCACCCATTTAAATTATATTAAGGATGAAAGGTATGCATAATTAAGGGCGTGGCCGCTTTGAGGGACAAATGAGATGTATGACCGTGATCCTCTTAAACAATAGCAAAGCAAACATCTCTGACTGGTAAAGGCAAATTGACCTCAGGATAAAAGAATGTTAATCTGTGTGAAGAATGATAATAGGATATTTGATTGACTCTTTGAGTCAAATGCTCAAAGTAGGACTGGCCATCGGGAGCACCGGTGGGCCGGACCATGGATGTATTATAAGAACTGGATACTGGACCAAAAGATGGCGCATATTCAGTCCAATAAGAATTGCTTGCCTTGCACATACGTCCACAAAGTTTCTAGCTTCTGGGTTATTTCTGGGGGTATGCAGCCCACTGAATATGCACAGTAGTGTTAATCCTGCTGTCCCGCTCTGGCCTCTCGCCCAGCCTGGCTATGTGATTGGCTCGTACACAGCGGTGACGTCATTCAGAATAAAAATGACTTTTCTAAAGTTTTACAAAGAATAAATTCCCGTGGTTTAAAAATATACAATACAAAGAATAATAATTGACCATGTTTATAGCTGGAGGTGTCCTGTCAACAGTTTTACAGACATCTCCTTACAATGGTGGTCTATGAGGAAAATGTTTTTGGGGTCGCAGGGGATTTTTCAGTAACGGACTGTCTACAGCTACAAAGTATACGCTGGTTTTTCAGATATGCTAAAATTTTCAGCTTATGTTAGAGCAGATAATTGCACTTATAAATCCATTCCTTACATTTTTGCTCTTGTGTTTTTGGTTTTGGAAAGGTGATTAAAAAAACACGCCATCCTCCAAACTCTTCATACAGCAGGACCCCCAGTGACCCAATTATAAAGTAAAGGCTAGATACACTATGAAAACAAACAAAGCATAGAGACTTGTTAATTGAATGCCATAGCATACATTATTGCAGTGGAAAAGTTTTTCACTGCCAACATAAATACATTCCACCCTCATGTTGCACATACAGAGGATAAAATATAATCAATAATGCAGTAACTAGTGTAAATAATAGCCATCAGAGCAGCTGTAATGATGATAGATCTAATTGCTTCTGTACAGAAATGTATTCAGGCTCCTGAAACTTAAGAATGGGGAAACATGTGGGTAACCAATGGTTAAAATCCCCCAAAAGACTTTTTATCTTGATGGAAAGTATGGAACACACAACTACTATAACTATGACACACACACATACATAAGCCATCTATCCAGGATAGGACACAGCGAGTGCATCTTTCAGCTGACACTTACTGGAGGGGAAGTTGGGCCTTGAGGCTGTTGTATGACATCAGCACAGAAAAAGCGACACCATTTATCACCGACCACCGAACATGGAGACATTCATAACATCCTGACAGGAAAATCTTGTGGAAAATAATCTCTTGGGCTTTGATAACAACTTGGCTCCTTCTTTTGCTCCTCATTTGGACAGTGTCACATTCTTTATCTGTGACCTTTATTCATTTATTAGGCATTGAGCCTGCCATCATATACTGAAAGTCTCTGTGTTAATGATTTTAAATACAAAAATGCTATTAAAGTACTGTCTGCACCTTAAATACTTATTCTGATTGATCTGTGGTGATGCTTTAAAGTTACTAAAGAACTCTATTTGTCACATTGAGTTGGTCAAGACAAAAAGTAATTGTCTGGTTTGTTGATGGTGATCATATATCATCTCCCATGGAAAGACAGTTATCAGTGTGATATCCATATTATGGCAAACTCACAAAAGAAGAAAGAGGAGATGACCAAATCTTTCCAGAACACACTCATCTGGGTCCAAAGGTTAGTCAGCCCTTTCCCGGAGACTCTAGCAGCTCTTTGTAAACGACCTCCTCTCACTTTTGGTCTCTCTTTTGTGCTGCGGTGAGAGTGGAGCTTTTGTCATATGTCAGAGGAGCATGGACAGCAGCCAAGCCTGTCTGTAGGTCTTCCTATTTTGACACCCTAAAGCACCTGCCCTCACTGAAGCATGGCAGGGAACGTCACAGGGAGAACAATAGAGAAAGGGCCTCTTTCCAGCCACTCCTCACCGGCTGATCCAGCACTGACTGCCTGTCACTCAAATCTATTAAAGGTCAGTGTAGCTTGCTACCCTCCAACCCTCAGGAGGACACGCCCTAATGGACCCTGCCGGTTTTACACTCACTTTTTCCTCTCCAATATCTCTCCTTTTCCCCTTCAGAGGTCATAAGAGGGGGATATCCCAGAAGGAAATGCCTGAGCTCTGAAGGAGGTGCCTGTACTCTATATCTTTTTCCCCCCATTACTTTTAGCATAGTCCTGGGTGTTATCGCCCTTATGTAATGGAGTGCTGGGTGCTGATAACAGGATGTCAGAAGAAATTACATCCCTCCTGAACTACAGTACTCCTATTTTGATTGTTCTTTCTTGGCAAAAACACAGTTACTTAAATTGTTGGTGACAGACAGACAGTAAGGAATTTATATGTCAAGTTAAGATTTTTGACATCTGCAAATGGAGAAACTCTGCATGTGTTACATGTATCAGTGGTCAGAAAGATGAAAAAAACAGTTGCTATTCTCATTGTTGCTGTGCAGTTCATTTCATAACACCCATCATTATTAGCTATCTAGATTTATTGCTTCATTTGATAGGACTTTATCCATTTGTTGTTGTTCACCACTATAAGGATATAATTTTGAAACAAGACAGGTATTTCCTCT
Source organism: Lateolabrax maculatus (assembly GCA_031216445.1). Lineage (NCBI taxonomy): Eukaryota > Metazoa > Chordata > Actinopteri > Acropomatiformes > Lateolabracidae > Lateolabrax > Lateolabrax maculatus. The sequence goes on along the minus strand of CM062203.1, from coordinate 11,626,233 downwards.
TTGCCCTCCTTTGTTTTGAATTTGTTGACATAACCCAGGTGTCACCATGGGTGCATCTGTAGACTTAAATGCCTTACTTCAAACTGCAAAACTGTACTTCAAGTCAGATCATTTTTATAATATAATACATTTAAGGTGATGATGGATTAATTCAGGGTGGCAAACAACAGTTGGCAATAACCTTTTTCCCAAGCAATAACTCACTTGCTTCCGAGCTTACTAATTAGTGTCCAAAGGTAGAGATGCATACCCTTTTAATTTTTTAATCAAACAACAAGGTGCATTAAATAACCCCACATACTTATATTGTATTAAACGTTGCCAAAAATGTCACAGACAATTGCTACTTGAAGTATTTTTGCAGGTCAGGAGGCTCTAAATCATAAATCGACCTGCAAATGGATGGTTTTCTTACCTTGGTTACCTGGAATCATCGCTCACATCCGTTAGACTACACCAAAGAGAGAACTTGAACAGCAACAAGACATACCGTGCATAAGTAGAGGCATGCACACAAGCAAGCCTGCACATTCAGGCACAAGTGTGTTCAGCCATATCAGCCCTGGCATTCCAACCCCTAGCTTGGTGCAAGAAATGATTTAGGTCTCTTCCTCTTGATAAATGCATACCTTCACTGTAGTAAAATGAGGGGGTGCAGAGAAGGAAATATGAGGCACCTGAAGCAGTGAAACCAAGGAGGCAGGTTGTGGTGGCGATACTTCATGCAGCACCTCGTTCGTCTCTGGCGTTGTGAAGACAGATAAATCTCTTTTTTTATGGCTTTAAAACTCCATCATCAAGCACAGGAGATAGGGTGCTTGCTGCCATAGTAATGACAACTCACCCCTATCACTGCATCACACAGGCCTGAAGTATAGGGAGTTATGCTCAACTGCTCGCCCTCCGCATCTATCAAGACCAGATATGAAAGGACTATTTGTGATAAAGAATATGGCCTTTTTGGTGGAAATTGGGTGTTAGTCTGTGGGCTATTAATTAAACATGCAAAACAGATTCAACAAATATTTTCTATATATGGGTAAGACTGTCGGAAAATTGATATACGTAAGGTCCAGTGCACATTAAGACCAACACCAAATCCTGAAGTAATCCAGGCCTCAAAGGGGTCCAATACAAATGAATTATTTTTACACATAAAATATAGGATAAGATTGAATGACAAAAGAGACACGCTGTTCAAAGCAAATATATACGCTAGACAATTTGTAGAGTTACAAAAGCTTGAAAAATAAAAACTGCAGTGACATAATATATGTCCTTCTTGTATCTGGGATTTCACATCCCATGAAGGTGGAATAAATGGCTAACCTCAGCAGCTATCTTATTTTCCCTGTTTAACAGCTGAATCACATCAATACCCCTTTTTTTTCCTCCCAAGGAGAGTAGAGGAGGTGAAGGGAAAGTAACTCCTCCAATGATCTACTAATAGCTCCGGGCATGCTTCAACCACAAGGCTGTCCATCATGGAGCTACAGTTCCTGCCTCTGGGTTAATAGTGAACGTACAGATAATGTCAGTCAGTTTACTTGCCATAGTGACAGCTTTACTGGGGTATGTTTGCTCATATCTTTTGCTGGCACCTTCTTGGATTTGGGGATTTACAATATGTCTTTGTCTAGCCTATATTTTAGAAGGTATAATCTTAAAAATGAAGTAAAATGGTGTATTTTTTCATGGTATTGCAAAATAGAAATGTGGGTAAAAATGGTTGTGCTATTTTATCATTCAATCTCTGCAATACATAAATTTGAGTCAGCATAGATGTTTGCATTGTTCAGTGTTTTCCTTCATCTTCAAGATCAGATTGCTATTGAACTTGCTGGAAAAAAGTCAACCTATGATGAAGTGGATTCAATATACACAGTGTGAAAGTAATATGAAGCAGTCTGAAAACACAATTGCTCAAGATGCCAAGATAATGTCAAGCTATTTTAAGGTAAAATCATAAATGTGCAAGTAAATGTGCTCATAACTATGTACTGCATCAAAACAAGTTCCCTCAGCTCCAGCAGAGGATACTGAAGTCAGTTTGCTGCTGATACACCAGCAGAATATGTCATCTGTTTGTACCGTACATTGATGAACAGATGTGATCATTACCTCCTGACATTTTGGCTCTCCTTGTTTTTGGAAGTAAACACAATCTCAAAACATCTTATGAGTAACCATGATAAATAAATTGTAAACATTTGAAAGTACCCGAGGAGAACAGAGCTCATCTGAAACTTTTGAGCAGAGTCGTAAACCATGTTAGCGAAAGAGATGATAGCAGGTCGCCTGCCTCGTCCATGGCAGCTGTCAGCCTTGGCTCGTGGTTCCCTTCTCTGGGTCAGAGGTCATCCAGCTGTGGCCCCTCCCCCCCTCTCCTTCTCCCCCTGACACAGCAGATGTGGTCGGACCACCATGGCGAGGGTTCTGACCACATCTGGCTCTGATTACAGCCAGACAATCCAGCTTTATCAGCTCCATCCACTTCGCTGAGCTCTGCTACACTCACGCTCCCAGAGGTGATGTGTGACACATTCTCAACTCACCAATACCTGCTTTACAGGGTGATTTATACAGTATTTAAGTCTCCAAAACTGGGTTATATGCTGTTGAAGTTCTATTTTGGTTTGAATATAACACATGAACACAATATCTGACTTAAAATACTTATGATGAAAACACGATGATACGTATTTCTTATTTACCTGCACTGTAAACTTTTATGTTCTTTTGCCCCTACTTTTTCCTAACTTTCCTCTTAAGGAAAAGTGACAAATCCCTGCTTGTCAAACAAAACCAATGACTAATGACTTAATGATATACTGCTGTTTCTGAGGACTACTGGTGAATGGCCATCAGTTTGTGACTGGTAGTGACCCTGTGTTTAAGTATTTTCCTGTACTTGAACATGTCTGTTCAATAGACGAAACATGTGACTTTCACAATGTAGAAAAGCTTTTTGTTGCTAATTAAACTCCATACTGTACATACCACCTTTCTCATCCATGTGATCTGGATGAGAAATATGTCACACTTGTAGATAGAAATCCCAACATCCATAAACAGGGGAGTTTGAGAAAGGATTATGTTGCATACAGGGATCACTAGCTGCAGTTTATTTTCCCAGGATGCCTTTCCCATTACCCCCACCCCTTTGCCAATGAAATCTCTACAGCCCTTAGTTCCTGTGGTTACATTGGGATATCTCAAATCACTTCAAACAAACAGTTGACAGATGAGATGGAATTCCACATTTATGAAAATATGAACCTGATATTGCATCTACCATGAAAAATCTATGAATACTAAGTGAGGGGTAAAAGCTTAATGCTTGTTTTAACCATTATGAAACCATTCCATGGCAGTGACAGTAGTGCTTGCATCTCCTTAAAGAGGTCTTCACGGGTCCCAAAATTTGTGCCTGAACCCAAAAAGACCTTGAAATTTACAACCTGGAGCCAAACCAGACCTGCATATTATTTGAAATTTGGGACCCAAACCCATACAAAACCGAAAAATGTTGGACCCGAAACCGGCTGGAAGACAGAACCGATCGGGGCTGATTTCACAGCCGATTTCTCTTAAAAGTTAATGTTAATTTACAAGTTCTCAAAACAAAACTTTGTGCCTAGCCGTGACGCTGTGACGGTTTTCTGTTATTAATTGCTAATTGAAAAAGCAGTGCTAATCCACTCGCTTGCTGTCACGGTGACTGATAACAAACGCAATATCATACATATAATTATATAAATTGTTTTAGACCATCTTTATAATAATGTTAAACAGACCTGGGACCTGTGGCGAGAGAATGGGACCTGACTCGGAACCGATTGCCTGTATCAAATGCGGGTGGACCCGTTTCGACTTCTTTCTCCTACATCCAAAGTGCTTCATAAATCTTAGCCTGTCTACTCAATGTTAAACACCTGTATTTATATTTCATGCCATGGCACATTCGTGCCATGTCTCCTGTGGCCTGCTGTCCTCATCACATCTGAGGCTAATGGGACATGTTGTCGGGGTGGTTATCACAATGCTTTAAACCCTTCTATCCTTCCAACCATCATCGCCCACTTTAACCCCACTCAACCCCAACGGCAGCCCAGTGATGGGCCACTCTCTGCAGGCTTCCACATGTCAGGGGTCCCTGTGCAGTCCACTCGCAGGGACACAGGCATGTGCACTAAAGCTGTCACCGCCTTCTACCGCTGCCAGTGCTGGAGGTTGTCTTCCCCACAGAAGTCCCAACTGGCCCACTGTGGCTGTTTGATCTTTAATACTTCTGAATGACTTTTGTTTCCCCCACTTTTAACCGTCTTTGAATTGAGATCTTAGATTTTCAAAAAGGCCTGGCAAAGTATCTGGATTCATGACATGAAAACATTATTATCATTATTATTATTATTATTCCAAAAGTCGAAATTTGATGCACTTGGCAACAATGTTGCACTTGCAGAACACAACAATAGTTGACAAGACTGCTGATGAGACTCTGGGTTAATGGATCCTATCAGCAACAGGTGGAACTGGGTGATGTTTGTTGCTCTTGAATTGTGAGAACATATAAACAGAATGCTAATTAGAGAAGTTCAGTTGTAAATGGCCCCCCACTGATAGTGAAAAATAAGTGAGGAGGGTGCATCGCCTTTTTATTACTGGTAAGGTGATAATAGCCCAAAAGATCCTTCAAATTTAGTGTAGTAACTTTGTAGAAATTTTCCTTCATTGCACTGCAACTTAACAGAAAAGCCTTTCAGCCTTCAGCTTTTATGCTAAGCTAACCACTGTCCGTAGCTTCAAATTTACTGTACAGATATGAAAGTGGTAACGCTGCACCAGAAAGAGAACAAGAATATTTCACAAACTTTCAAACTATTCTTTTAAATATAACATAAGGTAATGAAAGCTTTTGCTCCAGCTTTTTACACATATTATTAATTAGTTTAGTCTACTATCTAACTCTAACAGGGCCCTGTTATATCATTTGCATATGACAAACATCTAAGCTGAGAGAAACTTATGCAGATGACACTGCAAATCTAAAACAATCATTCATTCACATGGGGCAGCTACAGTGTGAAAGCCAACTTGCACCAAATTGGTAATCAGGGTTTACTGACACTGAACTTTTTTCTCACTTTTAAAGTGGTAAATCATTCAAATCAGACATGCTGCCAACTGGCAGAGGAGTTTGCTTTTTAGGTGTCATCAAAGTGACCCAGTTGGTTAAACCTCCAACATGTGTGAGAGTGTTTTCTTTTGGGGGAGGAGTGAAGGTCTAGGGGACTGCAGGGAGCTAATTAGAAGCTATTCTCTAACTCAGGGCCAAATGGAGCAATTATCTGGCCGAGTGAGTAGATAATTCCCTCCCATTCATCTCCCACTGTCAGGGTCCCACTACCCACCAACCTGCGCTGAGGATTGGATGCTGGGGCCTGTTGACACCTGACCTCTTTCTCCTAGTACCTGCGTCCCTCTCTCGTAGGTAACTCCCCGCTGTCTCTTAGCAATGGCCAACATAGTGGATCACCTAGCTGATAATTTATCCCATGGTTGTCACATACCATTGGCTACCCCCAACAGGATTTATGACTACCATATCTCAGGTTCACCTAATGAGTCTGTTGGATGCTGGTGGGAGAGCTGACTTAAAGGGATGATTAATGGAACAGCCTGATAGGTCCCATGTTTGAAACTTAAAAAAAAAAAAAGCAACATATGGCCTTGCTGATTGAATTAGAATTAAACATGGGGTTGGCAAAGGGACAAAAAGAAAACCTGATTACCTAGGAAAACAAAAGCTTAGCCACAATCTGCTATATTCTACAATCTGTGCATGACTTACAACAGGTGATCAGTTTGTTTTCATTCAACTTCAGTATTTTGGAACGTGGTGCGAGTTGTAGGCTAATATTTTCCACACACTGGGAGTTGAAGACCTCTGTCCAAAGTTTAACATTTCACTGCACATCCAAGGTTAGCAAGAAAGTTCATGCTGCTGACAGGAGTTGCCATCTATTACGGTGAGTATCTCACTTATAACCAATACAAAGAAGGCATCCTTTCAACACATTTTATGCACTGAAAAGAAGTGTTGAGAAAACAAGACCAAAAGACTTCACTCATGCAGAACTTAAATAAGTGAGTCAGAGGCAACATGTGAGCGTGCAGTTCTTAGAGTCGGTCCCAAAAGTGAAAAAAGAATGAGAAAATAAGTAAGCAGCGGGTAAACATTAATTGCTTAAGATAAAAATGCACATACTTGGCGTTCTTGTTCTTAGTCTCTCACTCATCGTTGTTCCTCACTCTTAATGCAGGTCAAAATAGTCTTTAGTGCTGCAGAACACATCATGTCCGTGTATTTAATTCTCAGTATGGGGACAGTCAGTTTAATAGATTTTTGTGAAATGAAGAAATATTAGAATGTGAACCTGTAAGGCGTGTTCAAACTGACGGAGCAATTGCAAACAAAGTCAATGGAAAGGAAGTGGACTCAAACAGGTGGAGACACATCTGCAACAGTTGAACTTAAACAGAACAAATCAGAGGAAAATAACAGAATGAAGTCTGGGTTGTCACACAAACATAGGCATACGCCGCACATACATGGTCAATACATATGTTCTCTCTACTACCGGTAACATACCGTGGCTGTTTCTGGTCAGTAAAAATGCACTGTGTAAACTGGCAAAATGCATGAAAAAAAAGCTTCACGTTCAATGAGAGCAAGTAAAAATGAAATAAACACCTTGCTCACAAGGTAAATGCATAACAAATACTTTGTTATGCATGCTGCAAAACATTTGACACTGGACTGTTTCCAGGAAAAGGCCTTTTTCTTCACCAAATGTTTTGTACATTAATGTAAGATTTATTTTTCGAAATTATAAATTAATTGAATTGTGAGGCTTTACAGTGAGATTTATTCACAACAAGGTTTGTGCAAGAATAATTGTATGCCAGCTCGCATCTGGTATCATAGAACCGACATGGCATCTTTGTTTTCTGATTTTTATCACACATTTACAAAAGCAAGACAGATTTTGGTCAAGGCTCCATGTTTCCAGTAGAATCAGATTAATCGTGGCCATAGCTCTAACTTCTGCCACCAGACAGGAGTCACTGAGGCGGACGGAGATTTAGGAATGTCTGGTACTGGTCGGGGCGCCACTAAAGAAATATTCAATCACTGAAGATGGAGAGAGCTCAGAAGACAACACCAGGCCTCCCCTGTCCTCCCACCTCCAGAAATACATGCCCCATCACACCTGAGTAATCTGCTCTCAGATCTGTTGCATGAGGGAACTTCTAACTTTACAGCCAAATGTCTGTGTGACAAAGTTACTTTTAAAAGCCTCATGTTCTCTGTCCTCCCCTACCGTTTTCTCTCCCTCACTTCCTCTTCTTCCCTTGCTGCTGAGGTAAGAAGACGGGGTGAGAGGAAAGGGACTGAGGCATCCACATGACCTTGAAATTAGTAGAACTCCTGGGACACAGCTTGCTGGGTGGGACTGCATAGGCAGCTGCTGGAGTTTTAACTCCCGGGTCTTTAAGATTAATGCATGCATTGGGGTTTGGGGGTGCTGAGGCAGTGGGGGGGCTTTTGGGGCATGTGCAGTTGTAGCCAGAGTGATTCAGTACAGGTCTGCACATTGTGAGGGACTCATGCTGGATGTTCTGCACTGGGACAAGAACTTATATGCTTTGTCTAGTGTGTGATAAGGGATCATAATTAAAAGATTTATGCTGTTTTGACAATTTATATCTCTTGGTCTAGATGCTATCTTGTTAAAATTATATGACCCTTGCATCATACTGCTACACAGGACCTGTGTACTGCTTCCTGTAAGGCCACACACACCAAAGACCCTGGGGACAGAGAAAGTTCCCTTGAGGTAGAACAGTGGTCCATTCGCAGCCCTTTCAGCCCTTTTAAGAGCAAAGAACATTGTATGCTTTTGTTGAACAACTGCAAATGTGTTACTTGTGAATTTAGCCTAAAGAATTGCACCTACCCAGAAGTTAGGAGGGCCATGTGTTATTCGATGCCCCCAGTAACAAATCTTCAGGGGCCTTTTCCCCAGAGCTCTTCAACCCAGGAGGCACTTTTACCTTCAGGTCCACCACAGTAGCACTTTCAAATGGAGCTTCCAGACCTCAGCTGCTCAGGCAATCAGTGCTTTTTTTTTTTTTTTGTATTATTTAGGAGTGAGTGTGGCTGTGCTCACACACGTGTGTTTGTTTGTACTCCCTGAGTATGTGTACTGTGTGGTGTGTGAATGTGTTGTAGCATGATACATATAACATATAACATATTAGTGTGACATAAATCCAATGGCCTCAGGTCCTAAGTGTCACCAACCTGGGCAAATAAATACTGACTGGCGTGTCACTGCTGTTTGACTTCTGTATGTGTACTCAGGCCACTTATATCCATTTATCCAACTGTATTTTGATTAGGTGAACAAATGTAGGAAGATAAATGCTGAAACAGTTGGTCTGTCGCATAAAATGTATATTTGTTCTGGCACTGTGAAGTGCTTTATAACACTAATCCTGTGGAGTATCATTGTGTAAACAGCATTTGAGATTATGTAAAAACATTTTAGGATTATGTAAAGGAGCAATTAGTCAGCAAAGCTGCTGGCTCCGCAGCATGCACGGACACAGCTCAGAGTAGCTGTACTCAACAAGCTCTTTCATCTGGTATTAATTGAGACATTTCATTCAAGTTTCTCTCTTCTCACATGTAAGTTTGTCTATCTTTCTGACAGGTGTTGAAATAAGGAAAGCTACTATACATTCTAACAAAGCCATCATGTCTGCTGTGGTCCATTCAGTGATTCACTCCTTTTATTCCACAATTTCTCTCTTTATTTGGATTCCCACTGACCTCATGACGTAGTGTGGAATCGGGGTATTAATCGGGACTTAGGCCCAGCCTGTTCCCGGCCTCTCATCTTGGGAGTGCCTACAAAGGTGCCCGAGCAGACCAAATCCTGGCTTCATTTCTCCATATGAACTCATTTCCTTGTGGTGGTTCTCGAGTTCATGGCAATGTAACCTGAGGAGAGCATGGACTGAGGGCCTCCAGGGGATGAAAGCATCCAAAAGCCTGAGAATTAACCCCTCAGGTCAACTGCATTATCCACCTCTATTTATAGTTAAACTTTAATTTTTACCGGGTGAAAAAAGGCAAAAAAAACAGGATTATAGGGGTCATAGCAAGAGATTTGCAGTTAATTAAATCAATCGTAGAGATTGACAAAATCTGTGGCTTTTTTCCCTTCAATATTCTGTCCACTTAGTCACATCTTAATTAGATTACATGACTAAATTTCACAATCAAGTTTTGTAAGAGTGCCCAGAATCCTTTTCTTTTTTTGTTTCAGATAGCTGACTGAAAAAGCCCATGTTCAAAAGATTTATACTATTAATATCCCATTTTTCAATTATTTATTTCAACATTGGCTCATGATAAAAATATCATGCAGCCTCCAATCCCTAATCCCTGCTTCCTCTGTTACCGCTTCACACCCACTCTTGTATTTGCTGATTGGTAATGAGGTAGAAACAGCTTCTTTAACTCTCAGCAGGTATTTCACACAGAACAGAAGTCTTTTTACATTGAAGTGGGGCTTTTACCCAGGTTTCTTTCTGGCCCAGTCTAGACGCATTAAAAGCTGACGTTGTTTAGTATACTATAGAAATAAGAAAATATGATCAGGAAAATGTTCCACAAATTGCCAATTATCAAAGAATTGCTACTGAGGGTGACTTCGCTAAAGAGGAACAGCAGCGTAAGCTATAAACAGCCACATCGTAGGAAATTCACAAATATCTTGAGCTATTCCAGGGTTAATAAACATATCCTAAAATATTCCGTTTTTAACTGTTACTCTAAATCTTTTTGAACTCCCACTCAGCTCCCATTGGGAGGAAGCAGTGCAGTCTGGCCAGCTATATTTACTTAAATCTCAGAATAGAGTCACTTTCGGTGATAGGAATATCAGTTTTGTTAAATTTGGTTGTGAAGTACTGTTACAGGACATGTACATGTGTGTGGATGGGTGCATGAGTGAACTAAATACAAACGGAAGTAAAGATAGAAACTGGTGTGTGTGTGTGTGTGTGTGTGAGTGAGTGAGACTGGATCAATCCTTTATTAAGGTTTGTTTGTGGGTATAAGAAATAAGAAGAAAGATAACCTTTATCATTCAAATGTAACACAAATAAAATACAGTACTAGAACATACAACAACACACAAATAGATAAATATATTACTGTACTGTCTATTTCCAACTTGTGTTTTGAAAAATAAGTTGAAAAAATAACAAACCCACAAACAGAGATAAACAATAGAAACAGGCAAAAGATGTAAGAATATGAAGTACCTTAAAGGGGGATGGGTTCCCTTGCTGTCATACAAGCCCTGAAATGTCTATGGCACGATATTAGGCCATGATGTGAAGTTTTTTACTCTTATCTCCTTTAACGAATAATCCTGCTAGAACCGAAGTTAAACGACAGCAGTTCTAAAATGAGCTGGGGCAAACAATTTGGGGATAAATTCTGGCTTACAGTACTGTGTCTTACTATTTAAGTTATACAGGTTGAGTATAGCAATCTTTCAAAGTTGACTTATTGGCTTGAAAAAAGCACAAGTGCAACCAATAACATTAATCGTGGTCTTGTTCCATTAAGGTTGGCCAGAAAGCCATGCTAGGGAGCCAGCATGTGCAGTACCCTGTTACTGGCACAACTACATGAAATTATTAATGTTATTAGTTACACCTGTGTTTGGCAAGTCCGACTGTGAAAAGCTGCACTGGTTATAGGAGAGAAAGGACTGGGTTCTATTTGAGACAGCTCACAATGCAATGAATGGTTATTGAGTGGAAAATGAAGACCAGGTGACACCTTAAATGAGAAGATAGATGATCATCTGTTTCAGCATGATAATGACCAAGCTGTAATTGCTCCAACAGTATGGTCTTCTCCTTGTATTGCTTCATTATACCCCGCCCATCTCTCTTACTGCAGTTTGCAGCTGCCCCCCCCATCCCATAGTAATGCAAACCCCTGCCCAGAGCACAAAGGGAGCCTGTGTGAGGTGTTCACCTACCCCCACCACCCACCTCTCTCCACTCCCACCCCAACCAGCCTCTCTCCCCCAGTGTGGCTGATGTGCTCCATTTGCTGGATGATGGACTGAGCGGGACAAGGCAAAAGTTCACACACCTTTCCTGTTCACATGGCTGGGAGGCCGGCTTGACCCCGCTGGGCTGCTCAGGGGCCACCTCCCATGTGCCACTGCTGGCTGCTGGCCCTCCTCCTCTTTGCACTACAATTTGTCCCCTCATTTAAGGCCAGCCACGCCTCTGTTGTCCTAATGCCATAACTGCTCTCAACTACGCTCGAGCTGCCATTTCCTTTCCATGGATGGAGAAAGGAGGGGGTCTAGGGGGGAGGTAAAGAGAGAGAGGAGTTTCTTTGTATAAGGTCAAGTGTTGCTACTATACGAACACACAATGAACATACTATGGTTCAGCTAATGTACCAATTTTGCTAAGACAGAAATACCAGTCTTTTCCCCAAAATTCATGTGCTTGTTCTTTTCCTTTCATACCTGTACCACAACATCCTGTCAAAAAGATGTGGATTGCAGTTTGCAGAGGCCACAATTTTTTAAGGAATATTTTTTGCCCACAATGTTAACAGGGATGTGTCTGATAGAAAAGTGTGTGTTTGCGTCTTTAATCAGTACGTGCTCAGCATGTGCGGCAGGCAAAACAAACGGTAGAGCCACCATGCTTCCTCTTTTCCCACAATTCAGCTGTCTCAGTGGAAATGATCTCCCAGTGACTGAGCATAATTTGGCATCCCCACCCCCGCCCCCCTTCACCACCACCACCACCACCACCTTCCCTCAGCACACAGACACCAACCCTCTGACCCCCCACACATGCGCGCCGCCCTCACTTACTCCCCTCGTGAACACACTCCACTTTAGCCCAGAGGAATTCATTTTCTAATTTTCCTTGACTGAGAAAACAATACACATGCCTTAACAATGTTGACATCTCTAATGCCTTAAAACGCAGTAGTAATGGAGCTTTGATTGGTAGTAAGTGGATACAGGATTACAAACACACATAGGGAGCTCCCTCACTGTACTGTAGTCTTTTTGACCTCCACTGAACAAATATATGAGAGGTGAAATAAAGTGAAATAAGGAAGGGTAATCTGTTTATGGACTCCCTTTAACAGAAATTTACACTGAATTAACAGTTGATGTTAAAAATGAAAATATTGGGGAAGGTATAATATAATCCAACATTTCCAAAGTAATTTAAGTTAAATTCAGAGTCTAGGGCATTCTTTGTTTGTGGTTATACACTAACTATGGAGTAACACATTTAGACTTTATATGTGATTTATTTCTATTGCAATAAAGGTCAGACAAACTTGAAACACATGACTGAGGACAACAGCTCAATCTCATGACCCACACAAACTAGGCTAACAAATCTGACCTGGTTGATTTTTTTATCATTGCATGATGAGATGAGATTTATTTTACAGCCCGATACACCTTGTTAAAGATAGCTAGTTGTCGATTAAGCAACAGTTACGTTTAGGCTACATTTAGTCAATCTACAGCTATAAGTGTGTTTGTGCTTGTGTTTGTGTGGGTCGGTAGGTGCTCATGGCCCTGAGCTGCAGTATGTGATAGTGATTGCAAATGCCTCGTCATCATTTGTTAATCAGATGGTCTTTTTCTGAGGCTTCCTCTGCCATTACTTCTTCATGTTCCTCAGCAGGGCAATAATCCAAAAACAAATCAAATGCCTCATTCACAGTTTGTCGCTCGCTCATTGTGGTGCTACCACAGAATGACATGTGAGCAAAATAGAAAACTCTAATTTGTAGACCAAAGTTATGAAAACCAATCATAACTGATCAGGGTAGAAACAAGTCATGTAACAATTGGGTACAACTTTAATACAAATATCTGGTTTGCAAACACTTGAATTGAATATGTTATCTTTCAAAAAAAGTTAAATGACACAGTTTATATGCAGTATATTCCTTTATATATTTGAACAACAACCAGACTGGTTTTTTATCACTGTCAACCATAGTTAACATTGTATAGAGGACTAAGCTGCTGCATGTGCATGTGATGATAGAGATTACATCAAAACAAACGAGGCATGTGCATGATGCAGTAGCTTGCGGATTGAGGTCATTCGGTCCACCCTTGTGAAAATGTAATTAAATATTTTTAGAAGAGCGGATGCTGAAATTCACAGTATTGCTAAATGTAAAATAATCTTCATTTGTTTAAACACTGAAATTATCGTGTAGATTAACTAAAATACAGCAAGGTAGTGAAGTAAATGACAGTCTACTATGATGGAAATCACCTATCTAAGGTTACATTCTGCAGGCTTCCCATGACAAGTCCTTGTTCGACAGCACTCATTAACCAGTTTGTCTCCCATGAACACCTCTGTCTGTTATAAAGGCTAATTGTTAGCTAAGTTAACGGCAGCAGCAACTTCCCTTCCTCAGCCAGCCGATCTATAGCGGCCCACATTTTTGCTTGAGACAATTCACACCAGTGCACCTGTCACATTCCACATAATATAGAAATAGTGGTGGTGATATTTTATGTGCAGTTTGACACTTTCATTACTGTGCCATTCCATGCAATACATCAACTTACAATACTGTACATGTACTTATATATAATATATTATTTTTTTGTTTCTAAAATGAAAAACTTTATTTTGTAAGTGTGGCTACAGCTTGATTTGACAATACAATATTTTTGCAATGATAAGTGTAAGAAGAAACCAAGCCACATTACGACTAAAATTAGGAAGCAGAGGTGAATTTGCACATGTGTGTTTTACAACTTTGCTGGCTGTAATAGCTGATTACCAATTGCTGATAACACAGACTAATTAGGGTCAGCAATCACCCGACCTGAGGTGGATCTTTAACATCATGCTCTGTGTGTACTAGAATTAGTAGCCAATGTGAGTGATTTACATACAGTATTTGATGTTAACCTATTAATGAAATGGTACACCCGTCATTATATATAACGGACAAAATAACTTTGCTTTCCTGTGCAGCAACAGACCAAATTGTGACACAAAATCATAAAGTCATTTCAGCAAAACTGTTAATGTTCATTCCAGGCTTAAAGGAATAATTCAACATTTTGGGAGGCACACTTTTTTTGCTTTATTGCTGAATTAGATGAGACCATTGATACCACTCTCATATCTCATATCTGGTTAGTATGAAGCTACAGCCAGCGGCTGGTTAGCTTAGCTTAGCATAAAGGCTGGTAACGGGGGGAAACAGCTAGCCTGAATCTGTTGACAGTAACAAAATCCACTAATTAACACTTTATTCACTAATTAACGCCTTATATATTCTTTGTTTAATCTATAAAAAAGCTAAATATAATATTATGGTTTTACAAGGGGTTATGTGCTGGACTATTTCTTGAACAGAGTCACTGAAAGGGTGCCAGGCGATGGCTGTAGCCTTACATTTACCACACCAATATTAGAGTGTTATCAATTTTCTCATCTAACATTAGTACTGAATAAAAGACTGAAACAATGCAATTCCTGCTAATGTGAGTTAATGATGTGAAGACAAAGAAACAATTTTTTTCTAAATTAATAAGATGTGTTAGTCATTCACCTTGTGTATTTATAAATTATTATTTTTTTCCAAATCAAGAAAATTAACTCATCAGTCTACATTCTGAATGCATGTAACTTGTTGTTTGCAAGAAAGTTAAAAAGCTTATTTCCCAAAATGTCAATCTATTCCTTTAAGGGTCAAAGAAACTTCAAGTTTAAAGGACATGCCTGGAAAAATAGGCCAAAAGTCATGCAGTCATTTAATAGTGTAGTAATGTTAATTTATTTGCATAGGCATGTCACAAACCACTCAAACGCTTTCTTGCTTTGTGATATGAGACTTCTGTCTGACCCTTGAGAGATGACATCTCTCCCATGTCCATGATTCCCTGACCTCATCATGTCCCCCGCCATTTATGTGTTACCATAAAAATCATCTGTTTCTGGCAAACCAGCCGCTGAGTGACTTATGCCTGGCTCAGCAGTCAGGAGGCGGCAAGGAAGGCAGGCCAATCCTGAAGACAGGCAAGTTGCAGTTCAGCGGCCCACACACACAAAAAAAGACCCCTTCAATCATTCCCATGGTTCTTATTCTGGGCAGCAAGCATGGTGTCTACAGTTTCCCAGGCCCCTCCTAAAAAATGACACATTCTCAGACCAGATGCTTTAGACAGCAGCACAGAGCTGTGATTATTAGCAGGGCCCTCTTTTCTTGTCCGAGAGACGGGCCATGCTATTTTTAACCAACGATGAAAGTTTGAATATCCTTCCACCCCTTGAGCACACCAACACCCGCTGCCAGATATTGCAGGGTTTCAGCCCAGACAAGGGGTGTCTGGAGGGCATGGCTCCCATTCAGAGCAGCGAGACAGTACTATGCCATTACTGGCAATGCTACATTTACTTTCTCTCACTGCATATAACCCAGGGTTGAAAGCTAAAAACGGCTATCGATGAGTGATTGAGAATGCTGTAAGGTTGGTCTGGAGCTTTATGAAGGCTTGAGACTGCCTTCTTGTTCCTTTGTTAGCTGGCAGTGATTGCCAGTGGCATTCCAAGAAGCTATATTTCCCATACATTCCTACATGTTTGAAGGGGGTTTCTGCACTGTGGGCTGTCAAGAGCAAAATGCGGATGACAAGCTGGGATTGAGAGCAGAATGAGGGCTGTCAAAGCTCTGCTGTATTAGATCTGATGAAGAAAGACAAACGCTTACATACAGGACAAAATAATGTCTGCTACACAGCACAGGCAGGAATCATTGTTTTTCGCTGCTTGCACTCACTTTGAACCGGGAAATGACTTGGAACCAAAACAATTTTTTCTGTGATTCCGCACTGCCTCTCTGATCTGCTTTTCTACTTACTGTTGCTTGTCGTCATGAAAAAAAATGATGCTGCACATTTGTTGCATGGGGAATTTGTGTTTGCAAACAACAAAATCATGTGTGCTCAATTTTATCATTTTTTCTGATTTGACAACGCTGATCACTGGTTGTACAGAATTAAAATCATTTGAGCCTTATGTGCTTTATGTACAGTAGGGGGAGTGATGGGGGTTTTTGTTGTGAGGTCAGACAAAGTGCATTTACAGTGCATTAATTGAATCAATGTCTGACCTCAAAATGTGCTGTGTCTAGAGGTCCTGGCTGCAGTACAAGGGGTGCACAGTTTGCACAGCCTGTTTGGCCCACATTAGTTCGCTCAAGCATTTTAACTACGTAGATGTAAAAGAAAAGCTGATGGTCATTGTAATTCCCTGACTCATTGCTTATCATGTGCAGACAGTCGGCATCCACTCAACAGATCTCAGGCAGCGGCAGCCTTAAATCCAATGACCAGCTCTAGCATCAGCTGACTGAGCATCTAAGACAAGGTTGATGAATAATGTGATTATCAGTGTCCTGCACCCACAGACGACCACCACTGCAAAATACTGTTACACCAGCTGTGTGCGCACATATTTCTTCTTTAAACTGTAACTCATAAACAAATACAGGTACAGATTATGCAAATTGTTTTTGCAAGCACATGTAAGTGATAAACCTGACATGCTATATCGTTATAATGATGGCTCTCTGCCAAACAACTAGTAAGAATTCCTCCTGCTCCTCAGACTGCTGCAGGCGCCAGCCACCACTGCACTGGAAATTACTTAGCCAAGGGGAGGAGAGGAGAGGAGAGGAGAGGAAAGAAAGACTATTTTAGGAGTTTGCCTAAAAATATTTCATAAATAATGTCAGGAATGAGTGTACATAGGTCAATGTGAGTTTATGAGTCACTAATAATGCCTGAGATTGCAGAAGGGCTGAAAAATGTATGTGATGCATAGAGAGATCTGTGTGTTTGTGCATTCATTGTTCTGTGTGTGTGTGTGTGTGTGTGTGTGTGTGGGGGGGGGGGGGGGGGTAAATGGAAAGAACATTCAAACTTCTATCATGCTTTTTCTCTCTTAAGCTCTCTCGCTCCTCCTTCCATCACTCTTTCCCTCATCTCTCCATCTCTCTAGGGGAGCAAGGTCTCAGAGTTTCTCAGGAATGTTGACTTCTCTGTGCCTCGGTCCCCTGGGGGACGTTGGTAGGGGTCTTGACCCTTCTCCTCCTGTATCCCTGGAGCCTATCAGCTAACTAAGTTAGCATGAGATAGCCCTCTGCTCCTGGCCCCCCGTTGCAGCCTCTTTTCCTTCCCTCCCTTTTTTGTTTCCCTCACCCTGGGCTAATATGAGACAGGAGCTTCATTAGAAGCAGGAGAACATCCATCACACTACTGTCTAATCTTGGCCCATGGCAAAATTTGTCTTTCAACCCCTGTCCTCCTAACTCACACTATGTGCCCAGACACTGATGAAATCTCCTTTGCTAATCCGTTTCTGGGCAGTAGTGCCATCCAGACATCTGTTGGTATATGCCACGATGATGGCTCAGGTTTCTCTTTCACACTCTGACATTTTCCATTTCAAGCAATCAACTGCAATCAGCTTAATTTATGAATGCATGAGATCTAAGAAATGTAATTATACTGTATGTGACCACACATCAAACTCTTCAGACATTTAAAACATATTTGTTAGAAATTGTACTGTAGTGTAATACAATTGTAGTGTAAATACAATGATGTCCTCTCCAGCTGCTCAGAGCAGAACTGACCTCCCATGTGTTTCCATCACCTGGAAGAAGCTGTTGTTTAGCTCTGCAGCGTTAACTGATGCCGTGGGGAGCCTTTTATATGTCATCAAAGTTGTCAGGTCACTCACAATCATTGTGAATTTGGCCTATATGTCTTTGTGCAGCCACATGCATATGGAAAGTGGCAATGCATTCTCTGATAGAAAGTTGTATTTGTTTTGTTACAGAGAACCAAACTAAACAGCTCCAAAGTCTTTGGTCATTACATAGAGCTAAGCATACATATGGTTGATATAAGTGGCTGACTTGTTGCAAGTTACAAGATGAGATGCTTCAAGTTTTGAACTTTACTAGGACATTACTTTCATGATGGGCATAAAAAGGCCTAATGTTTTTGACTTGTATATTATTTACCTTTTTACGAGACTATCATGGTCGTCAGTATCACCCAACTGACTGTTTGGTAGAGAGTGGGAAGGGCTTCAGTTATAGGGATACCTGCCAGCAATCATGCTTTTACTTGGTGTCATCTGACTTTGAAGACTGTCTTCCCTATTATGATTTTTAGCGCATCATATTAGTTACAGCTGTCCTCTCTCTTTGACGATATGAGAAACTAATCTTCTAATCTACCTTAGAAAGATTTAAAACTACATAAAATAACCGCATTATATGTTTTTTGTTGCATAGTAATAACTGCTCCGACCATCAGTGATGAATGGCCGTTGCAATCAAATAAAAACAATCACAAGAAAAAAACAGAGTTAGCCATTATCCAAAATTAGTGGCATGAAAAAAATGTTTTGCATGCCACCGAATTGAAGAGATTTAATTCATAATACATTTATAAAAATGTTTTTTTATAATGTTGTCAAGCAGGGTTCAGAGCCCATACTC
This sequence comes from Lateolabrax maculatus, assembly GCA_031216445.1. Taxonomy (NCBI): domain Eukaryota; kingdom Metazoa; phylum Chordata; class Actinopteri; order Acropomatiformes; family Lateolabracidae; genus Lateolabrax; species Lateolabrax maculatus. The sequence goes on along the minus strand of CM062203.1, from coordinate 11,607,530 downwards.
AATATAGCCTTTCATACATACAGAACTGTCAAATGTTCCACTTTAGCCCCTTAAAGGTAATTTGCTGAGTTTTTTACTTCTTGTACACTATGGAGCAGTTTTGATGTTGATGATGATTTAGGTTTTTTTTATTGTTGCCATTACATTACAACCCTATTGGTATATGTAATTGTCTATTCCTCTTCAGAACTTCAAACATTTTATTGTCACCTTTAAAACAGAAACCTTGAACAGAAAACAGACTGATAATATAGCCACTGGCCTTTAGAGCTTAACGTCTGACCCCTGCTGTGACCTTTCAATCTCATGCAGACAATATTTATCAGGACCATGACTTGAAGATGACTGTTCTGCCTCCTGTTTGTTGCGTATTTTCTCAAGCCTTTCTTATTTCCCTGTAAGGTCAGTAACCCTTCAATTTTCTCCCACACACTAGTTAGTATTGCCCGGCTCTAGCACTGGTCCACCTCTTGTTCTCCTCACCCCTCACATTGCCTGGGGTGCTGCTTGAACTTAGGGACACTCTTCGTCCCTCAGTGGGAGAACTTGGAACCAGGAGGAAATGGGCTTTTTCCCAAGGTTGGGACAGGCAATGCAAGAGAAAACATGAGGATTGGCTTAAAAGAGGAAACATGGAGATTAGAGGGGCTGAAAAAGAAATGCTGTTTAAAAAGAGTGTCACTGCGGAGAAGATGTTAAAAAAAATGGTTCAGTAAAGAGTGCATGGACATTGTGACTTAAATAGCTTGAGGGTAAAGTTGCTCGATTAGAAGGTCAAAGTTTGAATGTGGAGGTTCAAATAAGAGAGGCATCAATGAACTTCTAACCTAAAATCTGGATTTGGTTATGTTACAAGTCCTTTTGTGCCATCATTTCTCAGTGCACCCTTGTTGTGCCACGTTAAATATGAAACCACTAAATACTGGCTATTAGTTATTATTTACGATTTCCATTCTGGAACTAAAAAACAAAGGAAGTGGACAAGTCCATACCTTGTTTAAAATGAACCTCACAATTTTCCTCCCCCTCACTTGAGCCATTTATTGCTCGTCTCTTAAATGGACTAGCAGCCTGCAGACGGATATTACTCATAACTCCAGCCACTGCCAAGTCCTGGTCTGAGGGCCATTAAGGTGTTTAAAGTCAGCCATTCATATTTGTGCTGGATTGCCTTTTTGTCTATTTTAAATATTCCCCTGAAATGTTTTTTTCAATGAAATATAGCCATGATGATTAACTGAGAGTGCACTGCATCATACCTTACCATCCTGCAGGCATCATTCAACACCTTACATATTATACAGTCAAATTACACCTTCATATTTTCCTGAAAGTATAGCCGGCTATATTTTACTTTAAACAAGTTGAATAGGAACTTTGGCCAACCTGTGGCATTAAATTTAGGCAATAAAATCGTAGAAGGTGAGTCATTTTTCTTTGTTTACTACCTCCAGTCGTTGGTTGCTAATAGGAAGCTATACAAGAGCTGGACCCCATGTACCTGTTTATGGTGTGTTCACTTTATTTCAATTTGAAATGTACTTGTAACAAAGTAAAGGTGCAATCAGACAGGAAGCAAAACAAATCTTTGCCTCATAATGCACAAATTTGACTGCTGGGTTGTTTCTCTTTATTATACTTAGTTTATATGCAATCGTGCTGCTTCTAAAATTAATGAAACCTTGTTATCAGACAGTATTGTAGAATTCACACAAACACAAGTCAATTCCTGTGTAAGGTATATCCTCACATCATTTTTTTTGTAGTCCCAAATCTGCCGGATGTCATCCAAGTAGGTAAAACTGAAGCATTAAAATCAGGGTTGCTCTTCATCATAGGTATATATATTTTATTTTGTCACATTAATTCTATATAACCAGTTTTATGAATTTAATACTTCACTAGACAACCTTAGTGTGTGATTGGCTACTGAAAACAAGGCTGTGTTTTACATTTCATTTTACATTTTTTGTGTATTTCTAGCTTGAATTGTATATAGACTACACGTTTTCCTGCCATAACAATTTTGTTTTTAAAGGTGAAATTTAAAACATAGCACTCATTCTAATCATGCACTATCTTAATAATAATGAGTTTTTGGAAGCCACAGTTTCTCTCAGCCTGTAAACTCCTTTTTTGCTGCTTGAAATTACTAAACTGTGACGCATTGCAGTGGAAGCTCAATAAATGAGTGAGTGAAACTAGCTTTTCTGTGTGCCTGTTCAGAAAGGCCCCTTGGGGGTGCTTTACCCTGGAAGACTCTTTATATGAGAGGCCGGGGAGTCGTCCACACGGCTTGAGTTACACCAGGCCCCTGTGACCTCGAAGTCACAGGGCTAAATGCAAAAGTGACAATGTGGATAATTGGCTGCTAAAGATAATGGACTGCTGATTGAGATCAATGACTTTCCCAAACACAGAAGTGTTTGGGAAAGTAAACTAGCACTGAATGAATTCAAGGCTAAAATGTGGAGAAGCACTGAACAATAGGGGGCCTGAAGTAATGGAGATGCTCAGTTGACTTGAAATGTGTAGAGAGACAGCTTTGTAAACACCACTGTCAATCATAGCACACACACATTTACACTCTCATGCATGAGAGCTCACAAACAAAGCCACAGGCATGCACACACATGCACATTCACAAATACTACAGACAAGTGGTACATGTAGGAAAACTGTATTACATCTTGGTTTTATAGTAATGTGATATAAGTTTTTATTAAAATATAACCACTGTGTAAGAGAATTGTCCCAGGAGAAAGAGTAAACAATTTCTCTCTTAAAAGTGCCTTTGCACACACATGGACATACACCCAAAGATATACAGTATATTTTTAATTGGTAAACATATGCTTACATAGATTTTTAATCTAAAACTTTTAGTCTAAAAGACTTGATTTAAAGGCGTTACTTCAGCAGACTGATTGAATAAGCTGTGATAAGTCAAACAGGTGACAAGTTCAAATAATGTGAACTGTAAATGCAGCATGCAATGGCAATGGTAGTGCTTCTACAAGGTTAATCTCTCTTCCCATACAATTACAATGGGCTGAAGCCACCACAAAGCAAATGATGTATGTCTAAACCATGTCTGTCTGTACATCAGTGTGGCTGTGGTTTGACATTTCTGTCACTCTGGGACTTTGGCATTTAACTACTAACCCAGGTTTCTTCCATAAGGCACAGAGTGTTCTCACATGGTGGTACTAGTTCTCTTGAGGGAACTTCTGCTAAAGTGAAAAAAGTTAAGTGAAGTCATATGAAAGAAGCAGGGCTCCCTTGTTATCTATAATGTAAAACATTATAACATGTAACACAGTAAGAGTTTTGTTTGGATGTTTATGAAGCTATTTTGAAACTTTTATAATACTCTTAATGCTCTTTATTTTTCTCTTAATCAACCAATACCTACTGGGGGCACTGATACTGCTGCAATGAAAAAAACATGTTATTGTATTGGCCCATTGACATTTTAATTGCAAGCAGTACGTGATCGCACAGGATTTTAATTGCACACTTTTATGTTTGAGAAAATGAACAAAAATAGAAAATCAAGCCACATAGAAAATACTGAACTGTGGTTTAGGCTGTCACAGATTGTTTAGGAGGCTAGCCACATCCTCTGAGAAAACATGTCCAAAAGTGGCACAGCAGGATCCATCTATCCTCATCACACACTCAAGGCAAAGAGACAAAAGATAGCCATCTTCAAACAAAGTAAGTACAACAAGGAATTGACCTTGATTAGGACTAATGTATGGCAGGAAAAGAAGCAGTGACAAGCCGAGGCAGAGTTTAGCCTGGGTGAGATGCTGCTGGGGGCTTAAGTGAGGGAGGTGGAGCAGGGCGGGTTATAGTGATGCTTTGGGGCTTTGATGTAAACAAGATGAATATCTTGCATGTTTATGCTTAAATTTGGTGCCCACTTGAGAGAAGATTGGTTACAAATTGAAAAATGAAGATCAGGTGCAGAGTCTGGGAGTAATACTCACCTCCCTTAGTGGAAAGTGCATACTCATATGCCTACAGTACACACACACACACACACACACATGCCCACAGGCACAGAAACTCTCCATTTTCTCATGTCCCCTTTAACAAGCCCCATCTCAGTCCATCAGAGTATCCAGGATCCTCTGCAGGTCCACAAAGCTCAGCTGACACTTCCCCGCCTCTGCCAGGCTGGTGGAAGTTAGTGGCAGTTTGCATTACACAACTCCTTTTACTTTCACCAGCCAAATGCGCGCCCATAAACTCTCTGTTAATGTATTTTTGTCACATATTTAAGAAAGTCGTAAGAGTATTTATAGACCATCCGTAGTGAAGAGGGGAAAGGGAGCCCTAACTTCAGTTGCACTGCTGCTACCCTCTGTCCTGGGAGAATAAAAACATCTTGTTTTCATTACTGGGGGGTCAGGGGTGGGGGGAGGGCAGAGGAAGAGGGAGGAGGAGTGAAGGTAGCAGTTTAATGTGCATGTTTGTCTGAGTGTTTCAGTGTACGTGTGTGCAGATGTGTACAGTAAATGTGTGGTGTATGTAAATGTCCACAGAACTACCATTAGCAGATGGTTCAGCGTCCGCAGACAAAGGCAGAATAAAGAGCTGATGACATCCAGATGACAAACATCCTCTTTTACACTGAGCTATCTGTCAAGGAACTGTGGTTAGCTGACATGACATCACTAAGCATCCAATTGTGTTTTTGCTTGTGACAACTTTCTGTTTTAGACATTTGCAGAACATCATTTTGTGTGATAATGGTGGTAATGTGGTCAGTGAGTTTATAACTCTTTAAATGCTGCTTCGTCTGACCTAGCTACCTTCTCTCTTCTCCAGGCCCTGTTTCTGCAGAGCTGGCTTTCTCAGACTGCGTGCAAATCCATATACATACACACACAGGCACACAAGGACACGTTTAAAGCAGGACCAACCTTGGCCAACAGGAACTTCTTTCTTTTTTAACATTCATACTCCACTCATTTCAAGTGACAAGAATTGTCACATTTAGTGCATTTACATACCTATAAGTAATTCAGGTTACAGTCTCCTTTCTGCAGTAACCTAATATTTTAAACCTCACATATACAAAAAAACAAGTTTCTGTTATTAGGGTAGAAAATTAGCTGAAAACCCAGTTTCCCCAGGTAGAGGTTTCTTGAAAAAGCAGATTTTGGCCATGTTTAAACATAAACTTTGAATCTACTTTTTACATGTACGCATGTGCCTGACAAGGTTTGAATATAGTACAAAAACCGACAAAGACAGTGGACGCGCACACAGTTCTGTTTACACTATATGGGGTGTCTGCATAAGCGGACATGTTAACTCATGTTTGTTGACGCGTATGATCCTCACGGGACAAAATTTGCATTTTGCGAACTCTGGGGCCATGTGCATACAGAAACCTTAAATGTGACTTAAGATCATTGATAGCTCTGCAGCAGCATGAAAATAAGAATTATCATGTTGCGATGTGTCATTCATATACATATAACCTTATGTCTCAGAGTAACACTCCATGTGTGCATGTAAATGTACTGATTGTATTCTACACCATCTCTGAGGAGTCAGCAGCAACAGAAATACTGTTGTATTCAAGTTGAGGAGAAAGTGCAGAAAAGCACACAAAAAAGTGATAAAACGGAATAGTGTACTTACTTTACTATAGTAAAAATAGTGTAAATGGACCGAACTAGGTAGATGTTTAAGGAAGTGATACTGTGTTGAACATATACTTTTTGTCTTCTGAATTTAATACAATTTGTGTAAATCAGTTTAAACATAGTGTTACCCTTTTTATTCAGCCAACTTATTGGAAGATGATATGACTGAAAACTTTGGGAGTAAAGTCTTTGGGTCAATTGATGAGCAGCAAAGGTGTTTATTGGTACAGGCGGACTTGTAAAGTGTCAGAGATCCTGTAAAAACACCACACACACACACACACACACACACACACACAGAAACAATCACATCCTACCTGAAACACCCTGCTGTTACCAACAACATGGGAGATAACGCTGTTTCCTCTCCTTCCTATGGGCTTGTCTTTATCACTTCACATGTGTGTTTATAAATGGTAATCTATTCATACAGGACGAGCTGTCAGACACAAAAATGTTTTTTCTCTGTCCTTATCACACATGGCTTATACTCCGTCACAACCACAATATTGACTGTCCATCTCCACCATCAATGTCTATCAGAATTAACCAGCAACACGCTCCACCAACTAAGAACGGCAATGCACCACCTTCCACAGAATTTAGAGAGCTATAATAATAATAATATACTGTATGCATTGTTCAAAAGTTTGTTTTTCAAGAGTGTTGGTGTGTTACTTTGTGATTTTACCGATTAGATGAATGATTGTATATCGAAACCACACGGCTTTTATAACCTTGATATTTTAAATGATTGAATAATTACTTAGTAAAGTTAAAGCAAACACATTGCTATAGGGAGATGGTGTCATGGTGCTGGCAGCATACAAAAGCATTTTCAAATGTAATACATCTGTTTCAGTTAAATCATTGACTTTAATTATTTGTCATAACTTAATTTCAAAACCTTCAAACCTTTTTTTTCAGAGGGGAATGTATTTGTCAACAAAGTCAACAGCTGAAAACTTAGATACAACAGCAAAATATCCCTGCAGAAATTAACCCTAACTCCATACCAAAGCTGACATTGTTCCTTGATTAACAGCCTACAGTAGTTCCAAAGGCAGCACGACTGGTGTCTCCATCCTCTGAAGGTTCTTTGAACACAGCGGCAAACATGTGTAGTGGAAGTGTCGGAAACAGGTGCTTTGAGGCTCAGGCAGCTCGCCCTGTTTGATATCCTTTATAAGAAACAGACGGTAAGTGTCGGGCGTGTCCATAAACACAGCAAGCACAAGCCTGTGGAAACCACTGCATGTCAGTTCCCCTGTGCTATTAGATGGTGAAGGATAGGGCATTTCAACACATTTATTATGACTCAGTTTTAAGCAAAAACCATGGATAAAAAATTGGAAAGTTGGTATGATCCACAGCTGTATGAGCTCATTAAATATATTTTACGAATATGTCTGCTGCATCCACTAGAAATAAATAAAAAAAATAAATCCTGTAACCATAACGTGAGACAGCAAAAGTGTTGATAAAAAGTTGATACTAATAAGCGACATACGGGCACACCTGGGCTGGCCTGAAAAAGCAAACAGGCCTTTGTAATTGCCTGTAACTTTGCTCTCATGCGGTCATCTTTAACATTTCCATGATTTCTATTTGATTCTAATGGAGTTATAGAGATAATAGGCAGTCAAGTCTGGCTGACGGTATGTTATACAACCCAAACTGTCCTACGACAGTACACACATGGAAGTTAGATTGAATGTTAAGCAACTTCTTTTAAAACACATAATCTGTTCCCAGAAGCGACCGTTAAGTACAGATCTCACATCAGGAGATTCCTCTTCTTTAGAAAGACATCAAGGCTGAATGTGTCACTCCCATGCTTCCCCGGGAGAAGCAGAGGCCAGAACTACCGACATGCTCAACCTCCACCCAAATGATGCTGGCACAATAAAAATAAATCGCTTCTGATGATGTGTTAATCCAATCTGACAAAACGTCTCGCCTCTGAATTAAGATGTCATTTTTATCACCAAAGTGACACCTGTTTATAATAGGAGGCCTGGAATGACTTATGTGCCTGTTATTCTTGCCTGTGAGCAGAGAAAGTGAGGGGAACTGGGCTGATACGTGTGGCCTCGTATTTCACCATCACTAGAGCATGGTTGAAATGAGCTCACAAGGGAGTGCTATGAAATTTTACTGTAGAAATTAATTCTTTTGAACAGCTAGATTGGGGTCGCATTAAATGTGCAGATACCTCAGTTTCCACACGTCCCTTTCATGCCATCTGTCAGTATATTTTTTTTTATTTTAACTCTAAACCTAAAATTTAATGCACGTGAGAAATCCCTCCAATGATTGTATATAGCATGCTTCATTTATCAGGACTTGGCTTGGTTGACCCTAACACAATAGTTCAGTACATACACTCTTTAACTTGCACCCACACACACAGCACACAAAGACTCCAACGTCACAGAATGATCAGAATCAGCTTCCTGTGTAGCTGAATGCTTTGGCTCTGTTGCTGTCAGACTAAACTGTGGGGAGTCGGAGCATGCAGTCCAGATGTGAGCCAAGGTGTCCGCCCTCTCAGGCTAATCAGATTGATTAGGGGCAGTAATCTGGCGGGCTGGCACTGGACTCTGCTCTTCATGAGGCTGAGCAGTGAGAACTCACAAGATGGCTCGATGTTACACAGTCCAGAGCAGCTTAGGCCTGCCTTCTCCTCCAGTCCACTGACATGTGAATGGTTAGGCAGAGTGGGGTTCTTCAGAGTGGGACTATAGTATAGTATGTCTGTTTTAAATCAAAACCACAGACTGAAAAAGACCCAGTCACATTGGGCATTCTCAGACTGGTCCTCGGCATATTTTTATCCTGTTTTTTGATGTAATATTGAAATAATTCTTGCCTTTTCAACTTGACTTCCTTCCATCGGATGAAACTGCCCAAAACTTCAAATCAAAGCAGTCAGCATATAAGAGGGGAGCGGAGCTTATAAACAGGCACAGCAACAGGAGGTCTTATTCAGCTCCGGCCTGAATTTCAGACTTTGAATCCAACCCATTGAAATGATTTGAGAGGGATGTGGGAACTAAGATAGTGGCGCTGACAAGCTCGCCCAATGATCAGAAGAGGAAATGCTGCTCTCAATGACCTTACTGTTACCCTTAACAACGCCACATAAGTCTCCTCTTTCTGATACCGGTCTGGGTTTGAAACATCCAATTCAGTCCCATCCCAGGAACTAGCCTTCCTCTCATTTCCTGTCTGCACAACAGCCGTCGCCTGTTTAAATTACGCCCCAGTGCCTCCAGAGTTCCCCTGCACATAGCTACACTCTCTCCTGCTGTCTTTCTCCCCTCTCTCTCTCTTTCTGTCTCTTTCTCTCTCTCCATCCCTATTGGCTCCAGCTGCCTCCAAAGCCATGTTTTTCTGGAAAGACCACAAGACGCTAACTGGGTAGATTGCTGATTGATGCCCTGCAAGCTCCAGAGAACAGCTGGTGATGAAAAAATAGACTACAGGTTTTTTGGCTGACAGAAGGTTTTATTGGGATTGTTTAGTGTATTTGCTTTCGGTTTGCTTGCCGGTTTTTGGTGGTAGACAGCAGCAGTGAATATATTTACAGCAATCTTTGGTAAAAATTAACGTATAATGCCCATTGATTACTGTTGTGTTCCATCATTATATGTCTGCTGCTGTATTATTATTTTACACATATTTAGATTAATTACTTAGTTTATACCATGAGGCAGCAATATCCTAAAGCAGACCTAGAAATGGCTGCAATTTTCAGCATTTGTATGCATTCATATTTTACTTATGCTTATATGGTCATAATTAGTCATATCATAGTGATATCTTATGTTAATACATTCACATAAACATGCACACAACGTGAACATCAATCATGCAGCAACTGCTCAATTTAAGCCAAGAAAAAAGTTTGGTGAATAGTACAAAATATACAAGGCAACCAACTGTCTTCAACAAAACATTTTATTATATAATATGTCCAGTGAGAGGATAAAGGTCCAGTCTGTACCCCCACCCATGGCCTTCGACTCCTGTGAGTGCTAGTGCTGGATCCAAGCCTTGCTTTCACAACTGTCGCTCACAAACCTGAACCTTGACACCCACCCACACACACACACACACACACACACACACACACACAAAAACTCACACCCACCCACACACACACACACACACACACACACAATACAAGTGGTTGAAATATAAAAATATTCAGCTTGTGCACTTCATAATTTTATCCTGTTTTATTTGATCTAATTGCTAGATTCAGTTTCTAAATTTCTGTGGGAAACTTGATATTTTAGTATTAATATTTTGCTAGCTTATCAATGCATTCAATAGTGTTTGGATCTTCCTAAAAACACAGTGGAATGCAAGGTACTTTGGGAAATGTAGCAAATACGTATTGATGTCCAAGTACCACCATATCTCTAACTATACTACACAATATCATGAGTTTTATACAACATGATTGTACATACAGAAGGCAACTATCTGTAATGTACAGCAGAACAGTAAGATTGGTTTGTGAAAATCACTACAAAGGATGTACAAGTATGTTCTTATGGTGTAGTATGGTGGACCAATCTTATTCACCGCAACAGTAGGAAGAAAATTAGATCTTGATGCCTGGCTGTGAGTGCCCAATAAACTTCACTGGAGTCAAATGCTTATCCATACAATGATAGCAAAAACATTCAAACTTCAGCCACAAGTAATGACACATTTACTTGAATTATCTGATGAGGGCATTGTACTGCCAGAAGCAGACATGTCTTAAACCCCAGAGGAGACTTGGTCTTGAGTTGAATCGAGCCGAGCCTGCTGCTGCTGGAGAGAACTGGGAGTGGAAAAGAAAGATAAAACTGTGTTACGGTTAATATATTGAAGGACATAGATTAAGTGATGATTAAATGATTATGTGAGTAATTTCAGATTATAACATTCCACTTTATGTAATACTACAGCCTCTTCATCCCTCCACCAGCCTTACCATTGCTCCTACAGAAATGGATAAAGTGCAATATCATATACCTTACAGGGATTATATAAACAGAAATTGTGTCAGTGTCTATCTGTATGTTCAAACATCTTCAGCTAATTAAGTGGCATTGGCATTAAGTTTTGGTTGTTACAGATATAACTAATATCTGTAAATACTATTTCAAAGAGTATGGTCTAGATCTACTCTATGTGAAAAGTGTCTTGAGATAACTTTTGTTAAAATGTGGCGCGATATACATAAAATATGCTTGAATGACTTTAATAAAATTGACTACTTTGTTTTTACTGTGATCATCCACATTTATGCTGCTGATCTCTTTAGTCACAACCTTGCAAGATATAAGGTAGCCATGTTATCTAGTTTAGTAACTACTATTCATTGTAATTAGATGTCGGTCGCAATTAAGTGTTGCCAACTTTAACAATAAATCTAATACACAAAGATAAACTTGTATGCCAATGAACACCAATAACTGCAATTATTTTGAGATAAATGTAGGCCAACGGACATCTGGTTATGGTATCTAGCAAAGCGTTGCTTACACTGTCTAACAGCATTTAGAATCTAACGAGCTATTATGTTATGATAAATATTTACTAAACATGGCTACATAAAATACCATTATTGACTAGATTCATAAGAGGTCCGCTAATGCGTTAAAATGTCAATAAATGCAGTAATTTCATCATCTTACCAGAAAGCATGCTGGGGAAACGCTGAAAATGAATGAGGTTCAACGCTGGAACTATACAGTGTTTGGAACTGTTGGTCGCCTCACATCACAGATTACTTCTGCATTCTCCGATTACAACAGAGTTCTATGGGAGTGTCGTAATTCTTTCTTTCAACGGCGCTGGTCTGGCCCATAACCCTCTACAAAATGGCAAATTGTTGTCCTTACACTTCGGTTTATGTACAGATTAAATAAGCGAGATAGACGGTGTGAGATGGAGCCAGAGCCAGGTGAACCTGCTGAGAGCTAGCTGTTCCCCACCTTTATGCTGAACTAAACCAACCAGCTGCCGAACAAATTTACTGTACAGACATTAGTGCGGCATCAATGTTCTCATCTAGCTCTCCGCAAGAAAACGGAGAGTTAATGTCAAACTATTCCTTTAATCCTCACTGGATTTATAAAACGTGAATAAAAAAATAAAAAATTGTAATGATCAACGTGAAGGTCCATGAATAATATGCATAATGCCCACTGGCTGTGGCTCACTCACTGGTCAGGCACGGACAAGATGACCGGTTGCCAACAATATCAGCTTTGCAGATTTAAAAGTTGAATGGCAGCAAGGGGGGAACTGTGTGAACTTGAATTTGAGCTCTGAGGTCCCTCAACTTGTGACTTACATCCTGCAGGCCCAAAAGAGTGCTTGTTCCTGTGGCAAACTAGATGCAATTGCAGTCAGAGTTAATTTATACCTCCATAACAGAAATCCCCTCCTCTGTCTGACCTGGGCCAGCCATCCCCAGAGATCCGTATTAAAATGTCATTAGTGGAAGCTTTTTGTGCAGCCATTGTCTTCATCTTTCAGTGAGTCATCTTGTTCTGCAGAAACGACACTACATAAACACGGTGAGCCATATGAAAAATAATCAACAATGTGCTTATAAAAAGGTCAATTTTGGAAAGTGTGAAGAGATACTGGTGAAAACCAAACACACTCATTACCTCCAGGTTTTAACCGCAACGTCTCTGAGCACAGATGTTATCACACAATTTCACTGCACACATGCTGCAGCCTCTATGAGATGGACATTGTTACTTTAACAAGGAATGATGTGGCTTTTAATGAAAGTACGAGAGTTGCTTAAGTCCAGACTATGTGGCCAATTCCCAGGAAGGCAGTTAAAAGTGGATTTATTGTACTCGTTTACATTTCAATGCATGTTCCAGCGAAATCAGGGAATTATAAACCACGGGTCTATTTTTCTCCTCTCTGAGTATGCATAAATGTGGAGGAAAATGCAGCCAGTGTTTTACGTCTCCCCCATTGCTCTGACTGCACTCTGTGGACACTGAGGGGAGGGTGTTCTACATCGCTGCTTTTGTCTACACATATAGCCTCAGCAGTAATCCCACACATATACACGTATGAGACCTTTTCTGCTACATAACAATCATTTTAGATTCAACACTACAGTATGCCTCCTCTGCTGCCTTGCTAACCCATATAAAAGTATAATTTGTAGAACAAATACTGTAAAGTTTATGTCTGAGAGTCATGATATTTTGTGTAACCAGTATATTTAATGTGGATTTATGTGCATATGTGTATATATATATGCCTCCACAAATTGTTGTACGTGCATACAGGCTCAAGCAAAACAAAGTGGAGGTGGAGGTTTAGATGGATGGTATTGTGTGGGATATTCCAGCACTTCAGTCTCAACAAAACACCAGCACATTAGTCAGACAACAGATAGGCGGTTTCCCCCCCGAACAGCATTTGTCAGAGACCCACACTGGTCAAGCCAAGTTTGTTGGTCCCTTTGGTCAAACCGCCCACTGGCTGTGGATCACTCACTGGTTAGGCACGGTCTAGATGACCAGTTGCCAACAATATTAGCTCTGCACATTTAACGCTTTGGATGGCGGCAAGGTGTAGCTGTGAACTTAAAGCTGAAACATAGATCCCAGAAACTGCGTAACATGATGTCAGTAAATTGCACCCAGCTTGCTCCTGTTTACAAACCTGGTCAGTCTGTGTTCACTTTATATCTGATGTAGTTCAGCTTTATCTCAACAGTTTGCTGCTGTTTAGGAATTTAAAGGGAGTATGGTTTGACTTCAAAAGGTCACTTCACATACTTCACATAGTACTAATTTCCAATGCAAAAGAGGTCCTGGAGGAAATGTAAATGCTGCATGGATTATGTTCACTGGCAATATTTTTTGCAGTCAAGGAAGTATGATATTTCTATATCGTAGGTTGTAGGGAGGGGTTCAGGGTAAACGGTTGGCTGCACAAAGCAAAGAACTTTGGTTACACAGACCGGGGTTTATGTCCTGCATCCCAAATGTTGTTAGGTTTAGGCAACACGGTTAAGTTCTGGGGAAAGATCATATTTTGGTTAAATATTAAAGAAGTTAATGCAGTTTTTCTCAGGTGGGACTGGTGAACCCCCCTGGCAACTCTGTCCAAGTCTTGAACTTTATAGTCCACTATCACCTCTGGCCACCATGTTTCAACATAAGTGGAACAACAAATTAGTATTATTAAAAGTAATTCCTAAGAGATGCAGGGTTGAATAAAGTAGTTTCCTCTTTATATTGATAAGAATGTAACTTGATTTTTGCTGGGTTGCTTTCAAATAATTTCCTTTTTTAACAGTAGATTTTTACACAATCTCTACACTCCTGTTTGCAAAACTAAACAGGAATATTCAGTGCCCCACAACTAAAAAGCAGAGTAATCTATTGTGAAAACTAAGTAACGTTGAGTTTTATCATTATCGTAACTTAAAATTACCCGGGGTATAATATTCTATATCATTGTGGTCAGATGGCAGTCACATAGGAATCGCTCTGTATATTGTTGTCTCTACAAATAGGACAAGAATTCAATTACCAAACCCTAACGTATCATTATACTGTTGTTCTGCAGTGCATGTACAAAGACTTATACTGTAGCAAAGCAGGTCTTTTTACCACAGAGAACAGACAGCCTGACATGGTGGCCAATAAAATCAAAAGTACAACAACCCCTGTTGGGTTTCATGGTCACATTTGACATCAATCACTGATGTCCAGGGTCAGCAGTGCGATTTTGTCCGCAGGACTCCTCTGATCACTCCCTCACACTCCTCAACAAAACAGGCCTCTACATCAATACTTCACTGGGAGGGCACTTACTGGACATGAGGTCGTTATTGCCAGAAGAAAAAAAATATATCTTCAAGCAGTAATACCACTGGAGGTCTCTTTAACAGCGCTCCTCAGTCTAAGAGCAGCGAAAGGGCAAAACCTGCGAGTGGGCTTTTCTTTTTCTGGAGAAAGAGAGAAAATTGTGTTGACTTTGGAGTCTCCCTTGTTTCTCTTCATCACAGGAGTGAGGGGTCCAGTGATTTTTATAGGGCATACGGCTGACATTTTGATTTCGGCAGTGTACTTTTGACTTTGATGTCAACCCCTGCAATTTTCCTTGCAAAAAAGGTTGTGACATGTCAGAGTGGTATTTACTGTATTCCCCGCACTGTACCTTACTCTTTGTCCTGAGGGACCATTTAAGTGTAAGAGATTAGAATGGAAAATCATCGATCACTAAAGCTCCTAAATCTACACACTTGCTGCACACACACACACACCTCATATGGCGTTCACACCCCATCTTGTCTTCCACTCCCTTGACCTTTTAGTTATGTGGTCCATGAACAACTTTCTGAATCCTCTCAGTGGTTTAAGACACATTAAAGTTGTTTTGCCTGCAGTCAAGCTCTGGAGTCATGTCCAACAAAGTACGTGGGGAATTCCCAGCATGTATTGTGTGAGTACAGCAGCAAAATGTGGCTCTATCACCAAAACCCAAAAAAGCATGAATTCCGCAGCTTGAACTTGAAATTGTTAGAAGAAAGTTAGCCTGCAAAATGTACATTGTCATACAACAAAAACTCTTGTATGGTGTATGGTATCATTAAACCAGCTACAGTTACTCATTTATATGCAAGATTAATTCTGATTTGACATGTAATGCTCTGGTGCCAAAATTTTGAAACCAAACCGTGCCCATGTGTTTTTGTTTTTCTTTTCTTGCGCATGTGAAAGAACATTTGGAAGCAATCTTTCTTTGTTAATATGAGTATTATTTTAATTGTAGCAATTATAGGTTAAACTGTTCGACCACTCGCAAGGTGCTCACCAACTTCAGACAAGACGACAACTTGACTCCTTTCAGTCCTTTTCTCCTCTCCTTTACTATTTCTTTTCCCTAAAAAATAGACAAACGTTCAAATATTTTCCATATTAAAGGCACTTTATCATTGTGCTATTTTAAAAGCTAGATCAACTTTTGCATTTGTAATGATCCGGTAAGAATGTTGTGCTGTCCTTTTTACTTGAATGAGCAATTGTTATCATTCCTTAAATGAAACTTTATTACAATAAAATCATGCATTCATCTACCCACATTTTGACTTGTTTTGCTGGCACATAGCTCAGCATTGACATATCTTGCACTGTGACAAATCAGCATGTGATGGGCAGCAAAAACTCTGAGGAGAAAGTTTTTGGGAGTTCAACTGTTTGCTGGCTAACCTCTTTGCGGTTTCCTCTTTCTGTGACCCCTAAATCACAACAGAGATATAGTAGTCCAGCATAGAGTCTGGTAAAATTTAACCTTCAGCAGACCTTAGTGGTGGGTGGTACAACATATTTCACTTACGTAAAGCCTTGTTAAAACTCAATTATGGTAAAGACTTGCCTGGTTTAAGTAAAATTACGTGACAAAATCATCTTTTTGTATTAAAAATGGTCTCCGTTTTTGTTTGTCCTTGCTACCAGAGAGCTGTATGAAATGGGAAGCAAATACTTTATCTGCTTGAACCAGCCCTGGAGGCCCATAAAGCTCTTTTAAATAGGATTTTCAAGAGAATAGTTTATGTTAACTGTATTAGGCTTTTTGTGAGAAAGTGAAAGTGGTAATTGCCCACATTCCAACAGTTTCAATACATAAACTATGGGACCGTCAGCCATGAACAACCCAGCTGCTAGCAATTTGTGTAGCAGATAATAATCAGGCTACATGCAAAGCAGCGTTCCTCTGTCAGGCATTAAGGCTGTGGCCCATGCTGTAAGGGATTTGAGACATTTAAAGGAATGGTTGGTTTAGTTTAAATAACCTTGGACAAGAGGAAAGACTAGACCTCCTCTGGCCACATTAACAATCTCACTGCAAGAGCAATCCAGATCATTTATCAAGATGAACCAAAGCATGGAGACACTCATACTGTAGTCTACGCAAAGAACACATGTGGCATATCACATATTCTACACATCAACAGTCAATTTTCATTGGCCAGCAGTGAACGTTAATCCAAATTCCACTTTTAGAAATACCTGAAACCAATAAACAAGCTTGTTATAGGCTTTTTATAGGATTGCTTGTGTGTCATCTCTAATGTAATAAGACATTGTGGTGGATTACTTTTAAGAAACATAAGTGTTTATAGGCAGCAACCGATTTATCTCTACAGACACAGTTGCAAAACCCAAGTGTAAACACAATAATAACACAAACACGTCTAATGACAAGTTCTCAACAGAAGCTATGGCAAAAATCTCAGTGTCTTCACCACGTGCAGACAGAGCAGCAACTGCAGCGTCGTCCTGGGTGATTTATGTCCCTGCTCTCAGTCTCTCAGGGTCCTCCTCAGCACATGGTCACCTCATGAACAGCTGGGCGAGATATTTGATTGGTTGTCAGGCAGGACTGGTAGACTGTATTGTATGTCTTTTCATTGGTGCTCTATTCTTACATGAATGATCTAGTTTCATTTGGGTCAGATGGTTCCTTTAGCAATGCCCTCACAGCAACCAGGCTGCTCTAAAGTTTCCAGGAAACTATAAAATTTCTTCAGAAAGAGAAACTCTAGGGCTCTTGGAGTGACCACATAAGGAGTAGTAGTAGATAAGGTAAGGAAAAAAAAATACTAAAATTATAGACTGTGTCTCATTAGAACCTACGTTTTAATAGTTTCAAATCACAAGTTAATAACTTCTTACATAAACTGGTCTACATAAAGTTTTATTGAAGTCCATCATTCATCCTGTCTGTGTAAATTGATTGAGTTGTCAAGTACTAGCCAGCACCATCTGATACAGAAGGAGATGTATCGGGTCGACATAGAGCTGCCACTGATCTAGATTTTTCCCTTTGCTCCAGTGCTGCCCCAACAGGTGCTGCTTCAGTCAGAGAGATTAGATGATCAGTGTCCTCAGATTCCTTCCCACTTGGAATGTCGTATATGCAGAGGACAGGCCTTTCCTGGCTCCCTGAAGGGAGGTTAAGGTAAGGTGGGCAGCTGGATGAAAGGTTATGGGCGACTTATTGAGAAGGAGCAACAGCCTTTCATGCCATATTGTGAGACTAAGAGCAAGAAACGATTAATCCATAAATGAATGATAAAAAATACTTAAGATTCTCTAGTTTTAGGGTTTC
Organism: Lateolabrax maculatus; assembly: GCA_031216445.1. Lineage (NCBI taxonomy): Eukaryota > Metazoa > Chordata > Actinopteri > Acropomatiformes > Lateolabracidae > Lateolabrax > Lateolabrax maculatus. Next base: position 11,589,696 of record CM062203.1, on the reverse strand, counting down.
GGTTGTCAGGATTTTTTGCTTCTCTTTTTGTTACGTGAGCGTAAATTGATAATTTGGGGGTTTTGTACAGCTGATCAGTTAAAACTCATTGTTAACATATCATTAACATATTCAAGATGTTGTGGCAAAGTTACATGATTAATCAACCACCACTAATTTTGACATATCATGACATTTGACTGCTGCTTTCCAACTAAGATGTTACATGTCCTAGAGAATATTTGTGTTTTGTTTTCCAATTAATGATTTTGTCTGATGAGACTGTCCAGCCAAGAAGAAATGACAGCATTAGTCGTTTAAGTGCCATATGTTTACGCTCAAGTGACAAAGCCCTCTAGCGACTGTAGTAATTATGACAGGAGCAAAGGAGGAAGTCAGGTGATGTTATTGTAGAGTGAGAAAGTCCAGGTAGGGAGGAGGTCTGGGTAGATAGATGGTTCAACAAAACTTTAAACAACTGTAATTTACCACAAAACTATCCCTTACCTTAACCTTTAGTTGCCTAACCCTTTTAGAACATTGGCAGTGGATGTAAAAAAACAAAAGTTTCCACTGAATGTAATCTGGGATTTTGCTGAATCGTCCAATATTAAAAAAAAGCCTTAATTGCTTCTTCTCTTTTTTTGATAGCCCAACTTTTCCACCTCAGCCATAAGTAGAACCATTTTTTGCAATATTTCAGTGCTTATTTACCTACCTACCTACTGTATATACCTATAGCGAATGATTTGGGTAAATTTCATTTTGTGGCATGTAATAATGAGCAGATTAGGAAGAAAATTTGAATGCAGACTAAATGGATATTCTAGTGTTCAGTAAGAGTTCAAGTCTGGCTGTCAGAGGGATTGAGCATGGAGACAGTGATGATACAGTGAGGGTACTGGAGGGTTGTGTGGAGATGGGGTTGCAGGCTGGGTAAAGGGAGGTCACACATGCTTTGTGTCCCCAGGGAGTCGTGCGGGACGAGACAAAAGTGGTGCCTGCGTTTGAGGTGCAGCTCCTGGGCGCCACACAGATGAGCTCATGAAACGCTATGCTGTCCGCCTAGCCGGGGGTAGGGCGAGGAGGGTGAGAGGAGAGGGCATCCCTGCCATCAATCACCCAGGGTGGAGTTGGGACCCACTGCTCCTGGATCAGCCCGACAGACAGGAGGAACACGGGGCCAAGGCCACATTAAAGGCATTGAGTGTCCCCCCTCAGCATGACAGGGTGGGGATGGAGTCAAAGGAGAGAGGCTGAGGGGATAACAACCAGGAGGTGTGGTGCCAAGTAACCGGAGAGGTGTAGCTGAGTGTGGAGACAAAGTGAGGAGTCGAGACAGGGGCAGGGGAGGGAAACATCTGAGGGAGAGCTGCCTGTGAAACTTGAAGACAGAGGCAAAGATGGAAAAAGACAGACATTGTCAGAACCCTGGCTTACAACTCAGAGCTTAGTCCATGAACTCATCACCTTTGGTCACATGTTGTGTAGCATGGACAAGAATGCTTTCTATTTCTTAAATGTGTCCGTGCTTGCTCAGAGCCAGGAGTCAGTCAGGAGCAATTTCAGGACCCTGTTCTGTGTTCAGGGCAGGAGTGTGATCCACCCCTATGTGTTGGCAGCAGTTACAGACTCTGGGTGAAATAGTCTACCGGCACACAACCTCACGCTCAGGGTATCTGGTGTTGACAGACAGGCAGCAGACACACCAGGTACCAGTCAAAGTCCATCAAGAGGCAGTTCTGTAAAATTCATTCGAATACAAACAATCCTTACAACTTGGAGAGTGAACGCTCATATTACTATGAGCATGAACATTCACCATTGTAGTATTCTGTAAAACTTATTTCACAAAAAAACAAGAAAATTCTATTTGATATGTATTATGTCATTTGCTTGGGGAAATGAATTACATTACATATATGTGCTTATAATATTGTATGGAGCTACATCATAACTCATACATCATCAATAAATAATAATTAAAAAAATGTATGGAAAACATTCTTCCATAATTCATTATAAACATAAATACAAAAAATTTATTTACTTAACAATGCGGTGCTACTAGCTGGGTGTAACACTTACAGTAACTTAATTTGGTAAAGGAATTGTTCCAGTAGGTGAAACAGCGGGACAGGGATATAAATAAATAATGAATTTAGAAATTAATTCCTTTTTTTTTGTGTGTTTCATTCTTGTAAAATTAACAAAATTTACACTTCAAGCTGACAAACTTCAACAGATTTCATGACCATAAAGGAGCAGGGAAAAGAAAAACATTCCAGTAATTAATACTGACATATTAAATAAATAAAAAGTAAATACTTAAAAAAGTAAATACTTAAAAAAGCAAATACATTCGTACCATACCATTTTCACTTACAATGTAATAGGAATGAAATACTTATGACCAGGCACATTTTTTGAAATTATGAACTAAGGAACATTTTGCTAAATTTCATTACACATACATGTGCAGTTGTCTGCAGGAAAAGAATACAACAAAAAAAACAATGCTAGTGACACTCCTCCCTTCTTACAGGTAGATATGTTGTCTTGGCGCAGATTGTAAGGTAACCCTAGTTGGCTTTTTAAAGAGAGCACCTGTGACACATAAATCTGTAACAAACTCCCAGACTAGTATGTTACATTTCTAATAAGCGTCACCAAACAGGGAGGGGGTAAGTGAAAAAGAATGGCTACTGTATGGCATTGTAATAAGAGCCAGCTGTGGCTGGCCATGTGGGCTGTGCGCAGGGAGCATGTTGCTGGAAGATTTGCGGCAGGGAAAAGCTGGAAGGCACATCATAAATTCAACTTGTTGGGTATGGTTGCTTTTTGAGGAGGCTCGTAATATGCAAATTGTTTTTTAATCAGTGAGAAATCCCTGCTTAGCATACACCACATGATCAGAAAATTAGCTCTTTAAGAACTATTTTAATAAGAGAACAAAAGCCTTACCTCAAGGCTAATGCAAACCATGTCAGGTATTAGGCAGCTTTGTCCACCTGACATTAACTTTTGACAGTGACAACAACCTGTGACAGTGCACTTGCTGGTATGGTATTAAACAACAAAAATATGTGTGCACTGGATATATAAGTGAATTGAAAAACTCCACAGAATTATATTGGATGAAGTATAATTAAAGTCTGAGCCCTGTCACCTTGGTGTTCTGATCCAACAAGTTGCTAGATTTGTTCCAGAAAGCAACAGGACAGAACCGGAGGCACGGTAATAATTCTGGGAAATGGGGTGGCATTTCACAGTGCTAAACCTGCCCAAAAAGAATTTGTCTGTGTCCTCTGCTTAAATAATTAAAGCAGCAAGAGTCTGAAATAAACCATGCAGTCCCACATTTTCTTCTTCTCTCTCAGCACCGCATGCAAACACGTGAAACTATGTGTAGGTATGAAAAAGAGAAGTAAAAAAGAAACATTCCTGTCTGAGCAATCACTGTAAGCACTACATCATGTTTATTAACAGTACTAAATCAGAGTCTGTGCCGCAGAGGGGAGCTACAATACTCCTGAGGAGCATCCAGAATGACTCCGCCTGGGTGAGCACAACATTGCACATTTGGAGTTTGTAATAGGAGAGGTGGGAGTTTTAAAGACAAAAATCTTTTTCTGCATTCTCTCATTTCACCTTTTCTTCCTCTGTATCTTAGTCAAAGGGCATTCATTTTAGGAGTTACCTCTGAGAGTGTAGAAGGTGAAAAGACAGAAATAGCCACAGGCTTTCTCTCGTTCATTCTGTCTCACTTTTGTTGACTTTCCCACAGGCTGGTACAGTTTTTTTTAAATAAAATATTATGAAAGAGCAGAGTCAGTAAGGAAAACAGGAACATAGCACCCCACAATAAGAAAAAGCTGAGGATTAAAACCGTCTCCTCTAAAACTTATACCTTCATACCAACTATCTCTCTATGCCTTTTTCTGCTCTCTCATCCACAGCTGTAGACCTCCAGGGCCCCCGCTCTCTGTGTGGGCCAGGGGCTGCGCCCAGGACCCAGGCAACCACGGACGAAGTGGTAAATTCACACACATGCACTTCTAGCCCTCCGCTTCCTGCTCTCCTGCGACTCCTGTGTTTGTAATTACCACGGTGAGCAAATGCACTCACCCTTAGCTACAAATTGCTGATAAGCTGCTTTTCTAAAACACAGTCCACTACTACCAGTCATTAGCAACATGATCTCATACTGTATGCCCACCCTGGTGCCTGTGTAAACATAAGCTCCAAGTAAGGAGGACTTCATGATGATTGGCTTAATGATTGAAGAAAATAAATGGATTTTTCTCTGCCAGTCTGGAAGTGCCAGTGATATTAACTGTGCATTAAAGTATTTGATTTTAATTTCATCTGAAAAATAACTCATCATTTTTCATAAAAGTTCACAAGATTTAATCAGGTAGTCTCACTGAGATAAAAATGTCATTTTCAGGTGGAACATGAGAAACATTCATGGTCAGACAACCATACAACCAGCTTACAAACAGCCTTTGAGCAACACTTCAAAGGTTAGACAACCAACAATCAAGTGACAAGTGGAATCATAAAAAAACATCAGAAAGTAAAGATTTTAAATCTTCAAGGAAAATGAAAGGATCTAACTCTAACTCTGAAACTAGCTTTGCTATGGTTTGTGCATACATTTGGGACATCTGAGGTTAATCAAAAATTATTATCCAGGGTTATTGGATCATTCAAATGAGAGAAGTGAGGTACTTTGGAAGATTTAATAAGAGAGCTTTATTAATTAAAATATATTTTGGGGGTCAAAATATGAATATGAATCATAAATGACTGTCTCCTGTCAAATGTTTAAGTATGTGTATGAGTTAGCAAGACAGATGTTGATTGCAGGATAGTCAGAGACACACACTGATGTAGAGAAAACCATGTACTGTGCTTGGTCTTATCTGTAATGTAAACAAGTTTATGATTAAGATGTGATAACTGAAAGCATCAAAGTTGATCCTGGGATGACTGGAACCAGGAACATATAAAATTGTATCATCTGCATATAAATGGACATTGAAATACTGATTAGGAGGAATAATGTTAGCTATGTGAAATGCAAAGACTAATGGGCCAAGAATAGACCCCTGTGGCACCCCATTATTAAAAAAAAGGCTTGAGTATGAGATCAACCCAAACTCTTGATACTGCTGATATTGAAGGCAGGAGACTTATGAACATAATTCAAGAATGTCAGGATTCTGTGTCTTTGGATGTAATAGCAAGTGGGAAAATTGTCCAGCATTGATGGAGGTTTGTATTTCAAATGCATGTCCTCTTGTTCTTTTTCGTAATATTCAGGTGCGCCTGCTCTTTCCTTTTCTGGATGCAGGAGTGTCTTAAGGCAATAATGGTAATTATTTAAGATTAAGTGACAGTGTGCTCTTGTTGGAGTTTGTTTTGGCCTTAATACCATTGCATGCTATTCAAATCACAAGTGCAGTTCAAAGCATCAGAAAGCTTTGACAGATTGGGGAGTTTTGTGCCCCAAAACCACATTCCAAGATGTGTAGTGAAGCATGTCTTGGTGTGAAAATGGGCAAGTGTCTGCAAATCCAGTTCAGTACCTTATTCACACTTCAAACACCGGAAAACTGCTTACAAAAAACAACTTTACGGAAAATGTTTGCAAAAGGTACGAATGATGCAATTGAGACAAACTATCCAATGTGGTCACACAAAATTTCATACGAACTATCTCGTTTGAAGCATGCATTTGCTTTTACAAGAAGATGGGTGGAGGGAGGTGAAAGGTGAGTGAAAAAGCGATTGGGCGAGGCAAGGGCCTGCTTGTAAGGCCTTCAGGCCGAGGGATGCGGAGTCCTCTTCACCCGGGCAAAGGTTCACTCTGATCATCTGGGCCAATCTGTTCCAGACGTGGTAAATGACACATTATTGGATCCAGACCTGACAAGAGCTTTGTGTATATTACATTACCAGACACCAGGCTCACTTAAGCTTCATTACCTACATCCCTCCTCCCCACCAAGAAAGAGAAAAAGGAGAGTGAGAAGGGGAAGAGAAAGGGCAACGTAGATCTTACCCCAAGCCATGCACAGAGGGTGCTTTTTCCTCCAGGTCAGGCCAATACCATGCAGTCAGCTCACCATCACACAGCTTTCTTTCTCCTTCTCTTTTCTTCTTCACTCTTCTCCCTGCTTTCTGCACTGGGAACCCGTTAAATATAACAACACCGGAGTCCACCCTGGAACACCCAAGACGATTCTGCCCGCAGGGATTTTTGGGGAGATATTAGAAACACACCAGAGAGGTCACCCCACCCTCCTCTCTTCCCACACTGATGGAACTAACGGCGTGGGTTGATTTGAGAATTACAGTGTAGCGTGGACGCAGAAGATGTTTTTAGTTAGGCGTGTTGGTGATACTGAGTCAATGCATTCCCTGTTGTGAGCAACTAATAGTAATTACTTATCTGAATAAGGCATGTTTGTGACTAATTGGTCGAAAAAAAACCCTTACATCTGCCTTCAAATTAAAGATTGACTCCCTAAACCGAATTAAAGCCCTCAAGGCTGTGAAGCTACTGTAGCAGCAACACTCAGAATAACATCTTAACTACAGCATGTTATGGTGGGAGGTTTCCTGTGGCTTGGATGCCTCACGGTGGGATATGTGCCACAAGCAGTTGGTGGATTTGGCTAAACCTTTCTTATTTGGATGACATATGCATGACACCCATACCACAAATTTCTGGCAGTGACCACTTGCTTAAGTTTCCATTCGTCGCTTCTTAAACTGTAGACAGGTGTGTGTCTTTAAAAGCGAGCATCTGTAGGAGTGTGTGTACATCCATATAAGTTTCTTGTATACGACACTGCTCAGGTATACATTCCACAGTGCAGTCTGCAGGCTCGGATTCCTTATTTAACATGTGGGCATCGGGCTACAATCTAAACATGTAATCCCAGACATAGGCAATTCATAATAAAATGATTTTGTGGCATAAGGCCACACCCGTTGACTATAGAATAGCTCTGGCAGACCACCACACCCGCTTGACCTCCACCCACAGAGACTGTAATCACATAACAAATGGATCTATTTTCCGAACAGCAAGAATTTAAATGACAATCACCCTCCACAGTGTCTCTGTTGAATCACCTGCCAGGGTGCAAGGACAGGGGACGCTGCAAACCGAAGTCGGACTTAAGATATATGTGCCTTCAGGAATGATAACTGAAATGTGCACTCACAAGCGTCAGTTAAGATATATGTGCCACAAGGATTACTGTTACAGTAAGAGGCCCACAGCTGTAGCTTCCTCAGTAGCCAGAGAGAGATCGCGAAACCACATTATGTACGGTTTGCCATATGTAACATGAAATAATAACAGCTGCACCATGTAGGACCTTAAAAGGGATGATGTTTTTATTATTTTTTGTGCATACACCACTTCGGTCCACTTAGTTTTTTTATGTGATAACTGGGTATTAGGCAGAATATATAAAGCAAGGAATAGATCTAAAGACAGTAGTTCACATTTGACATTCACTTCTTGCACACACATATAATGGAGTCATACAGACTCATACAGACATAGAGTTTTAGCATGGCATTCCTTTCAACACTGAAAAATATTTGGAGTATGTTTATGAACATCAACTTTGTCATTCGTCACTTTCTACGTGACATCACTTCTTTCTGTTTTCCTCCTCCTCTCACTCATCGCTCTGCTTTCTTATTTGTTTAAACTCTGTTCATTACAACCCACTGGTTGAAGGGGTCACTTTGATGCCAAGAACTGTGAATACACAATGGTAAGTTTGCAATTTTGTTAACATTATTGAAGAAAGAAATTTGGCAGAGTATTTTTTTTTCTCTCACCAAAAAAATCTGAGACAATGTAGTGCTTTTTTTCACTAAATTCAAAATTACTTCAGCTTTTTTCACTTCTTCAACATTACTTAAGCCGTGTAATTAATAATGGGATAATGTTATCTAATAAGAAATAAATAATCAAAAGTAATATTTTGAATAGGTTTATGCTGTCTTTACCTGCAGTAAAAAATATTTATGAATGATCATGTTTAAATGTGTTGGCAGACTAACACTACAAGTAAATGTGTCTGTTATTATGCCCTTCACACATTTGTCTGCGTCTGACATTATATGGGAGTGTTTGTGTGTGTGTGTGTGTGTGTGTGTGTGTGTGCGTGTGTGAGTGCGAGAGAGAGAGAGAGGTTAGATGGTCATGGAAGGCAGCTCGAGCTACACTGTTCCAGCTCATTAGCCGTGATTAATCGGCATGTGAGCTTTCCCATGGTCCCCTTTCGCCTGGTGGAGACAGAGCTCACCTTGGAGGGCACAGGGAGTCCAGGCAGCTACACCATCACTGTTAACACTCTGCCACATGTAAGAAAGACTTGTATACGTTAAATTTTACGTGTCATTGTTGTATTTGCTTATATTTGCATTGCTTCTGTGAACATGTTGTAATTAGGTATTTTACATTTAATTGATCATTGGCACAGATTCACAGACTTATCTATGTTTGTTGATACAACAAAAATATATGAGAGTTTGAATCAAAAGATTTTTTGCAACGTATGAAATATATGATATATTATTTTAATCATAATTCATGGATATCGTAGGAACATATACTGTATGCATGTATGTAAATACATGCTGTGCATTATTTGTTTAAATGATTGTTCAGAAAATATTTGAGAAAATCAGACAATTAAGAAGGATATGACATACAAGGGTTTGGGACAATAATTTAGGCAAGTAAAGTTTATCGATGCAGCACATTTCAACAACAAGGCAATTCAAAGTGCTTTACATAAGACACGACAAGGCATTAATGCAAGATATGAAAACCACAAGGCAATATAAAAAGAAATACAAATAGGCTTTAAAAAGGTAAATGCAAAATATAAGATAAAAAGCAGCTAAAATGTATTGATAAAATATGCAATATACAGCATGACTTAGAAAGACATAACATTTGCCATGACAATATAACAATCTGCATAAAGTTTATATTGTATTAGCTGTATTATTAGTTATGTAAATTAGTACATTTTTATTTCTCTGTCATGCCAAACTGTCCAATCTTACATGAGATTACAAAATGCTGCTATTTTACTACACATGCATATCCCAACAATAAATATACAAAAACAAAAGAACAAAAAAAAATAGCATCAGCTATTCTACAACATTATAAGGACTTCTATGTGCTTTCAAATAGCATTTTATTTTAATATTTTATATTGTACTGTTTCCGTCCAGCCCTTTGAATGCAATTTCTAACTGAAACCATTATTTCTGACAAAAATGTTACAGGATACAACAAATATAATGTGTAATGTGTGAGGTAGGTAAATAGGCTCTCTGACCCCACATATAAGCTCCACTGATAAATCTAATAAAACAAAAAAGATCCAGGTTTGTTCATATGCAAATATACATTGATGTAGGTCTCCACAATTAAGACATAATAAATTCAGTGAAGCCTTTGTTTTTTTTCACTTATTGAAGAAGTATGATCTCTAATCCACCGATATAAGAACCATCTGTGTAAATTCATGCCCACAGAGGATGGACAATTGCTGGCTGCAGTGTACTGTGTCTGCTGTGCACGGCTGCAGACTGTGATGAACTCGCAGTGATTTGCTTAAGACTTTCAAAGGGGGATCTGTCTCATCTAAATTGTACCCCTTATACCTAAAATAAACGCGTTTTGTTTCTGTTGGGTCCCTAACCACCCACCCACACACACACATTCACTGACATAACCGGGTTTATTCTCATATGTGTGAGGGAGTCGTATACTTTTTTCTGGTTCTCTAAATATAAAGCGCTTACACTGTTATCTGTCACATACACTCACAGTAGCTAACGGCACTTTAATCCAACTGGAAGAAACTAATGTACAAGTCAATGTGTTGTTAATATTGTCATCTTCAAGATCACAAACTACATCAGGAAGCAAGGTTTTGTTTTTGTTTTGTTTGTTCATTTTTTTAACATCTACCTATGAAGTTGCAGTAATTAAACAAACCTTTAAATATAATGTAATACTCATACATCGTATTAGGATGCATTGACATGTTAAAACCGATTAAGGTAACTCAGAAAAATAGATCTGAATACAAGACAAAATTAATTAAAAAGATGACAATTTTAATTCTTTTAAAATCATTTACATATGAACATTGAACCACAGTCAACTCTGATATACATTTAGACTGAAAGTTGTTAGTGACCACACATGCCTAGAATGAGCACATGACCTTGTTTCACTTTTGTCTAAATCCACTGTTCCAAGATAATTCAGACACAAATATGCTTAAAGCTGCAGAGGTTTCTTAATTTCCTGTGTGGGCCACACACAACTACACAGATCTTTTGGCTGCAGACTGCACTCTGAAACTAAGACGCAGAATCCGCTGTCATTATTTTTACTGTAAAAATAGATTTCAGTGAAGGGCTTTGTCTCCCACTTATGAAAAGTTAACAAAATAATTAATGGATTAATTTAATACTTGTTCCTCTGTGCCCAGCAATTTTCTGATGAATATAATTTTTCCCACAATCCCAGAGCATTAGAATGTCAAAAGCCTATTTTTCATATATAAATAACACAAAGGTGATTTCAAATGATATAAGAATAAGAATAAATAAATAATATCCTTTTAGGCAGTTTATTCTCATTGTAGACAACTGATGACAAATCCTACTGACCATTATTGCCCTTATTTCCTTATGTTTTCACTGTATGGATGAGTGAGTGACCAGCACACTTTACTCTTTCTAAACACCTGGCTATGTGACAAGCTCCACGTCTTTTGATTTGAGCCAATTAGTCAGCAATCCATCAGTGCACAGCCCTGGTCAGCCTGCTGAAACCCATCTCGCAGGATCGACCCGGTTGCCCGATAAATGCTTAAGAACGTGCTGAGAAGAGAAAAACAGAGCAGCAGGAGAGAGGCCAAGAACCTGGAATTAAGCAGGACCGTCTGATCCACACCAGCAGAATTACAGCCAGCAAAACAGAGCGCTCATTGTCTGTGGCAGACACCACTGAGCTCTGCTCTTTGTCGCCCCCCTCCCACCTCCACACAACTGTTCTTCACTATTCCTAGCTGCAAGAGAGAATTATAGAGCTTATTGTTGTTATGGCATATTGTATGTGCTGGGGAGAACCTTCTATCGTCAACAAATCTACTTTTTGGGATTTAAGAAATGCAGAAGAAAAAATATTTTCGCTTTTATCAGTTTTGCAGGAATTCCAAATACTGTAAGAGATGTAAGTAAGTAAGTAAGAGATGTGATCATTACACTGAAGTTAAAAATAAACCCCCCAAAACCAGGCGTCAAAGGCTTACCTCAACTGCAACAGTACATACTCCTTGCTTAAAAAGTACAGACCTTTAATCTTTAAAGACACAATGAAACACAACTTAAGATATACTGAGAAGCACACACAAACACATATGGAGGAGAAAAGGAGCAGGCAGCAGTGACTTGCTGAATAATTCAGAAGTGGAAATGCATGATTGATGTGGGACATTTCATTTCCACACCTTTAAAAGGTCTCTTTTAGCCAAAGCCTGGCATGGATCTGGCCTTCCTAGTCAGGCTCTTTGGGACAAGAGTGGCTTTATTCTGTGGTGGGGGCACCAGTGGTAGTGGTTGGGCTTCCACACCTGTGTTTGCTCCTTACCCAATAATTGAGAGCTGCATGCTATTTTGAGCTCAGAGCACAAAGTACCTCACTCATGAGGAACTTGGGGTGAAGAATCTTGGCTCCGAGTTTGATGTGGCTGGAAAACCTGAAAACCCGCGGATCAGCCCGGCAGGGTGCAGATATACTCAAGAACATATTAGTTTAAAAGACAAACATATATAAAATGGAAGGTCTACATATAGCTCAATTGTGACTGATGCATTTTTAGCATCTTTCACATTGTATAGTATTTATATTATAGTAATACAAATACAATCAAAATCTAAGAAAGGTCAGTATATACAAAATCACAGAGCTGAAAACATTTACTCACAATTCATTATTTCCTGTTTATAACTTTAAAACAGAAGCAGGCATTATTTTGCAGTGGTGGAAGAAGTATTGAGATCCTTTTACTTAGTTGAAGTGAACCTTTAAGTAAAATACTTGAGTACAAGTAGAAGTCCTGCTTTCATAATCTAAAAGTAAAACTAGCGATACAGAAGTATTAGCAGCTAAATGTAATTATAGTATTAAAATAAAAGTACTGATTATGCTGAATGGCTCCCTTCAGAGTGTTTTATTGTTATTACTGATGACTGACTCTATATATAAACAGAATGTTAAAGGGATACTCAATCGGTCAAGTACTGCACTTCCAAACACTTGGGGGATTTCATGATGCAAACTTATCTTGACCTTTAGTCCCCAATGGACAGATCTGGATCCCTGCTTTTCCCATAATGCAACCAGCATTATACATTTGTAGTCTACTAGCCCAATAACTCCAGGATCATTTTGTTAGACTTGCTCCTCCAGAGTAACAGGAAACTGCTGAATGTTACTCTACATCCCTAGTAAACTGAGCTATATCTGTCAAAAGGGTGGAGGTCTCCTTTAATGTTGTAACTGGCAGATATGGAGCTTCTTTAACTACTTTACATGTTGTTGGGTTGTTTATTCTGTAAGAATCAATCACATTTTGTAAGTTGATCATCAGTTTTGTACGTAAAATCTTCACATAACTAGTAACTATATCTGTCACATAAATGTAGAGGGTTTAATGTATTTTAATATTTTATATTATTGTATTATATTAATGTGGTTGAGTAGAAGTAGCAGCAAACGACCATACTCAAGTAAAGTACCAGTACCTCAAAGTTGTACTAGTAACTTTTCATTTTGCCATCAAAGCAAACTGACTCTGTGCAGAAATACAGCATGTGTTTTGCCAATGCAATAAACCAGGGGAATATGAAAATTCATAGACAGGCTTAAGAAGCTGACTAAGTAAGGATAGACAAAATGGAAATGAGCAAAAAGAACAGTGAGTGTGAGCCAACGCACTGTTACTGAGCTAAGTCAGTTTAGTAGAGGGTCAGTCCAAGTGCAAAGAGAACTCCGAGTCAAAACAAACACTCACTTTGGCTTCTGATGGGACGGCACGCTCACTTTTTCCCACAATTCTCTCGAACAGCTTAACTCATACTCACACAAACTAGGTGGTCATGAAACTCATCACAACAAAATGTTCCAGATGTAGTTTAATTTTCACGAAAATGTCCACCTTTCTTGCCATTTATGTGATGCATGTTATATATTTTCACAGAATGACAGTGATAGATTTAGAGTTGTGTTTCGTGTTTCATGACAGCTCTGCACTGCCAGTTCATAATGATATTAATAGGGAGGGTCAAAAATGTCAAAACATTCCTCAGTTGTCAAGCAACCTTGCCCTAGTTAAACCTTTAAAAAGAGAGAGATGTTGTTACCAACCAACAGAATCCAAATGGGACCTATTATTATTTAAAATGTTAACTGGCTGCTGAAGCTGACTGGGTAATTTATTACCAAGAGACAAGAATTTTGACAAATCATTCAGCTCAGCAAACTCGGCTGTGGCAAAGTTCAGCAATTAAGGTCCTATATAAAGAAGGTCTACTCCTCTGCATCGGGTGTGCTGGATTTATGTGCGCTCTCGAGCTAGCAGGCAGGTTCAAAGCCCTGCATGGGGGAGCTGGAGGTTGACACATGGGGAATTTTACAAATATGGTGGAACACACACATTTTGCAGTAAATCTGACCTGAGAATAGTGGTCTTTTGGGGAAAAGAGGTGGTCAGTGAGGGGAGAGAGGTGGAGTGTTGAGTGAAGGCATAGCTAAATAATCAACCCGAGATGGGGGTCAACTGTTTTCAAGTCATCTGTGATATTAAAGAGGCAGAAGAAAGGAGAAAAAAGCAGGATGACAGAGATTTTTCACAGCCTGATTGCAAAATAATAGAATAGCAAATAGTTTCTAAAGGCTTGAGAACTGCTTTAAAAATACAAACTCCTAATGCAGCTCACACGTTAAATTTTGACTTCCAGTCAGCCAAGCCTAAACCCTCTGTCAATATTTAGCTTTCTTTTAATGGGGTGATTTCATGCTACTGTCTGACCATGATGGCCAATGAGTAGCTGCTTTCTCAGTATCATAGTGAGTGTACCTGAGAATAGCTCTGGGTAAACCATTACACTCTGCTAGTTCATAAAGCATAAAGTGATAGAGATTCTGGACTTTTTGGCCTATGATTTTAAGATACCCACACTCAAATGCTTCTACATAGAAAGAAAGAATCTTTTGGTTTCCACATCAGCAAAACCATTTATGTTATGATAAACTCAGAATCACATTGTTCTATGTAGCACATTTTTGTTGCCATAAATCCTTAAAAAAAAAAATATGTAGTAAAGTTTTCAAACAGCTGTCATTGAGTTCTAGGCTTTAACTTGATATAAGGAATGTATTTGATGTCATAGGTTGCCATAGTTGATTACTTTGTAAGTCTAAATATTTAAAGACCCATTAATATCATTGCAAAGATGTAATAATACAGTGATGAATTAAATAATTCAAAGGTCCAAAATAATGTCAAGACTCAACTGTTGAATAAAATGTGATTTAAAGGTGCAATAAGTGAGTTTTTTTTTTTACAGTCCCACTGCACTAAATGACCACAATATACGGTACCTACAGATGTTTTATAGGGTTGTAAGATCAATACAGTGAGCCATCGAGCACTTTGCCAGGTGCTGATGTTTTTGGCTTTCTAAACCCACTTTCTGTCCAGTATAAAAACGTTCACCACCACCACCTGCTCAAATTTCAGCTCAGGATATTCTGATGAAGAGCAGAGTTATTTGAATATCTGCAGAGCATCAATCCAATATTTAATGCTTAAAAAAAGCTGCACAGTGCAGACATCAACTGTATTCAAACTATTAAAATTGGTCAAATGTAGGTAAGATACCATATGTTTGACAGTTCAGAAGCTCTAAGAATAATTATCTATATCACAGTTCTCCTTTGATGGGTTTAATTCATTATAAAACAATAAAACTCTAAACAAACTACAAAAGCATATAACGAATACAGATCAAAATGATTAAGCACCCCACAGAATAAAATCAAAAGCAATACTTTCAATTACCGTCTATGTCATTTTTATGTTTACTAAACATAACCAGTGCAGTCACTGTTTCGGTGACCTCGTGAACTAATTTTATTCCAGCAAGGGCATATTTTAATAGAGCGATATGACAGCTGGCATAGAGGGAGCATGGTGATTACTTTAAGGGATCAAATTTTAATCAGGCCCAATTTAACTGATTCTGATCAGTTAAAATATGCCTTGATCAGCTTTGGTTCCAATCCAGCAGCACCTCTTTTTACAGCTCAAAACTGGACAGCATCGTAAGCATCATGTATTGAAGGACATTTTATCCTCAAGCAAAGAGCAAATGAAGAAGCAGTATTTTGCAGTATCTCAGATCTGTGTGTGTGACTATACAAGCCACAGTGAGCTGTATATTACCATGCCGCCAGTGTTGCAACTCCGTGACAGAGTTGAATAAGAGACATGTTTGACTTATTGTTCCTTTAACCCCCAATGTGAATGTGAAGCACCTCATGTGTTCATTAATTCACTTACACACAATTAGACTATCTGCACCCTGGTGGTTACTAGCAGTGGCACCGTCTACACACGACAAACTGAACTTAGATCCTTCATTCACCAACCCATATGCAACAGTGTGTAAGTGGAAAAAGAGGTAAAAGACTTTAATTTACATTTTATTAGTAGATGTCTTTTGTAAAACCCTTTGGCATCAAAGTATCAGAATGGTTCAGCTGTGTGTTTTGTCCTACAGGTTGTAACAGTCAGATAAGTCAGAGCACAAAAAGGCAGGCGAAACACTCTGGATTCTGGTTGGAC
Source organism: Lateolabrax maculatus (assembly GCA_031216445.1). Lineage (NCBI taxonomy): Eukaryota > Metazoa > Chordata > Actinopteri > Acropomatiformes > Lateolabracidae > Lateolabrax > Lateolabrax maculatus. The sequence continues at coordinate 11,573,734 of CM062203.1, read as the reverse complement.
AACCACGCAGGGTTTTATGTTGTGGACTGGAGTATTTTTTAAGTGACTTCTTGATAGCCTTCCTCCTCTAATGAAGACCAGACACTCTCATAAGTCCATTTCACACATGCACTGAAACCCCGAACATATCTTGACATTACCTGGAGGAGCTTTATGTGAGAACACAAATGTCCAAATCGATTGGACTGGACATTTGATTAGGACATTTTCAGCTCCCACATACAAAGTCTGTGTAATGTCCAATTCAACTGGTACAAAACAAGAAGAATACAAACATCAGAATGTGAAGAAGAAGGATCATTCACAGGAAGACACCAACTAAAATGTCTGTTAACTGGAGAGACATTGAGATTCAGTAACGTCTGTCAGTAAGGGCCGATGCCGAAAACGAATGGCAAGAGACTCGGCTGTTTATGACCAGATTACGTACCAGCTGCAGCGTACTTTTTGTGCCCTGTCCTGCCGCCGTCAGGTGCCACCCCTCGCCTAAACCACACCAAAGTATTTCTAGTAGGTGTGAAAGGACAATCTCCTGTTGTGTGTTATATGTGTGAAAAGAAAACTCTGGACATTGTCCAGAGTTTATATGAGAAAATAGTTATACAGTACAGCGTGTGTATGAACATTACACACACATCCAAACTAAGAAAAAACATATAAAAATTGTGTACAAATATTTATATAGTCTAAAACTTTGCAATTTACATTTTATTTTTTTATTTTACCAAATTTAAATAAGGTTTATTTTTGTTGTAATACATAATTGTATCTTTTTTTAAATTATTATTGCTTTACATCATACAGTATATTAGACTTCAAGATTGTGTCTAGTATGTGGAAGCAAGTTAGAATTTCTGCTCTAAATGTCAAATGTTGGGTAGCCTCGTTCTGTTGACAAAACTTCCTTGAAGCACAGGAAGAGATTTGTTTATGATAATCAAATAAATATATAAACTGAAGAAGTAGTATGATTAACAACTGTAACCACGGCTGAACAGAAAAAAGAAAAGGATTGAACCCACAAAAATTTGTCATCAACAAAAAATCCTAGGGAAAGTATTACACAGTGGAAAAAAATTCTACAAATATCTGCTTATCACCACAGATTTCTACTTAAAACCTAAAACTTTTACAGCAGAAAAACTGCTGTTTTTTAAAGGCTAATGCCAAGCAAATTTCCACACCAGAGTGCCTTTAAGTGTTCATTTGTTTGCATATGATAGAGACAACCATATGGAAGACTCAATTTAATGACACTTATCACCATTTAGTAGCACGTAGTTGTTAAAGGCAGTTAACAAGCATTAAAGCTTTCACACATTAATTGTTTTTTCCAGCTAAGTACCCAGAGGGGTGGTGGGTAGTTGATGGTAATCATGTCCCTGCTGCTATTGGTGAATAGCATCTGTCAGCAGACTTTAAGGTTGTAAATGCTGCCAAAAGTCTCATTAAGGTTGAGCATTGAGAAAAAGGACCTCTGTCAACTTTAATAACAAAATCACTCGAATTTTTAAACACTGTTGAACAGCACTAGTGTCCCACAAATGTGTTCTACAAAAGCAGACTTGGAAATTTAAGACAGAATGTTAAGTGTGTAAAAATTACCTCCCATGTGAAACTGCCACTGGAGAGAGAGAAGATAGAAACTAGAGCACCTACAATTACGCCCTAAACTCACTAAACTGAAATGTGAATAAAATGTAAAAAAAAAAACCAGCTACTTTTAACTATTACACCTACTTACTGATTGGCCTGATAGTGTTTGATGGATTTCCAGTTGATGTCAAAGCTTCTGGTTACACAATCAGTGAAAAACAAGCATCTGTTTTCATCTTACTCTCAGCAGGGAACACCTTAAGCTGCCTAACCTTGCAGCCTATAGAGTGTGTGTGTGTGAGAGAGTGTGTGTGGGAAGCCATTATCCCACCTTCTTTTTCCCTATTTACACTTACCCCTGAAGTCAACTTCAGAGAGCTGCAGCAGTGCATCAATTCAATTCAACTTCAATCATCATCTATCCTCTGAGCTTAGATATACTCAGTGCTATTGAGTATATCATGGTGTTCTCTTTGATACATTATGGCTATCAGCAGTGTATCTGTTACAGCAACTGGGGCCCCATTGGGGCTTCTGGCCTATAACTGAACTGCAACTCCATCATCATTTAAGGGCCAATGCTGCAGGGCTGCAAGGTTTTGACACTGATTTACCAATGGGACACTTGATTGTGCCTGCAATTGCACTATTCTTTTGGAAAATGTGTGGGATTTTGACCCATTACGCACACTAGCACATACTGCAAATTTTCTGAAAAGATAATCTAAATTCAGATAGGATGGCATCCAGATGTGATGTGGAAAGAAAGTTCATGGGAACTGATGAAAGGGAGATATGCCTTGGTAAATCTCCTAATCATTTACATCTTTTTTTTAAAAAATGGACTTACTGACACACACAAATTAAAGCCTGGGCAGTGCTATAATCCATGGCTTCAGAATAATGTCACATGTGTTTGTCCTATTCTTTTATCCCCTGCAGGACTTGAGCAGAGGGGTCAGGCTGCAGGACACACACACACTCATGTCTGCTACAACTTTGCAGCCAATGTGCAAATCATGGGAGTCGACGTCAGCCATCATTTAGTTGTCAGGGGTGGAAACAAAATAGATGAGAAATGAAGTGCTGAGACTGGTCTGACCTTGTGGGTGATTGCCGCCTAAATAGCTGGGACTGAAATTGGGCATTTTACACCCTGGCAGCTGCCCAAGACACAATTTGTCCCAGTTTAGAGGACAACATGGCCTGAGTAACAAGCCATGTCAAATACCAGTTTCCTGGGAACTCTTATATCCCACTTCATATAGAACAGTGAGTAGAAACATACAGTGTTCTTCAGAAAATTACATCAGATCAGCAGTGATTAATCACCCTCGCCTGTACACTCATGGTGTTTATATTGAAAGGTGGTGTAGAATATCCAGTACTTACTTTTTTCTTTCTATCAGTGTAAAAATCTCCTCCAGCACAGAACCATGTAAATACTGACTAAAGACCCTCCTTAAATTCTGTTTCAATTGTATACTGCTTATATACTTGGGCAGCAGTACTTGGGCTGTGACTGATGACATTTCACAAGAAGTTCACAAGAACACAAGACAAAAACTCTGACACATACTGTAACCCCTCTTAAAATCGCAAAGTGTTGTTTTTACACTTCAGTTTTTGTACGGATTGGACAAATGAGATATAACATGTGAATAGTGAGCTTTAGAGGTGCTGGTAGGCATATTTTGCTACCTTCGGACACATTCAGGATGCTGCAGCCAGCAGGGGGTATTGATTTTCTCACCTGAAGTAAAGGGAATAAGCATAATACCCAAATTTAAACTATCCCCTTGAACTCAAGCATGTAAGAGAAAAAAGTCTTTTCACTTGCATTTTGCCCAAAAGTATTTTTCTAATGTAGCATGGTTACAGGTATCTGTACCACTCTAGAAATTGTATCAGCCACAGGTATTTGGGGCTGCTACTGTGAAGCATACTGTATGTGGCCCTTACCTCAGTTGTTTTGTTAGTTTAGGAGCTTAATCCAGAGGTACACCTTAGCAGCATCTGCCTGGGACTGGTGGGTTTAAGACTCTGACCAGGGATCACTTATAATGGAATCCAATCCCTAGCTGTCTGTTTGAGAGGGCTGGAACTAATCGATCAGAGGGGAGCATCTGTGAAAGAGATGTTCAGAGAGGCAGCTTTGACTGCGCCGGAGCCAGAAGGGCTACTGTCTGATGCCCCGGTTCTGGCATTACAGCGCAGCATTACCACTTGATACGCCAGTCAAGCTGGCTTTGATGCAAAATATGGTGAGATGTGAAATGGTGAAGCTGGCACATTTCTCTCCCAACTTCTAATTTTGTCATCTCTGCCGTCTTAGGAGTTATCATTTCTTCCCTTCTATCTTTAATCCTCTGTCCATGTCCCTCTCCTTTGCGCTCTCTTGCATATTTTATATCAGTTTCTGTGTTAAGTCCTTCCCCTCTGAACTCAATCCCCAGTCTGGCCCTCTGCTTGAGCCCTTCAGCTGCTGGTCTGCTCTCACACTAAACCCCTTGTTTATATCGGGGACGCAATTAAGTCGAAGCCAAGAAGAGGAGTCCCAGAGAGAGAGGCAAGAGTGCAAGCTTGTGAGTCAAATTTCAACTTCTACGCTCACATACTCCTCCCTCCCCTATTTCACTCATTTTCTCTTTCCCTCCATCCCTCTCACTCTGTCTCCTCTCTTTTGGTCTTTTTCACTTGCAAAGATATCTGTTCCTCTTGACAACAAAGGAAATAAAGCTCGTATTTGTTGGATTTATTTTATGTAGCTGGAAAAGGTTCACTGAGAGAGAAATATGTGGCTTGAGATAGCCTGTTGTACAGCTGAAAATGGCTAAAACAAGACATTACCTCATCTGTGTGTGATGCAATTTCAAATGCAGAAGATTTAGTTATTCTATCAACTTTGTGCACCCATATATCAGGGGCTTATATACTGTATATTTGATGAATGCATAATGTGCATTTGTGTGTAAAAAACATTTGTTTTAATTACTTCTCTACTGTTGACTACATTTTTTTTTTGTTTTTCCCTTTTTTGTCATGGAGGAACTGGTTCGAGCGCTGAGTTCACGTTCTCCACATGTGTGGTCTGTCGGCCCAGGGGACCTATCCCAGAATCCCAGACACACGTGTGCAGGCAGAAGCAGTAGTGCAATGCAGAGTGGATAAACAGTGCTCTTACTGGCCACCGGGCACACTCCACATCTAAACAATGCAAAGTCGACTAACTTGCGGGAGTATATTGCAGGGGCAAACACAAACACAAGCACATTCATCTCAAGAAAGTCATTACGGTGAAAACTTTTTTACTACTCACCCAGATGGGGTGTCAGGACATTTATCTTTTTTGGCTTAAGTCATAAATTGCAGCATACATACGTTTCACATGTGTGGGAATTAAATGTGTTTTAAAACATCATTCCTTCCTCGTTGAATTAAGTGTCAAGCATCTTGATTGCCCTAATTCAGCATTCCAGCACAGCAGTGCAAGTGTGCCTCACTTTCTCATGGGAGATGCAGGAGAAAACTCCAAGGATGTGTGCAGTGTTGACGGACAGGGGGATAAACAGAGGGATTGTCCCTGACCTCCCAACACCAGTCTGGAGGAAGACGAATAGCCCCCCAATGGGCCCTGAGCAGATAAAATACACCCTACCGTCTTCAACACCAGGTGTGACAGCCATCAGGGGTGGCCTATCAGCAGGAGGTACAGAGAAGGGGAGGTAAGGGTGAGGGGGCACATTAGGAACATATCAGCAATTACTCTCTGGGTTTATTTTTCTTCCTGCTTTAACGCCTGGATACCAAGTTACATTCATCCTGGGTGTTGATTGTATCTTAAGGTCTAAGTGAGAACACTTTGCAGAGTCATTTGTCGATTATATGATAATAGACTCCAACATGTTAATGTTGTGTTATAGCAACGATTTAAAAGCCCTGCAGTTTGTTTATTTGTATGAGTTTTTCTTCAGTGAATTCTGTGGCCTTGGCTTATCAAGCTTTAGGGCTTATCTGGGAAGTTCAGTCCCATCTTTGCTGTTAGTGTACCCAGAGTTGCAAATCAACTTCTTTATGTAATGGAATTCACAGGGTCGAGGACATGTTTACCTCTTTTTCCAGGCCCATTAGGCACCAAGCGGCTATATCATATCTGACACAAGAGAATGGCCTCAATCTGTTTAAGCCATGATCTCTGACTGCATGGGCCCCACATCTTCAGACTGGCCTCTGCAAGCAGAGATATGAAGAAGGATGATCATTTATATGTCCTGAACTTATAACAATAAATGTGTTATGGGTGCAGACATCCCACAGACCAGACAAATAAATGGGCTCCGCTGTGTGTAGTTTGAGCTGTGGCGCAAGACAAAGGTTTTTCTCACATGACCACACAAAAATACTGGAAAATAGCTGCACAGAGGTGAAATTTTAGTCTATAAAATGACAGATTTTTTCTCATGAAACAGCATATGTTAATTCTGTCAAAATAGCCTTTTGTGCATTGTGAAGTGTCAAACAGATCTGCAAAAATAAAAGAAAGAGGCTGTGTGCAAGAGGAGCTCGTGTGAAAAAGGGAAGCCCAGACCTCTAATTTCCTGTGTGAGCATTTGCCATAGAACGGGAAGGCCAGACCGCTCTGCGGCTATCAGAAATCAGCCCAATAGTCCCCTGAGCCACCCCTGCCCTTGCAATACCCTCTCCCACCCCCACCCCTACCCCCCTTCCTCTCAGCCCAGGCCCCAGGGCCACTGTGAGTTAACCTCGCTCAGCCGTGACCAGAAAACAGAGTGATATCTTACTCATCTAATCCCCCTCACAGTCATCATGCAATAAAGTATGCCTTGCAACCCTTGACCTCTCGAGTCAGAACAACTCCTCCGTCCTCCAGCGACGCCACCCTGCCAACCCCCACCAAGGGACCTATAAAGAAGAGAAAAGTCAGATAGGTTGGAACCACAATTAACAGCCTCAAAATCATTGCCAAGGTAGAATGAGTTAAAACCTCAGGATATAAACTTTTCATTTTGTTATGATAGAAATTTTGCTACAGACTTGATACAATAGAGGTCTGTTGTTTTACAATTGTAAAGTCACATATGAGCATTTTCTTTATGTATTCAAAAACATAAAATAATTGGATGGTTTAACAATAAGTATAGATGCAGTTTTAATTATTTTAATTTTACTTTAAATGTTAGTTTGGTATCAAAATACTACAATAGAATACAAATGAGCCATCATTGCTAAGTAGAAGGAACCAGTTAGAAGCTAAATCAGAGCTGTAGGAAATTCAGAATAGTTGTCGCATCTGGAACAAAACACTGCCGTATAGTTGATGAAACCATGCAAATTTGACCCATAATTCAAAAGTGGACTGAATTTAACTGTCTATGAATGTATTATTAAGTTTCTACGACACATTAACTTTAATGTCTGTCCACCATTAGCAGTGCATACAACTGAATTTTAAGCTTGGCTACTGGATGTTTCTTACCAGAATGCTCATACTCATAGCTGACTTCCCTCCTCAGATTATGTACAGAACCTAACTGTATACCTTTGCCTTTTTATCAAAGAACCACATAGTTTCTAATGAATTAGTGATGATTCGACCAGGAGACTTTCATACTCATTCAAGCCTTGGAAATGCTCCAACTGCAGATCACCAAACATTGTCTATGTGAAAAATGGATGGGAAAAATAACTCTTCCCACTTCACTTCTTTATATCTCCACATTCTCCAGCATCTGTCCATTTAGATGCTTTTGACAGATGCAGATTTAAGTAGGCAAAAACATACAGCAAATACATCTGCTGTGGCCCCACCTCTCTCCCCGCCACTACTCACTTTGTGTAGGAATATCACAGGGGGAGAGAGGCTTTCTGACAGCGAGGACATGAGGAGTACAGAGGGCATGATGAGCGCAATATGACCATAAGACAATTACAAGAAAGACATGGACACATGTGGAGACCTTTGTTCCACCGTGTCTCTGTGTGTAACTGGCAGTGTGCCTTGGAAGGGGCATGTGTGTTTGCAGAGAGAGAGAGAGAGAGAGAGAGAGAGAGAGAGCCTAGCCGCTCAAAGGGGTTCAGGGCTCCCTTGCTCCAGCACATCTGGGCTTTATATCAGGCCTTTAATTAATCCTGAGTGAAGGCCAGGCAGTGACAGGCTGACTGGGCAGGCTCCAGTCCAGGACAGGGCCTGATTTATTACAACTGAGCTCCAACCAGCATTGATTTATTTCAGACTCAGGAAAGGGGAGAGTAGAGGGGGTGTGTTTAAGGAGATTGGGGGACACAGAAACAGTACTGTTGCACTGGGAAAGGAGACACTGAAGTTGAGAGAGTGACTGAGAAAGGTGAGTAAGAGACTGATAGGCCGGTAGTGAAGACAGGGGAGGTGGTGGCTCTGTGATGTTTTGTTTTAAAGGCAGGCTTTGCACGTAGCTGGAGGCTCTTTTTAACAGTTGGTAAGCAGTGAAGCGGTCGAGAGAGAGGGAAGAAGGGATGATGAATGTGATGGAAGAAGAGGGAGAGATTATGAAAGTTGAAAACATCTCTCCATCAGGTGGGTTATGTTCCCTCCCAGGCATGTGCTGTCAGTCAGATTGACTCCTCTCGCCTTATCTCCCCACACAGGGGGACTGTAAATCCTCCTCTGCTCATTTGACTTAATCATGACAGTCATCTGAACTCAGCAAAACACAGGAAAGCATATCCCTTCCCCCTTCTCACCTCCCCCAGGCCTCCTCACTGGACGAGAGGAGGAGTTTGTAAAAAGGATGTTCTTTTTATTATCTAACGCATGCATTAAGAAGCCACAAATGGTCCACAGTGTTGTGGAATGTGATAGTTGTGTGTGTTTCGTGTGTTTGTCTCTGTGTTTGTGTACACGAAGTTATACTGCTGACTCAGTAATCCTCACGTGTTGTGGAAGAAGTGTGGCTGAGTTTTTATGAGCCTCGGTCGCAGTGTGCCCTCAACATGCTTCCCTCTGATAAGGACTTTATGACAGTCAACTTTTACACCAATGGATAGCTGAAACGTTCAAGATCTCACTTAAAAAGTATATGAAAAAAAATGAATCAGAGCAAACAATCTTTTTTTCTCATCGTACAAAAAATACCCATACAGTGTTGTTATACTAATATTTACTCTTGTGCATCTCTTCAAAGGAAAGTGGAAATAGCTTAAATGGCTTAATTTATGTTCACTAAGAAATGACAACAGGTAGCTTTTTTTTTTTTTTTTTTTTTCACGAGTGGGGTATTGAATGGTCATTGTAGTGCTGTCTAAAAATCCTCTAAGCATGAAGACCTTTAATCACTGAATCTCCTTGTTGCCATTCGTGTATCTCTGCCTTTGAATGGTGACGGGCTCTGAATCCAGCAGTCGACTGTGATTAATGGACCTTTTAGCACTATCGTCTAGACGTCAAATCCCAAAATACCTTTGGGGCGTGAAGACACATCATTGTTGTTACGGCTCTGCCACCCCCACCCCTCCCCTGGCTCATTTTAGCATTTGTGTTTGTGATTCTTAAGTCACAAAATAGGGGGAAAACTCAGTGGACACAGTCCTTCAAGATGTGTCTTCACGCGTACAGCGTTTTCAGTAAATGTAACAGCAGTTTACTGTTTTGGCCTCTTCTGTAAATTAAAGCAAAATGCCGACAAATTAGCTCAGCCCAAGATATTGTATTATTTTAAAATATTCTTGTAAATTCTTCACAAATCATTCTGTATGTGCATGTAACATTGTTATTACACTGTTATTTATGGATAAACCAGTGTACGCTTTTTTTCTCCATGTAAAGCGTTTTATTTAATTTGTTTTTAAAAGATGGTGTAGAGGTGTTAAGTACATGTACCAATGAATCTGTGACACCAAATCTTCAAAATTAACTGACCGTACTGAATCATTAGGTTCACTGACCCAGGACTACATTTTTACATCATATGTTTTCTTTAGTGAACAACAGAAACTTTTACATGAAAAAATGTCAAGCTGTTTTTAGTGCACGAAAGCCTCTTTAGGTTTTAAATCAGCAGGCCAGAGGCTGGTTGGAGAGTGAACTAAGGATTCATGGGAAACAGGAAATACCCTCACCGGAGAAACCAGACATGTTACTGCCAACATCTTTCAGTTTCTGCAGCGGCGCTACAATAAAGTGATAATGTCTGACTGGTTAAGGATATTATAGCCTTCACTGTCAGAATCTGAGGAGGTCACAAATGAGAGACGAAACTACAACCCAATGGCTGCAACCTGAATTGCTGCATTATAAATTTGCTCTAGAAGCTATTAGGGTTCATGTTGTCCCAAATCTTCCAGCCAGCACTTCACCGTTGCCAGAGGGGAAACAGAGCAACAGAGTTTAAGCTGTTGCCAAGAGTGGAATGAGCCGGACTGTTTGTGAGGTCGAGGCTGGGGCTTTTTGAGTACCACAGACTCATATCTCCCTCCCTATCCCCTTCACTCACATCAGCCAGAGACGGCCACTTTCAGTGCACCCATGGGAAATGGGGAATTCAGCCTGCCACCCCCAGAACATATTTTTAAGCAAGACCTCTTTTCATAGACATATAATCGCTAATATTGCAAGGAATGTGCTTTTATAAATAGAAAATGCCAAAAAAGAGAGGGAGTTTTTTTCCTTTTTTTTTTTTAACTTAATCTTTTGCTCAAATATCCTTGTTTAGATTGTGGGGGTTTGTGACATTAAAAACAGGAGAAGTCTGAGGGCCAGCAGCAAACTGAGACCTGGGCTAAAAGATCCTTAGGGGGAATTGCAGGGATCCATTTTATTGAGTGTGTTTAAAATGTATCATGACACCCTAGCAGAGTTGGAGCAAATATTGTGAGAGTGATTGGGCTCACAAACCCATATTCATTAGTCCATTTATCATGAAACTGACAATTTGCTCAATCCCTCCCTCCGGACATCAATTGTCCAAACATAGCTTAACTTTTAGGCAGACATGTCAGGCTTTGGATCTCTCCACATACTTACGCGATGTGTATGGGGCTGTAGTTAGAGCACTGATCCATAAAAGATTTGGAGAGTGGTTTCTTTCTTTTTTTTAACGCTTTCTCTTGAACCAAAAATTCAAGAGCAAAAGATTAAGGAACAGCGTAAGGAATGGATTCAACAGTGTCTGCTTATACTTAAAAAGGACAAGATTAGCATTTCTGGCTTACTATCTTATTTCCCGAGCCTTACAGTCCTAACCTAGCCCAGAGTTAATTCCAAGGCTTCAGATTTCATACTTTATTATTTTGTGGCGCTACAGGTTACACTAAAGTAGTATTTTCCTGAATGTGTGAAAGCGAGTCCTGGCAAGTTATCAGAAGCCCCTTTCAAGATCACACAGCCTGGTCAATATGATGCGCTGTTTTTTCTCCTTGCAAGAGGTGAGAATGAATAATGGCCAATAACGAATGCGGAACAGGAGACAATGTTGTTCCCGCGTTAAGTCGGCAGCAGGGGTAGTAACAAAGCCGAATCGACGTCTATCTAAACCGTGAAGCCAGCAGGACAGGACCCCGATGTGTTACTTCATGCCTGTTTTGCTTCCGGAATGGCAGCTATCTAAAATCACAACTGGGGCGGCATTATTCTGGCATTGTTTGGTTTAACGTAAAAAAGCAAAGTTGGTGTATTCACGGACCTCCTTTATTATTGCGCCATCTTTTTGTAAAAAGGGCTAAAGTTTAGGCTAAAGTTAGCAGCTCTGTCCTGCTCTTTATTGGATTTGGGGAAGTTTACGCCCTAGCAGGCCCAGCCAATGTTACCCAAAATAGTGTTACGTAAAAAAATAAACATTAAAGCATAAATCTAATCCCTGTCTTGCTTGTCCAAGTATATGTGTTTTATAGTAAGCATAAACCATCCAAGGGTTATATTGGAATAAACAATATTTTGATTACCGTTTTTATTCAGAATACATTAGCCTATAATACTACAACTTTTTATGTCACGTAAATAGCCCTCATGTGCATATTTAACACCTTCTACAGGGTTCTCATTTTAAACAACAACATGAAGAAGTGGTCATTTCCGTCGTTTACTTCTGTGTGGACCTCACTGCTTCAAAAATGACTGTGAATTTTTCACTCAAGGGCAAAGAAATCTTATTAACACAGATCATTATCTTTATTATCATTCTCATCACAACTATCTTCATCATCATTTACATTTTCATTATAATTATCATCATCAACATCATCCTCCTTACCTTCATTACAGTATGATTATCCACACTGTCATCACTATTGTCATTTGCACACTCATAGTATCTGGTGTTCATTTGGTAACAGGCTGCACAAATAGTTGGTCTGTTCCCCTCAAAATTACCAAGATCATATTTCTGTTTAGGTCATTTTTACATGCTTGAGGAATCGTGTAAATCACATTTAAAAGGCATATACACCTCATTATACCACTGAAACTCTAATTCAGCAAAGTGCACTGGAGAATATTCAGACCTCATTTGTGGCGTAAACATGTCTTTACTTATCCAGATTAACTCTGCAGATCAGATTACCCTTTTTTCCCCAACGTCCCTCAACAGCACAGTTAAGGAAACCAATCCCAGTATCCCAAAGCAACTGGTGGCCCTACAATATTTTCTCTTAATTAGATGTGTTTTAAGTCATTACAATCTATTTCATTCCCATCTCATGTTACAGCAGTTAAGCATTTTCTTGTGTATGTTACAGTGAAGTGCGCTTGGCCTGCATGCTGGATGTCTTGTGAAGCCCAAGGCCACAAGCAGTGAGACCCGTCCATCAGTGGCAGTTATTAGGGGAGACCACCGGTGAACCAGGGCCATTTGGTGGGCCTAATAACAACGTGAATGGGAGAGCTGAGGGACAGGAAGCGCAGCCAGACAGGCCGGTGCTGAGAAAAGCACTTTTAAGTGAGGGAGGCCTCCTTGGAAAAAAACAATGACAAGGCCTATTTCAGCCTGAAACACTCCCATGGCTTACTTCCAGATGACAACCTAATGCTATTGCTTGATGCTTTTGCTCAGAGAGTGAAACCGTCTGAACAATAATGGGTGGAAAATTCCTGGAAAATACTTGCAAATCCAGTCTAATTTTACAATGATGTACAGAAGCAATCATTAAAACAATTGCAACATTAGCAACAACTAAAGGATTTTATCTGTCCTCCTCTCCTGTAACCCAGGTGCTTGGTTAGAACCAAAGCCAGTTTGACAGTAAAGATTTGGGACCCCACATGTTTTAACTGCCCATCAACATGGGAGGCTTTCACTTTACAGCCTGGGGTTTATTGTGCGACAGCTCAAACGTAGCTCAGGTTTCACGCAGGACTGTTTCACTGTTCAGCTTCTCCCCTCTCTTGACTGGAGGATAAATGGGAAAAGAGACATCTTGGCTCAGTGAACCAATGTGAATTCAGTGTAAAGACAAAACCTAACCAAGAGTCGACACTTCAAGTGATCTTTGACCTTAAAACTACAATAAACTGTGATAAGCCTGATGACTTCAACAGTCAAGAAGCCACAAGAGATGTACAACTTGAAGAATCTGATACAAATAACTCACTCATGACTTTTGTCATTTTTACTGCTTAAAAACCTGACTTACTGTACCACTGTGACTACAACATACACTGTGAAATACTATTTCTAGGGGTCATCCTAAGTGAAATCTAAATACTGTGAAGGGATGAATTCCAGGAAAAAGTCATTCTCATATTCGAAGATATATGAATTGAGCGGTTTTGCACCTTGCGCAAAATTGAAGGTCACATGTGTCTAAGCTATACGAATGAAATATTTTCAGTCTATACCAACCTATAAATATTAGTGCTTTGTAGGCTCATTTAACAGTTTATTTCCTGTGATATGTCCATGTAAAAACACTGAAAGCCAGCAAAGTCATTAGTGGCTCTGACATCAGACTTGTGTGAGGCTTGGAATAACTCCTTATCTGGTTAAATGGACCAATGGCTGAGACAGATTTACTGTTCAGCATAAAGACAGCCCTGAAACAGGAGACATTACACCAGTGTTTTTCAATCACTTTGAGCACTGTAATTGCACAGAAGGGAACAAGCAGCAAAAAACGATACTCTAAACTACTGCGGTAGTCACAGTTTAGGAATTCCCAAGCTGTCCTTCTGAACAAAGGTGCATTCATCTCTTGCATATGTGACACGGCAGCATACTGTGCATTTATTGACTGTAAATATCAAATATTGGTGTTGAATTTTCATTCCAGAAGATAATAAAAATCTGCATTGTCAATAATCCGACTATTTTCATTTTTTATACTTGGTCACTAAGAAACAGGTCTGGATTGTAGGTATTGCTCCAACTATTTGGTATATCTGGGGAGCTCATTGGGTTTATGTCAAGTCTGCTATGAGAGACTGAGGAAAGATGAAATGAAATGATGCTTGGCCAGATGAAGATCCAAACCAGCAGCCATAACGCTGACCACTATGACCATCCACCATAAAAACAGACAGAGGTTTTTATTTACCATGAAACCTATGAGACAGAGACGCTAAAGCTAACAAAAACACACAGGGAGTTCCCACTATTAGTCACTGAAGAAGTGCAGGTCTTCTGCTTTGGCACCATAATCTCTCAGCAATCTAAGCCAGTAGTAGATGGCTTTACACTCTTTTACATAACTTACTGACCTATTCTTCTCTCATGGCTTATGGTCAATATACACAGAGTCTAGTTAAGAGCTGTTTGTACTGTAAGTGCTCTTTAAAGGATAAGGCTGGCGATATTATATGTTTTTGTTATTGTCAACAAATCGCATCAAATAACAAGAACCAACAATTTGTTAGACAATCTCTTATATCTCTCTGACTTCCACAGACTGTCTGAGGCACTAACCCTCAAGCCCATTTGTTCCTACAAATCAATTATAAATATATACTTTAATTTTCCAAAAAGTAAAAGTATCTGTGCACTGTATTTTATAGTAAACACTATTTAAACAGCAGTAAATAATTTATTTATTGGAGACTATTTCCATCTGTAGATTTGGTACCAGCAAGTATTTGTGGCAGGAGGACGGTGTTTATGTATGTTCTATCAACTTAAAGTACTCTACAGTGCCTATGTTCATCATAATAAAGGAACATGTCAAATACTGTAACAGTGTGGTTCACTGATGTGTTTTTTAATATTTTCTTCAGGATTTAGTACCACCGGACTTATCCTTTAATACTAATAAATTAATAACAAAAAGAAAAAGGAAAAGCCAACCCATCTGAAAATATGGTGTTTTACATTAACGATGCAGCCAACCTGTTACTCAACAAAATTTTAAGAACAATGAAAAGAATAAACACTGACCTCTACAGATAATGGCTTTATTCCCTGCCACACTCTGTGACGTTAGCCGTCTATTTGTCTGACCGTTTTTTGTTTCCTGTGCAGCGTTGCAATCTGGAACAAAAGTGGGTGTTTTTGGCCCTGCTGAATTCTGGGAATTTTGACGTTGTTGTCTGAGGGTCTCAGCAGTTCTGTACTCCCTCTTGGCAGAACTTCATAAGCGGACTCATGCAGCTCAAATATTTCGGCTTCAAATGAACTAGAAAAACACAGTCCCACTGGGTGGTTAAAAGTGGGCGTGTACTGTATGTGCACTTGTGAAGGATGGGAGTGTGTGCGTGTGTTTCGGTGTCTGTGTGTTTATGAGCTATTCTATGTAAGACTTTATTTGTCTATAACTAATGACTGTAGTGACTCAGAGTGCTTCAAATCCTGCCGATTTCAGATACTCTTCCAAGCGACGTATCTGTTATACTGTGATTATTTTCTTGATTAAATGAACCCAAACAAGCAATTTTGCAGCAGAAGAAAATTAAAATATTTCTGAAGGAATGAAATCATAGACAAGATTAAAAAGCTGTCGCGGCCACACAACTATTCATGGGACCAATCGTGAGAGAAAGTACAGAGGCCTCATCATGAAAAGTCGAAGCATTCTCACTACTCATCCAACCACACAACACATTTGTATAAGGTCAGTATCAGCCGCTGGGCTCGTGGCCAAAGAAAATCTGATGGAATTTAAGTTTATCAACGGAAAATGTACAAAGTTACACAAATGGCTTTGTGAGGCGGGTGCTGGGTGGTAAATCAGAGGCTATATTGCTGTAGGCCTGTAAGACCACCCTGGCTTTCAAGCTCCTAAAGCCTACCCACAGGCCAGAAAATAACCAAGCCGCCCGACCGTTGAACTCCCCTATTTCTTACTAGAACAAAAATCAAAAAAGCAAAGTTCATGGGCAGCCCCAGACCAGAAAAACAAGCAGCCTGATTTGCACACTCAGGCCGCTAAAACCAACAGAAGCTCCATTCTACCAACAAATGTGTAGGAAGACAATCTGTCCTGTGAGGAGGTGACTCTGCCTGATTTTAATGCATGAACGATACCAGATCTAAGGTATTACTGTTTTTATTTATTCTATCTTATTTATTTGATCATATTTTGTAGAGGGAAAAGTATAAGTTGACAAGTAAAGACAATAAGTAAGCACTTTAACTTCAAATTAAATACAATTTAAAAGTAATATTTAAAAAAATTATATTATTATTTATTATTATAATTTAAAAAATAGTAATATCATCTTTTTAAATGATTGTCTTTACTGTTAATTGCTGCAATTAGGTCTTTGTCCTTTGTCCTTTCAGTTTGCATATAACCTCTGCTCTGCTCTAACTGAATATCACGGATCACTGCTGAATATTATATCAGCTGTGATAATTCAGTAGCAATTATTTACAATACTATTAGTAATGTAACTGATGTATTTCCATAATGATTATTTGAAACTCAGGCTTTTTACACTGTTATGGTACAGGGACACATTATTATTGAACTTAATTATGCGATTCTATTATAGTATTTGGATGTTTAATGAGCATTTAAATATTGATTAAGTCTACTTCTATATGATAGTTTCTTATTTAAAAAGATATGCATTACAAGATCAACACTGATACATTTGAGATATTCACATTTCAGTGTAATTCTGTATATTCCACGTCAGTTCAGGACCATGAGATTTGTTAAAAACTATGACATTTAATGTTGCATTATTTATCTATTCTAAATCCAAAAAAGGAAAAAATTAAATAAATTGTGTAAATATGACATTTTATTTAAAGGGTACAGTTTCTGTCAGTATTCATAGTCATTCAGATGGGATATCTGTTGGATAAATATTCATTTATGGAGGCTAATGTAGAATTAACATGTGTTTTATATCTTGCAATCTGATTCTCTAGATACAGCCGTGGTATCTCACTGCTTTATATCTTGAGCTGTATCATTTCACATACACCAGAGGATATTTTATATCCCTCTATTGGATGGGAGATCATTACATGCAATATGTAACCTACTTGTTAAAAAGGAACCAAAAAAATAATTATGCTTCCGCTGAGGAGCTTGCTATTACTTATACAACATGTGTCTGTGCGTGTATGCATTTGTGTGTCTATGCTCTTGTTTGTCTATGGCCTGTATCAGTTTCAATGTGTATACATGTGTGTGAGTGCACATAACGGTACTTTACAGTATATATATATGAGTCCTGCTGGAATGAAAAGAAATCCTGAAAATATTATGCTCAGTGATTTGGACTGTAGAAATCATAAGACATTAGAAAAAAGACACGGATCATTTGCTTTTTTTACTCTACCAAAGCCAACAATACTGAACATCAGGTAGTCACACAGTAAAGGATGTTTGATGTTATTTAATTTCCATCTCAGCCAAACATATTTTTATTTCACACAATTCCAAGGTAAATGTATACACTGGAAACAAGATAAGACTCTTTGAAAAATTTAAAAAGCCTAAATGTGACCAGCTAAGTACAAAAAATGCCATTTTGCAGCAGCATTGTTACGTAAAATTAAACATACTCAAATAAAATAAACCTCCGTGTGAATGACTAACAAACAGTATGTGTACTATACAATTAACATAATACACCAGTGTTTTTAAAATCCTCATTGTAAATCAGTGTAATTACTCACAATGTTGCTCTTTTTTCTGTCCACTGGTGGTGCTAATTTGTTTCTATTATAGGCCTCAGCTGGTGTTCGCTTTCATGACCCTATAGACAAACCTATATAATTTGCATTGATAATTATAAATGTTGATTTATGTTTTTAGAGATGTTGTGTTACTAAAGGCCAGAAGAGGAGTGACACAAAGTCTAAGTACCAGATTCACTTATTGCAGAAATAAAGGAAAATCAGTTTTGCACATATGCCTCTTAAAACCCTGTTTATACAAAGCATTTCCCGAATGTACAGCACATTCACAGTTCCTAGAGCAACTGGGTGTTGTTACAAAAATACAGGTGTAGAGACCTGGGAGAGCTCACTAAAGTCCTTGGAGGTGTCCTTTACTTATGTTAAATGTCTCGCTTGGTGATTCAATGTGCCAGCCCCACGCTGACCACCTCCCATGGGTAAAACTGGTAAACAGGCCCTGTGTGAAAACTGAGAGGATGAAGTCATTTCCTGCTCATGTGGGCTATGAAGTCTGGCAACTATGTGGCACCGTACCTCCCCAGCATTTCTGGAGACAATGATGTCATAGCTGTTACCTCAGCCCTACAGGGTAAGTGCTGTAAAGTACCACAGAGGCCACAGGCAGGTGACTCTTAGCATCACTAGTGGCCCCAGCTGGGCTGTAATAATATCCTGACGTTTCATAAATACTTTCCTTCCAGACTTGTATTACTCAGATTGAGACAATTATGTGCTTAAAGTTAAAGTTTTGTCGTATTGAGGCTCGTAATCTTCAAACTGTGACACGTTTGTTTGTGAGCACTAATTGCGGCTCAAAATAAATGTTACTGAATGTTTAAGGTGTGAATTAGTATATCCAGATTAATGTGGATAACTTTAACCAACATTTCTTATCAACATTTACATTTTAAAATGTTACCAAGGGCTCAGCTTGGTCATAAGGGTAAAATTCCATCGTGTTTCCTCTTTGTGGAAAGAGTTGTCAAAAATCAGCGCTTTCAGTTGTCAAAAAACACCGCCTCACTTGTTCTTCTGAGCAACAGATAACAGTGTTAAAAATGGAAAAATATTTGGATAATTCAGGGTTTTGTTTTGTTTTTTCAATTTTGTTCTTGTTTTTGTGGTTCAACATTTTGATTAGTAATAATATTGTACTTACCTTGTTAGAGACAATCATACCAAACATATTTGGAAGACAAAACAGAAGCAAATAGTAAAATTATCACTCAAATATCCATCACAATTTATAAACTGATTTCCTGGTTCAACCTTGACTTGCTGTACATACCATAGTTTGTGTGTTCACAGTTTTTCTGTGCAATGAAGAACTATTATCACTTTTCCTTTTACCTCTATATATAGTGGTTGATATAATCTAGCTCTACCATTTTCTCTGTCAGGTTTTGTTGTAGCAGTGTCACCATGTTCTTATTGTTGAGTACAGTGCCATCATGAGATGACTATGAAAGCAAGGCCCAAGTTCTAATAAACTAAAATTTTTCCTCGAAATACCAATGCATTGCATCTACGTTTAAACCGATCAAATTTGAAAAAATAAAAGTGTTGCCACAAATGTCATACATTGGTCATATGAGGGTCATTACTTTGGCAAAACTCAATATCTAAGTATTGAGGTTAGAAATGTTCTACTCTGCAATGCATGCACAGGCGTGACTCCTGTCAAAATCTCAAAACTAGTTGAGTAATCAGGCTGGCCTGATTCAGGCTGGTCTGCTATTGCCATTATTTACAGTGGCTCCACTCTGCTTGAAGGGTGCAAAGTGCTTCTAATAAACGGTTTAGGGTTTCCTCATCTGCTCGCTGCTTGCCAGCTGCTTTACAAAAGACTATCAGAGCACTGACAGTAAATGGGGGAGCTGGACCCTTCCTGAAGCAATAGCTATGCGTCGGGTGAAGGTAGGGAGGCGAAAAACTGCCCTATGAAACAGATGCATATACGTAAAGAGAGAGACAGACAGACAGACAGACACAGAGTATAAATAACAGGCAAGCCATGGCATCCATGAGTGAAACAAGAGAACTATTAGGCCCTGTTGAAAGAGCACTTGCGTGGAGACAAGCCAGGCGATAATATTTCACAGGTAAAGAGATGTCCACATGATGATAACACCCGCTAGCAGAAAGGATGAGTGGGGGATGAGTGAGAGGTCCCAGGCCCTCAGCGGACCCCCCCCCCCCTCCCAAACTCACGGCTGAGAGGAGATACCACAGGAGCAGGGAGGCTGTTATTCTCATGGCTGCCTGGTTCATCAGCAGATTCTTATCATGCCCATAGACTCAATCTTAACTCCAGTTCAATGATACACACGCCCAAAAATTCCTTAACAGTGCTTAAACTGTGGCCAGCCACGTCACCCCAGGTCACCTTTAATTAGTGAGGTTGTCACGGATGAGATTCAAGTGAAGGAAGGTGGCGTATGAGCTTTACTGCCTGAAGAGTGGAAATTTTATCTCCCATAGGCTCTTCACTATACAGTTGTCTGGCGCGTCTCGTATCACCGTCGTCATGCACCACCGTTAGTGGTGCATTTAGCCAACAAAGAATATGAAACCTAATCGTCTCCTTGGTTTTATCTCCTTAAAGCATCGGTTGGCTATGGAATTAGAGGTTTAATATTTGATAGCGCTGGCGTCATCTCCATTCATGAGAACTCTGAACTCTTACCCTTTTATATTTTCAGAGACCATGTCTAGTATTTCCACAATTTGTATCTCCCTATGCCACCACCCTGGCTGGCGTTTACCCAAAATTCAACCTATTGAAAACAGTGTGCTCATCTTTAAAGGACTAGTTCAACATCTCGGGAGAAAGACTTAATCACTTCCTTGCCAAGAGTTAGGTAAGAATATCAATACCACTCTGTTGGTTACCAGAGTGAGCTGGTTAGCTGGTTACCGCAGAGAAATCTTCACATCTAACCACAGCAAGAAAAGCGAAGAAGTGTGGGTATTTCCAGTGGTGGAATATAATGTACATTTACTCAAGTACCGTACTTAAGTACAATTTTGATGTACTTTACTTGAGTATTTCCATTTTATGCAACTGTATACTTCTACTTCACCACATTTTATTGGGAAATTTTGTATTTTACTCCACTACATTCATTTGCAGATTCAGATTATTAATACAAATTATAAATCTATGAACTAATAAATGATGATGTATTTTTATAGGTTAAGCTACTCAGCAGTATATAAAGTAGGCCAAAGTGGGTTTTGTGCTTTTACTTAAGATTTTGAATGCGGGACCTTTTACTTTTAACAGAGTATTTTTACAGTGTGCGTTACAACTTTTACTTAAGTAAAAGATCTATATTATTTTTTCACCATGGGTATTTCACAGTATTTTACAGAAGTGTTTCAGTATGCATGTCAATTTCCAGGTCTGTTCTAACTGTATGGCTAGAAAAAGAACAGTTAAGACTTTGTTTTTCACTGAGACATGAATGCTAATAATCTATACTCAAAGTACTTGCAAGGCCAATTCACTGTTGTTTTGATT
Organism: Lateolabrax maculatus; assembly: GCA_031216445.1. Classification (NCBI taxonomy): domain Eukaryota; kingdom Metazoa; phylum Chordata; class Actinopteri; order Acropomatiformes; family Lateolabracidae; genus Lateolabrax; species Lateolabrax maculatus. Next base: position 11,552,560 of record CM062203.1, on the reverse strand, counting down.
AATATCCTACATATGTATTGGAAAACTTTTATAACATCTAACTGCAAGTGTTGCCTGCCTGTAACTCAATAGAAAAAACAATAGGCCTACATGTGTTATTCTTTGTAAATGCACATTAGGTTAATAGCACTGTACATTATTAGTCTGGTAATTTAGTGCTGTCCTAAGTAGCGCAGTGAAATTGTCTAGGAGATGGGGAGGTAACCTGTGGGCCGGGGATTCAGTTTAATTGAGTGAGGATGAGATGTCCAGCCATCCTCCCTGCTGCCCTCGCAGAAATGGAGAGGGACAGAGCCGCCTCTCCGGCTCTGAATTACTCACCCGCATCTCACTGGTCAGTGAACTGTGGTTCATTAGACTGCTGGGAGAAGAAATGACAAAGTGGACACAAAGATGAAGAGTGTAGCATACATACTTTAATCTTACATAGTATACAAGAATAATTACAATTGGGTTTCTCTTTCACTACCATTGTATTCCACAAAGTAGACAATGTAGCCAGTTAAACAAACTGAGACCAAATTAACTACAGGCATATGTATATGTATGTAATGCTTGAGACATAATCTTAACAAATAGTGGTGACTCTAATTTGTCTGTTCAGAGGGCCATATCATAAGGTGTTGTTACTGCTGGGGGTTTTGTTTTGTTTTATTGTTTTTTTGCTATTCTGTCAGTTATTTAGCCGATGGTTGTAATAACAGTGGGTTAGAAAAGGAAGATAAAAGGTATAATTTGGCTTAATAACGCCATAAAATAAAGTAAAGCCAATTTAACTGAGTGTCAAAGTCGATTTAAACATCTCACTTAACAATACATGCCTGCCATTTATAAGCATGTTCACAAAACAGCTTATGGTAGTATTACTATGGAAATATTACACGTGCAACATACTGTAAAAATATCCCACTTTGCATAGTGTGGTTACCTAAATCAAACACTCTTATATTGTTGTTGTAAGGACATTTCTTACCTGATCAAAAGACCAGGGAATTAAAAATGATGTGAGAGCTACTGAAACTCTTCCCCAAAGAATATTAATTGTACAAAAAGTATGTGAAAAGCAATCTTCTAATGCAACTGCTCTGAAATATGACCACAACAGGAGCAATTCCATACGATGCATTAGCTGCTCTATGAAGGTTACTGCCCCAGGCATGTTAGCCATGCTCAATTCAACAAGGAGGTAAAGCAAATATTATAGTTACTCAGCAACGTATCCATATAGAGAAAACTGATAATTATTGGTGGTAACATAAGGTAACTTAATCACTATGATTTGTAAATAATGGCTATTTTGGCATTACTGGAAAATGTTCAGATCAGGGGTCCAGCACAGATGCAAACGCAATGTGTTTCTCACTGGCTGTGTCCGAAACCCCTCCCTCCTTCACTCATTCACTACTCCCTGTATAATAGACACTCAAAAGATTTACATATAGTAAGCAGTAAGTTAAGATTGTATGCACCTGACCAACAGGTGTAGCACTGCAAAACAGTAATTTACACATTGTAGGATCATTACAAGAAAGTCGTGTAACTGCCATGGACACTATTTCACAATAAATTAGGTGCACTTTATCTTTCACTTAGAAAAATCTATAAAACTATAATGTAAAATCTTCTTACATCGACTCAGAAAGGTAGTTGAATGCAGAGAACAATATGTAATCTAATTCAATGTCATTGCAAAGTGTCATTAGTCACATACAGTCACAACACTTATGTCAAACCTTTGTTCTGCTATTCAGATTCAGATATGACTGAATGTGCTTAAGTGCTTAACACAAACTTAATTATGTAATCAATCAATAAATACAAGGGTGAGCATCAATAATTATAGATAAAAGTATAAAAACACAAAAAAACGTAGGATTGTCAGAGAAGTTGTAATATATTCATTCAACTTGTATATATTAGTGTGTCATTAACTAAGTACTATTTAATGATTAACTAAGTACAAGTTAATGCTTGTATTAATTGAAATAACAGTAGCAGTTTTATTATGATTATGTTTTACATCAATATTTTGTAGTGCTTTATACGTCATTTTATGCTCTTATTTTATCTGGATTTCAGCATACTATAACTTTTTTTTGTAATTCAGAAAACTACAATGTAATTTCTTAATGTAAAAAATAGTTTATTTATTATGCTTTATATTACAATTAAATATAAATCATTACAAATTCCAGTTAAGAAATCTGATAATTGTCTATGGAACATTATGAAAGAAAAAGTACTGAAATACCACAAAACGGGACAAACAATTCTTCATATCCTTGAATCAATACTAAAAGCTTGATTTCAGCTCAAGTGGAATTCAAAATTAAATGTATCAATCCATTCTTCTTTATGGTGGCACCCCACTCTCTAGTCAACTCTTTCACCCAGTTCATCCCTCCATCCTGCAACCCTCCATCCTCACAGGAATGTGTAGATGTGACTGATAAAGGAGGCGGTGATTTGAGCAAGGAGAGGAGGGAGAGCTTAAGCTGCTCCTTGTAATAAGCAGAGCCGTAAAACTGTGTCAGAAAAATGTTACCCCCTCGTTCTTCTTCTCTCCCCTCCCTTTATTCTTTATGGGTCTGTAACCGCATTTGTTACTCGTTTGATGGGCTGGGGGAGCCGTCCGGGCCCTAGAGTACAAGATATTATTCTTCACTCGCCCCCTCGCCCCTCAGCCCTCCCAAAATAACAGCCTCCAGCCTACTGTTTTAAGTCTCTCACCAGAGGGAGTGAGGGGGAGGAGAGCAGAAGGGGTGAGAGGAGAGGAGTGAGGAGAGGAGCAGAGAGGCTGAAAGATGTCTCCATAGCTCTCCTCTGAGGAGATCAAAGTGGACTATTCCTTCAACCCTGTGGCACCATAATGGTTTGGTGGAGTCAGAGTGAGAGCCCTCGCTGCTCAAGATGTTGTAACATGGATGATTAGTGACAGTGTAATACTTTGAACATTCTCCGTACAAAGGGAGAACCCAGCTGAGCGAGAGGCTTTAAACTTTTTTTTGGGGGGGTGGGAGTGGGGCTTCCTCAGCCACTGGAGAGCATTAAGGGCTGAGATGTAAAAAGATATCACATTCATTTTTCCCCTTTTTATACCCGTCGCGGGAATAAAGGACAACAAATAAAGTGTGGGAGGCAGCATACATGCCTGTAATACTTTCCCTTATTAGAAAAGGGAAGTCTAGGACATGTTTTTCAATGTCTCAAAGACACATTTGTACAGGGATGCATAGCTATTCACATGCTTATCTTCATTTTACACTACATTCAAGAAGACATTTGTCTGTACACATCTGATGTATCTTTAAAATGATTTCCCTATGATGAGTCTTTACTGGTTGTGACCAGTTTAACCAGTGTTTGGGATGTAAATATGGAAACCTTCTACACATTGTAAGTTTTGTATTATCCGCACAGGTGGGTAAAGTAGCCAAATGCCAAGTATTCAAGAGAAAGTACTGTTACTTTATAATACCAAGTACTCAAGTGGAGGTCAAAGTAGTCATCAAAATATCGAAGTGTCCAACATTATAGATATTTCCAAAGACTGAATAAATTGGATGTACAAGAAGAGAGCCAAGTAAAACTGAGAAAAGCAATAATAAGGACTGCTTTGATTCGGTCTCTGATTGCTCAGTCCACCCACGTGTCAGTCCAACTGGTGCCTGCCCTGTGACTTTGTGCAGAGTCTTGTCAAAATCTCCAAATTCCCAGGTTGTGACTAAAGGAACATGTTTTTTCAATGATTGCTCGCTGAGAGCCTTATAAAGCAAAAACAACACACACTGCTCTTACTAATTTATGAAGCCACTGCAGCACTGTGTATTGTGTAGATGGTGCTAAACAACATTCCAGAGACGGACTAGCTCAGTTTGATTTTTGAGTTTGAATTGTTTTATTTCTTTCAGTGGAGAGAAATTTGGAAGTCATTGACTAGAATGTGAAAATCACTTGAATATCATATCTGAAATCAAGCTCCATTTGCTAAGGCAATTTTTATGTTGAAGTAATTATTTGCCTTTATTCCCTCTGTACTGTCTGTACATGTTTCACTCAACCAAATTCTTTTTTTTCTCTATTTATCCCTGGCAAAGAAGCATCAGGGGATCACAGCTGACTGAAATTGAACAGTACTTAGAGAAGTTCAAGTAAGAAATTACACAGATTTTTGCAATCCACTATGGCAGTGAAAATTATTATTCTGGACTGCGAGTTTGAAGAGATCACTTACGCTTTCCCAAAATAACTTCTCTAGCTTCCCTGTTCTCCCGACTCCCTCGCTCTGTCTGGCTCTGAAAACACACTTCAGTTGTGCTCTCTTTAGGCAAGCATGCAGTGTGTTCGTTAAGGCTGCTATAAACCATGTTTTTGTATTAACAATGATCAAATTATTATGTGTATGTGAAAGGGTTCGATGGTATGATGAATCCCCTTGGAGTTATCCCCCAACTCTGCGGTCCCCTTCAGCACTAAGAGGTGTGTAAGCGTCTTTCTGCGTCTTTACTGTTTTGGTTCACCTTCACCACTCTTATCAGCATTGTTTTTCAGCACAGCAAGCAGCTGTTTTCAGTTTGAAAGCTCCACTGTACGATACCTGCCCAGCACTAAACAGCAGACGGACAAAGTTAGGTAATAGCTGGGGAACATAACATAGCATTTAGCCGCAAAAGAGCCATATATTTCACTTTGGAGTTGATGGAGACCAAAACAGAGCTTAAAGAAGAGGGAACAATGGATGCTAATTTTGCTCCCTTTCTGCTGGATGTGTAAATAGCATAGACTGTATGAAAGAAACGAACGTACCCACCGTGACGTCACCCATTGGTTTGCGGACTGCTGTTTTGAAGCCTATTTTGGCTGTCGTCATCTTTGTTTTTTGGAGCCAGTGGATTCTGCTGGCCATTAGACATAATGCAGGTTTAAGGCACGGTCTTAGCATGTACAACTTTGTTGTTGTCATGAACGGTAAAATTAGCTACAGAGACCAAAACCATCTTTTGTACCTGGCTGTTTATTTTTACTGTAAAGTTGGGCGTTTTAACAAAGGGGTCTATGGAGATTGACTTGCTTTAGGAGCCAGCCTCAAGTGGCCATTCGAGGAACTGCAGTTTTTGGGACTTCACATTGGCTTCATTTTACAGCCCAGGAGGATGCTGCTTGGTAAATACGCAACTGCTTTCTAACATGTTAGTCATAACTTTATAATGTGATTATATGTCAATGTTGTGTTTACATCTTGTTGAGCTGCCCCTTAGTGACCAAAATATAGGTTTAAAGTAGACACCAAACCTCATGGAAAATAATTTTTCAAAATTCATAAAAACTGCATAATTTTTTCCTCATCTCTTTTTTTACCTCCAACCTTTTCACTAATACTTGCTGCAGTAATAATAAAGTATCAGTAATCATTCGTTGATTATTTATTTTATAAATGTTCAACGTGGTGACCAAAGCCATAATGAGGAAAACAATATTTGCATCCAGCCTGAATTAAATCTTAAATTGCGCAGTCTAGTATCTGTTGATAATTTGTAAAAATGCTCTGTTGAACCATTCACAATCATCTCCACTGCTTTACTATTTTAGCACAAAAACATGCCCAGTGTGTCTGTAGACTGATACGGTCACTGCCAGACATAAGATACAGGCTATGTAATCCACTTATCTTAAGTGGGCTTTGGCTGCCTCACCTGCCAGGTTTTTAAGAAGAACAGGAAAGATTGAGGGAAAGAAACCTTCACCTGGCCTCAGACAGCCATGACAGAATGAACCGCTGCACTCTGCTCCACAGCACATGAAGGGCACTCAGAGCTATTATCACATGTTGGATCACTTGGAGGTGGAGGTGTTTTGGAGGTCGCTTTATGGTTGCAAAGTACAAAGCCGGATGTTGTGATATCGTCTTTTGCGTGACGTGCAGACAGTTTTAATGTGTGATGCCGTGTTTGTGTGTGTGTGTGTGTGTGTGTGTGTGTGCGTGTGTTTAAAACATCTGCACCTACTCAACTGAATTCCCCCTTTTCAAACTCAGGACACTTTTCATTTAGTCTAAAAATATTCTAAATATTCCTTTCAGAAATAAACAAGTTTAAAATAAGGCAAGAAATGAGCCTTTTATGGCTCAGAATAGACTTGTCTCTTTCCGTGTGGCTTTCATGTCAGAGGAAGTGCAAAACAATCATATTGTTACATTGTTACATTTCCCTTCTTGCTGTGAAAGCTTCACATTGATCTTTATGAGGTCACTTACAGTCCTTTGGGCTCCCTGTAGATTCTGCTAACACCATATTTATAAATAAGTACAACTTGTGTCATAAGGGTTCTTTTTATAATTTAGCGAGATATACAAGTACATATATAGCACAGAAACAACCCCACTATTCTGTCTTTCAAAATCAAGTTTAAAGATAAAGAAGAATGAGTTATTGCTACAGTATAAATGCTCTAAATTTGAGGTATCAATATCAAATTATGCTTTTTAATATATATATATATACATTGCATGTTGTTTCACATGTTGTACTGTAAATTAACTGTAAATGTGCCTTTTTGTACGGGATAACATTTTGACAAAAAAAAAGAAAAAAACCTTAAATTTGGATATCAAAGAATTGTAATCAAGATGTACCAAGCAGGATATTTTACAGTTAAAAAATAAACAAACTATGTTCCCTTCAGCTCTATGGAGGGCTTTAGCATCTTTCAGCTCATTGTTTTGGTTTTACAGCCCACAACTGTACTGCTTATGTTCACTAGCACTACTGTCAGAGACCGTTGTCAGAAAAACATAAACATAGTTGATGTCAGTCTCGTCCAGCAATGTACTATAGCTACTAAAGGAGGTCACTGAAGACACACGAAAAACCAAATAGAACCTGTTTTCCTTTTTTATTGTCTTGTTAAAATCATTGGCCTTTAAATGACTGTGCAGGAGGACTGTGTAAAACATACCTGAAAAGCAGAGGGAGTAAAACTGACAAGAGCAAGAGAGACGAAATGAGAGTGAGACGCAGTGAGAGATACATAATTCATCAGAGATGTCACAATGTTGAGTCATGTGCTTAAACTTGGCAGGAAGAGGTAAGTGATGTGCTGAGCTCAGATGAGGACGTTTGAGTTTTGTGAAAGACCAAATCCTTGATTATCTTTTAACAGTCACTGGCTCGCTCTGACTGTCAGGACCAATCATCCAGGGGGAGAAAAACAGCATTCTTCTACTGCAGCTGGGATTAATGAACTGACAAACTCTGTTAGAGGCACACGATGGGGCACCTGCGAGGGGCAACCACAGATAATGGCACAAGAGGAGTACAAGGAGGTTAAATAGTCAGCTATTCCCATCAGCACAATCGGCAATCGACTTTTTTGTCTTTTTCACACAATACGTCACAGAGATACTGGAGAAACAGACTACATTCCTCTGGTCAGTCTCAACAAGAAAAGTATGAGGCTGTTTCTGAAATATTGTGGAAAGTCTCTACATGCAATTGCTCTTTTTGTCCCTTAACCCTCTCTGTGGTGTCTTCCATTGCTTACCCTCCACCTCCTTCTACCCCCACACTGTTGTAGGGCCCAGCTGTTGCCGCTGCTGCTGGCCCATTTGGTGGTAATCAGGTACAGGCCAGAAGGCCCACATCCTCTCCCTGATTAACACTTCTCAAATTCTAACACAGCTCTCGACTCTTCCTCTTGAATATTCGACCACAGACCCCAGATTTGCTCACCTTCCGAGAGATGAATAGCCCTGTTGTTGACATGGAAAACAGCGCCGTCTTTGCTTCCCCGTAGAGGACTCTCTCTCTCTTTTGCCTTTGAAGAGAGAAAATAATGTGCCCTCCAAGTCTACCCCACAACTCTATTACAACTGATGGGTTTCAATGCCATATTTGTTTATTTTACCAAGCCAGCAGTGGAAGTGTTCTCCTTTTTTGTAATCAGCTGAGTTTCTGAAAGGTTCCTGGCCTCGGGTTTTCTACCTGTAGTGGAATCTGGACCATTCATACGCTCCATTACCAGGGCTGTCAGGCCCAACGAAGTCAAGGCACAACACGCAGATTAATCCATGACTGCCTGTTACAGGACATTTGGCGTAGACATTTTTGTCTGGCCAGAAAAGTCTGAAGAGAGGGAGAAAAACCTCCTTGAAGCAACATTGTCCAATTAAGTTTTCCCCTCTGATCTCAGAGTAAATGAGGCAGAATCTAAAAAGTTTCATTTTGAAAATTAGGAGCCCGGGGGACCACGGTGGAGGTTTTGACCACTAGTGCTGTTATAAGGGGCAATGTTTTGATAGGCAAGTCCCCATTTTGTTTGTTTCTGATTTAATAGCACAAGAACGAACATGTACACAATAAGAATTTCCTGCTCATGGTTTGCCGCTATTCCACTGATTGACAGTTGGTGTCCAGAAAAACACAAATGTTTTATGAGGAAGGAATTGCATTCAGCCTGTTTGTCAGGCCTCCAAGATACACACAATGACTTAGGTAAGAACACTGAATATGGTGTTTCTTTACAAGACAGCGTTTGTAGTGATTCAGGTCCAGTATTGATACAGCATACTGGAAGTGTGTTTCCATCCAGTGGAAATGAAGGAAATTTGGAAAGAAAAACTTAATATCGCAAAAAGGTTTTTAAGTAAAAGTTGATGCATCAATAAAAACTAAACAAACCGTTGAAGTGCAATGGAAATAGATTTAGCGAATAAATCATGACATACATGAAGGGTGTTTATTTTGTCTTATTCCCCATACTTACATATTTGTCTCTGTATTATATACTAAATAATCAGACTGTAATTTGTGGGGTGTAATCTAAAAGTAATCTAATTTACAGAATTTCACAACATAGTGCATCACCATTGTGTAGATGAGGGATCATCATGATCAAAGGCTATTCCTAATCTCGAGCGGCACCTTTTAACACTCACATTGTTTGAGTCAGATGCGATTCAGTTATTGAGCATGAGGTTCTCTCTGTGTATGAGTGTGTGTTTGTGTGATTTTGTTATTAGGATGCAGCCTGCTACAGAAACTGGAGAAGGCTTTGTGGTTAAATAATCACAGACTGCAGGGGTCTCTTCCCCCCTACGCTCAGGCTGTGAAGTTTACAACCTTTCCATCCTCCTTTTATTTATCAGTTATATTCTTTTGATACATTCAACATGCCTGACCACATTTCCCTCCGGTGACATGCTTCTTTTCATTTAATCCCAAACATGGTCTTTTGTGGCAAGGCACCCTGCTGCCAAATCTACTTAGAAGTTTCTTTGAAGTCTTTTCCCCCTGTCTTTGCTTTATTAACCCTTGATCCAGGGTGACAACATTTTTAACTTCATAGTAGTCTCACAAACTCACAATGCTACTGACTTTCAAATAGTCTCCAGAGGTGACAACCAAAGACGATGAAAACTTTTTCTCCTGACAATGTGGCACACTTGTATGTGACAGATAAAAAATTAATAACCTTTTTATGAAATCCCATCAGCAGTATTTGATTACAGGGGGATTGTTTGGCCATACTTCTATTTGTAGTTTGGCATGACATGAAAAGGAAGTGACCTAAATTCATCTTGGGCTGACTGGCAGATGCATCTGCTTCAACACCAATCATGTGAAGGCCTCTACTGTATCTAACGTTAAGAACTGTGTGCCTCTGAACTGCAGAGGAAGCTGGTTTTCTCTTACTGTAAATGCATTGATTGTGTTTGGATAAGGAAATATGCATAGATTAGAATCCATACACAGTATGGGGAAAAGGTTTATTTGGAAAAGGTTTATGCATTTTATAAAGATCATTTCTGGGGGAAAAGTATTTCAGTTTGTTATCCAGGTCTGTATGTTACCTGGGCAACTGTTGTCTCTTTCTGTTAAAGACAGCACCACCCATTGGACGCTGGGGAAGGTGCCGTAATAAAACCGCATCGTAACTTCACATACAGGTGACAGCATGTGGTAGAGGTTAGTTACCAACTCCAAAAGTGTGACCACCTGGCACAAATGAGCTCCCCTGAGAAGATTTACAAACCCCTCATCTGAAACCTCAGCCCCTAAACTAAACTTCCCTCTCTCTCTCTCTTTCTCTCTCTCTCCTCCCTCTATACCACCCCCTCCCCAATTTTAGCTCTTAAATCTCCACTCTGCTGCAACAAAACACTGACTGACGCGCAGAAATACACACATCGCTGCCTCTGCATACCCACAAATGCATACTGTACACACTCCCCCAAAGCAAAATGTAGGAGTGTAAAAGTGACAAACAGGGTGTGCAAGATGAGCTTTGCCATCATTTGTCTAATGGGGTGGAGGATGAAATCTTGCAAAGCTGCTAAAGTTTCCTGTTCCTCTTCATCATATTTGTTCTTAACATTCTTGCCGAAGCCTGGGATTATAAAGAAATCAACATCATTTTCCACCAGTTAGCAGAAGGTCAGAGATCTAGTCTTGCTGAATTTGCATTGCATTATATTTAAAATTCTGATCATCCATTAACACCAGCGCAGAGAGTGTTGATTTTATATTATCTTGTTAGAGAAGTCAAGAAGGACAGTCATTTGGCAGTGAGTCCTTATGCAATTTTACACTGAAGAAAACCAAAATTAATTCAAATATGTATGAATGATTGATTGTTTTAGAAGAACAAAGTGGCCTCTAAACAATTTAATGTATATGATTTGTGTACAAATGATAGTATATGTTGTTTTCAAAACTTCTTGCCTTAACTTGCCCCATGAGGGATACATATAAGTAATTAGAAGTGAACTGAAAACAAGAAGTCATTCTTTGTGTGAAGTGAGCCACAGAGAGTCAGAGAAAGAGAGAAGGAGAGACTGATTTTTTTTACACTTTCTGCACAATTTCCTCTCTATTTCCTCCCTGAAGACCCTTGTCTGCAGAATGTGCAGAGTATGCTTTCCATGGACAGGAGGCTATGGAACCTGCCAGAACAAAAAAATAGGGAGAGAGAGAGGGGTGGGGGGGGGAGAGAGGGGGAGAAATGCTCCTCCTCCCTCTTGCACTGCAATACAGAAAGATGGAGTTATTACCCAGAAAACCTCACCGCCTTGTTTTTTCACTTTTTACCCCGGAGTTCCCGGAACACTGAGCTACTATTACGACCAGAATACTTGGACCGCACACCGGTTACCCACTCTGACGTTGAGAGAGAAGAAAAAACAAATGCTCCTCGCAGCAAAGTGCATCGGCCTTTATTTCTGTCCTGCATCACGCCTAATTGGTGTTCATGTGAGACAGCCAATGGTAGACTGGGGCTGAGGTTCATCTGTGGGTAGAAATATTAGAACAGTGGGATAAAGTTCCCAGCCTGCCCCCTCTTAGCCGTCTCAAACATTCGTCTTGGTTTCAGCTAATGACAGTGAGGAGGCTGTTATTAGATAAGACTGTACACTGCAGAACTATCAACGTGAATTTAAAACAGTACTAAGTCCTAATATGAAGCCCAATCAGTAATGTTTGGACCTTATAAATATAAGTTATAATTACATAAATGTTTAAAGCTTGAATTACAGAAAAATAATGTATCTTTTGTGTGTTTTGTTGCATTGTTTTATTTTTGCATTGTTGTAGACCATGAAAAGTTGTTTTCATGCTAAAATTTAAGTACCACACATTTCCTTACTTTATACTTTCCACTTTCGGCCGCATTTGGTGCTAAAACTCTATGCTAATTAAATATGTGACACACACAAAGTTGTCCTTGTTGTTATGTGATTTTCCAAACAACATGTTTGCCCTTGTGACAATCAGTGAAATAATATTTGAGTTCACCAAAATAGCAACATCTAACGGTCTCGGTCCTCTATCAGTAAGTCATCATCCATTTTGGTCCATTTGGAGGAGAAAAAAGAGTAAACATCAACACACCATCCCAACAAGGACACATGTTTCCTTTAAAGCCATGGTCAATGACGACTCTCAGCCCAAAGTTTTCACCCTCACGAGTGCTGTGCGTCACGACAGGTGGTGAGAATGCAGTTAGTGGCCATTTGTCCTGAGCAAATTAAAGCCGAAGTCCAAGGGCCACTTGAAGCACCTTCTATACACTGGTAGAACCTGTGAAGCAATGTTTTGCACAATGGGTGTTATAGAGTACAGGAAGTTGGAGTCAAAGAAGGAAGGATGCCCTCTTAAAAACCAGGAAATGAGACTCCAGGATGCCAACTGCTCACCACCAAGGATCAGGTCAGACAGCAAGATACTTACTCACTCTGCAGCGTCTATTTAACCTTCTGTAGTGGCAACACACCTAATTTCAACACACGTCAGACACAGTAACAAACCACAAGACTGCCACCTTTAGTCATCAAGGTAAAAAGGTGCTAAAGGTAATTAATATTCTTAAAATAGATGACAGTGTTTCATGTGTCTGTTGCCATTATGGTGTGCTTGAATTTATGACGGGTGTGTTTTTATTTGTATCACATTTGTTTCTTAGACAACATGACATGGCCTTTGTGAGTCTTCAACCGCTGCTGACACTGACTGTCAATAAAAGATATTCATATGCTCTTAATTCACACCTCACTGCATATTGTGAGGCGGCTTGTAATAACCTACTCCCATCTATTACAAAACAACACACCCACACACACACACACATAATAACAGAAATCAGCTCTGGATATTTGAACAGTGGGAGGATGCAGGAGCAAGGCCAAGGGCTGGGAAAAGGGAGAGGAAGGAGAGGGGAGATGGGTAGATAGGCAGAGTCATTAAGATAGCTTGGGTGTCAATGTAATTCATCAAGCCTGATAAGGCCATGGCCCGCTGCCAAAGAGTAAGGTGTGGCACTTTCCCTCACCAATCATTGTCAGTGGTAGAACCCCTTGCAGCCTTTTTTTTTTTCTTCTTGATATTAAGATCAATATTGATGAGACTGGACAGGATCATTCACCATCTGATATTATGTGTGTATGAAATTCATTACAATTGTTTTCTTAAATGTCCCATAAATAAAATCCAGGTGGATTTTGGTCCATTAATTCTGACTTTCTATGCATCCTTTTTAATCTTTTTTTGCACCTTTTAAACTGTCCTTACCCCACATGCAAGTCTGACTTTTCATTTTGTCAATTTAACACAGTATACAGCTACCAGCAAACACTTCCAAAGCTCACATTTGTGCCTTTGTCCTCACTGAAAACTGAAAAATATTAATAATTCAGTTATAAATGTTTCTTTCAAAATAAAACTTTTAGGGTCTACAAACATGATTTAGATACTTAACGAAAGCCCCACATCGGCACTTTCAACTAGTTTTCTCAACTTGTCTCTGTTAGCCTCAGTGTATCCACCAGTGAATAGACAGAATCCAGAGAGTTTTGAATAAAATTCAAACATGTACCAATAAAAGTAGTAACTGATAAAACCATAAAGGGAGTGTATAGTGATATGTACATCAATATCGTGAAAGACATTTCCCCCCATCTCTTAGATAATGATATACAACCGATGCAGGGAATATACTGCGCCTTCGCACGTCAACTCTCCACCCATGACTGGGATTTTTCGAAACCAGCGCGGCGTCATTGCACCTGAAGCAAAAATACTTGCTGCACAATCTGTCAAGTGCACACACCCATTCCCGCAAAGGCAAACCCATCCAAAAATTAATCAGTTGAACTCTTACGTGCTACAACTTAAAGGATGTAGCTAAAGTGGGGGGATGGCTCAGCGTGTTTTTCCTCTTTAAATTACCCAGAAAATGATGTGTGATGCATTTCTGTGAGGACTGTCTCTCCAGGCAATGATGGATGGATCCATGAGCCGTGTTGTCTGAAGATTAAGTGAGTGTATCTAAACACAACTTCCAATTTGCCAATTTGTCTCAGTAGCAAACCACAGCCGATGATCTCTTGTACTGTATTTTCTCTCTCTCTCTCTTCATTCATCCGTTTCCCCTCTTTCTCTCACTGCAGCTCGTTCCACCGTCACCCCATCAAGCATCACATGACCAAGGTCCACTACGCCATGAGTGGCCTGGCGTGCAACAAGTTCTGTACAGTGAAAAGCTGCACAAATGGTCATTCATATCAATCATTAAATACCATCAAACAGGGCCTCTGTTTCCAATGGCATTGAGGCAAACACACCCAGTCCTGTTCTGAAATGAAAAGTTGCCTGTGACCGAAATTCAAGGTGCTAAAATGGTACTCCGATGTGTTGAAACTCAAAGACGAGATTCTCTCTGCAGTTTTTATCAACGTGGCAGAATTGAAACTCAGGAATGTTTCCATTTTCAACACCTTTTTGATAAAGTTTGCGGAATATTTCTTATGATTTGTGATGCGATGATGAAAGAGAGCATTATACAGATCTCCAGAAGTGTGCTGAAAGGGGTGGGGGGTGGGAAGGTGAACAGAGGGACTGGAAATTAAGTGGAGGCGAAAGCTAAGGCCTCCTGCTGCATTTAGGAGGTGTGAAGGGCTGTCCAGTCCAGTGTTCAGCATCTGTCCCCTGAGCAACAAGAGAGGCTGTGTGGGGACCAGCTTACCTTGCTGCACAAAGGATGTCCTGTGTTTTCCATGCACACACACACTGAAACACACACTTAAACACATGACCCCTAAAGCTTTTCCCTTTGTCAGAAGGCACACGTTTCTGAGCCCCAGCTTACAAATACTTGTTTGCTGACAGCCTGCTGGTTTTCTGAGCTGCAGAGCAGGAGAGTGAAGAGCTTTAACCCACATCTCTTTCCCTCAGGCTGATAAAGTGCTCTGATAAGCTGCGAGGTGCTGGTGAAAAGTGGCTGGCCCTCAGCCCCCAGGGCTACAATATGAAAGAGTGGCTTGTCTGGAGCAAAGCAGAACAGAAAGATGATGAGGCCAGAAAAAAAAAACATGGAAAACTGAAGAAAAAAAAAGTCCAGAAGAAAGGAATTGGATTAATGATGAAGTGGTCTGGGTGCAGTGTGTGTCTGTATGTGTGTTCGTGCAGGTATGCACGTGTGTGTGTGTGTGTTTGCGTGCATATATTTGTGAGAACTTACTTTCGCCACCAGCTGTGGGCAGTGAGAGGGGGGCAGGGTGTGTAGAAATGGGGGAGCCTCGCCATGTGTTTATGTTGACTAATGAGCTAATTACCCAACCCCTAATCTACCTCAACTTGTGTCATTTCACAGGAATGCTGCAGCAGTCAAACGCTTGCAGATTATGGGTCATTTCCTGACAGTTAAAGGCAAACTACTACAGCAGTAATTCCTCCTCACACTAGGCGTAAAACCACAAGTGCTGCAACCTCTCCATTTGCCTCTTCATGAATTTATTGTCCTAAAATGTGACTTCGGGATTAACATTTACTCATAGAAAGTTCACTTCGACATCTTGCAATTTTTTAGTAAGATGATTCGGCTGTTGATGCATTTGTTTGAGCATGTATCCTTATTTGTCATTCCTACTCAGTATGCATTAGCCCAGACCTGTATCATTTGTACCATTTAAGTGTATCATAAGGTTTTGGATCATTTTATCAACACTGGCTCAAATCCATGAAAGCTAGATTTACCTTGGTAATCCAGATGCAAGCATAAGCATTATACCCAGATTTAACTGTTTACATGTATGTTTAAACTCAGATTGTACTTATCTTGCAAAGTATTACAAAAGTTGACTATTTTTGTTTAATATTTTTGTATTTTTGCCATCACCCTGCACCATACAGGGACCAAAAATATTAATTTAATTGGTTTATTTCTGCCACCACATATAACTCATTTAGAAAGTAATATGTGTGTAAATGCATATCATCGATGTCCAGTGAAACCATGTATGTCGAAATGTTGTGCTTTAGATTTTTTTAGCAAAACTGAAAGATTAAGTGTTCGAGAAAATGATCCTTCTTATAATAAATATTAAATTAGCTGAAAAGGCACAAAGCTGTAAATAGGGCTGTTTTCACAGGACAACAACAATATATAAATTGCTTAAAGGGAAACTGCGCCGATTTTACAAAGCTTTCTTCAAAGCTGTATTGAGCCTTTTGTGGCTCCAGAGGGAGCTTTGCGAAATATGACTTTTGGGCTGAAGAGTACAAGTTTGAAGATGAAAACAATCCGGGGGTGTGGAGTGAGAAAGACGTTAGGTTACCAAACCTCTGTGCCCTGCTCCACATCTCTGCTTAAATCTAGCAGCTCGAGAGCATAACACCCCTGAATCTCCACCCAAAACGTTGACCGTCAATGAATGGAAGTGCCGGGTTTTGAAGAAGAATGCGCTCAGCACTACATCTCTTGAAGAATTTCTTGCTTTCATCTAAGAAGTATTTAAATTAAACCGCTACTGCTATTCACTGGAACTGTCAGAAGTTTCTCGTTTTTACATATTAGCCACCCCTTGAAAGAGCATATTTTTCAATTTAAAAAATGTAGATGAAAGTAAAAGATTTGAGAGAAAACAGGCAAAAGTTTAAAGTCCTACTTCACAGGATTGAATCAATTACATTTCGAAGTCAGACAGCATGGGAGGTCTCCATCTCCTCCATCCACAGTGAGAGGTGTGAGTGAGGATTTAGTGAACCCCCCCCCCCATCATCACCCTCCCCTGGGGTGAAGTTCCCATCCATCACTCCTAAGATTTCACTTTAATAGTTGGTCCTCTTGCTCCTTTTACACACCCTTATGGAAAATTTTGGCTAATGAGAACAAGACAGTAAAGGGTAAAGCATAAATTAGGAGTGGGTATTGTTTAAAATGTTTTAAAAGAGTTTTCATATATTCTGAGTGATGTATATGGAGAGAATAACAATAAATTGTACTTTGAACTTTGAGCAATGCTTTTTCATTACCGTACATCAAGGAATATAAAGATTTTTTTGTACAAAATCCTTTTTTCTATTTAACAAAATAATCCAAATGTGTCGCTGTTTAACACAAAGCAAGAACTTTGTTGTAATAGAATAGTCTAAAGTTAGCAGAATTTAAATTGAAATCAGGAAATATTGAATCAAAAAATAAGTAAACAAGAATAAGAATCAGACGGCTGAGCACGTAACACCGGTCTGCTGGACGAGGCCAGGCCGAGCTGCAGCAGCTCCTCCATTCAAACAGAAGGCAGGTTGGTTGATATTTAAATGGCCTCTGTTTGTTTTTCTTTTGGTCCCGTGTGTGCATCTGAGCCTTGTATAAAGGACCATGTCCTTTTGAAGGGGATAGCACCAGGAAAGTGAGGGGGAAGGAAACTTTGCTTTGGTGTTTTATATATCAACGGAATGACTTCCCTCAAATAAAGACTCGCTCCATTCTGCTGGTCGGGCTGGAACAAGCTGCTCGTTTCCTGTCCTGAAAAACTCGCAGCATGTTTGAACAATGCACCCGGCCAGAATAGAGGAGATGTCACATCTTGAAGACATGGTGCGGTGCTTTTGTTTGACCACAGGTTCAGGCTGAATCGTATGTTTACAGTATTTGTGACATTTGAATGAACCAACACAATTGTGCCATTTGAATTAATATAAATGCTGAAACAATAAACAGCAGCTTTTGAACTGTCATCTGGAACAAAAGGCAAAGATGAAAGTATTTCCTTTGAGGCTGTAAAGTCTCTTCAAACTCTCGCTTCAGCCATAAACAGTAGCCACACAATAAATCTGACGATGGGGATAAAGGCACCTCTGCTAATTAATGAATCCCAGTTGAATTAATCTTCTTCTAAACGTTCACATTTCTGCCAACTGCCATGTCCACGCTATGGACAAAGGCTTCTCTTTGCCTCTCTCCGCTGGGAGCTCACCATGCAGAGTTTCTCACTCACGCTGCCCCCTCATCAAATTACAGCCCTGGTCCCTCCTGTCATGTTGGCAAACAAAGGTCTTAAAGCGCACTCCCAGTGTAATTGCCTCTAATCTCAGACATAATGTGGTCTTTCATGTCAACTGGTCGGAGAGAGAAAAGGGAGCTGTTGTTCTCTCTGCCTTTTTTTCACCCCTTGTGCTCTCCCACTTTCACTTTGAGGAGCACACTTTGATAGTCTTGCTGCTCTGCTTTGTTTTCAATTATGAGGAGGAAGGAGACTTTTATTGTGACACAGTAAACATTTTTGTTTGCTCAAAATGACTCCGGAACTCAAAGACTCGCAATACTGCACCTCTACAGATGAACAAATGCTTGGTACTGCGATTAAAACAAACTGCATGAAATTCAGATACATTTTTATGGTAGTGCAGCAGTTTTTGGTGAGCTCCTCCACCTTTGGCCTGGATTCTCTCCGTGGTGAGCATCAGGCAGTCTGCAGCTGGAAGTGTTTCTGTGGTTTGGCCAGGTGTCTCTCTGCCCTGCCTGGGACAAGGCCTCAGCGGGGCCTGGGACTGGAGTCTGGGAGCAGGCTGGAGGCGCTCAGCGAGCTGGCTGCCCCTCCGTGATCTAAAATGTCCTGCAGACCCACCTGACTGGTGGTCAGCTGTAATTGATACACCACGATAGCAGCGCTGGAGGGGAAAAAGAGAAAATTAAGATGTGTGTGAGCATGTGGGGAAGAGACAGGGAAAAACAGAGCTGTGGAGAAAAAAGAGAGAAGAGGAAAGAGGAGGAGAGGGGATAATGGAAATTTTGGACAAATTCTTTAACTGAAGAGGCCTTTTGGTTAGAAATATGGAACGCATACTTTAATATGGTTTCCAGGGGCTTTGGCAAGCAAAGATGAACATATCAAGTAAAAAACACAGTATCTGATATCTGTGCTAGATTGAGAGCGAGTGGGGAGAGAGTGCAGGGTAAGAGGAGATGCAGTGTTTCTAAAACCATTCAGCTGGGCTTTTTTAAGGGACCCAGCTGTGCACCCTGGAGGTCCTGCGTTCTAGCTGTGGCAAAATCAGCACAGTGAGGCCAGGCTGCAGCTTCAGAGCCTGGTTAGCCATGACCTGATGTTCCAGGAGCCTCGGTGAATTGATGGGCCCCAGGGGAGTCGTCATAATGGCCCTGGAACAATCACCCATTCATCCCTGCAGCCACAGCAAGAGGGCAAACACTCTGCAGTCTCACAAATGTTGAAAAAGCTGTTTTAAAAATGTTTGATACTTTGAACGGGCAGTTTTTTTTTTTTTACCCACATGTTTTAAATTTAAGATTTTGAAATAAATAAAGTTTTTGCAAGAAGTTGTTATGTGAAAAATTACGGATAATTTGTCTTCCACCACCTACATTGAGATTCTCTCGCAAGCGAACTCCATTTCGATTTTGAAATTTTAAGAAGAACATCAAATAAGAATATATTCCCCTGTGAATATGGCCGGTATATTTTTGGATAATGTGGCTGAACTGGCTCAAGCCCATCACGCCTCATCTGCCAGGACTACACACTGCTGTTACATAAGACAGCTGAGCCAGTCCAGACCTCTAGACTTGTCCTTATGTGGACAAAAATGGGTGTGTTAACTGTGTCCCCTAGCCCAAATCCATTTACCATGACTGGGTCAACCAACGTTTCTCCTGAGTTGCCTATTTTTCAAAGTTCTCTTCGCTGTCAAAGATTAGAGGCCTGGAGGTCAGCTGCACATCAGTTACATTTTTTTGTGAGTTACCGGCCAGTTATTTATAGAGCAAGAACAAATATACAATGGAAGGAGGGTAGTGGTTTGGGTAGGAGGCAGGTTAAGCCCAGGAACATCTGTCCTTTCAAAGGCATCTCTTCCTTGGTATGCTCAGAATCCACTCCAGGGGTGTCGGTGCTTCGCTGGTAGTCAGAGAGCTGGCATGCTAGTCAAAACAGAGGTGAAGGGGGGGTGTGAAGGGGACTGAAGAACCTCATCCAAGCCCAATCTCCCATATCACTGAGTACAGTGCTCCCAAAGCCACTTGACTCCTGACAATACTTGGTCCGACTTACTGAGCAGAAAACACTGACCTTTGTCAGGGCATTAATGAAACAGAGCCAAAAGAGAAACATTTCTGAGGCGCAGGAGACAAACTGATTGAAAAGACACCTGAATTATTGTTTATGATAACTGGTTATTAGTTATATACTTTTTCTATTAAGGCTCTTATCCAAAGCATTGGTTGTAACTGGCACAAATTTGATATCCTTCATGTTTTGTATTTCTGATTTTCTACATTGTTTTTTCCGTCTATTCTGTACACATGACGTGTATTGTATTGCAGGCTCGTCCTGGAAGAGGAACCCCTCCTCAGTTGCTCTTACAAAAGATTGTTACATTTTTTTTTCCTGTTTAAGGGTTGTTGTTTTTTTTGTGGAAGTTTTACCAAATTTTTACCTTATGTTCTATAGAATTGTGTTTTATATAAATAAAATTGACTTAACATTTGTCCGTTGTTGACCATCATTTTAAGATTGGTATTAGTAGCAGTATGCAGTACGTAGTCAATAACCCAACATACAGTATAACTGGACAACAGGTACAAACATAATTTATTGCATTTTTTTCACTTATTCGTCAGTTTGCCTTTGTATTATTTTTCCTTTGGACAGTCACATGACGTCCTGGAACAGGACAGACCTGAAGAAATGTGTGTGTGTGTGTGTGTGTGTGTGTGTGTGTGTGTGTCTACATGTGTGTGTGCGTGAGGCTGACACAGTCTCTGTTTAGTCTGTCTGCGTCAGAGATGCTTCATTACACGCTCATAAATTCAACCGCGCCGACACTCCCAGTCCGACCTCTAACTTTCTATTTCTCTGAATCTTACTGACATGCATGGAAATACACACACACACGTACGCACGAGCACACTGTAGGACAATGTCAACACCTTTATTCACCTTTATTTACCTCTTATCTTTCGCAGAAAAAAATAATTTTGGAATTTAAACACATCACAATGTAAATAATTTGTTAATAACCCTTTTTTTATCAGAAGACAGTCAGAACGATTTACTTATAGTGTATAGTATATAATTTTGTACAAACAATATTAAATAATTGTTCTTACACATTTCAACTTGTAATTTTTTCAGTTAAATTTCTCAAACTTAATTCGAACGTAGTTTTCAAATTCCTGCTTTGCCCATGTACAATAATATTGTTTGTTAAATATATATTACTCTAAATTATCACTGAATAAAATTGTTATTATATTATGACATTGTGTGAAATATTTATTGTTGCTTCTAAATTCAGGTGATTTTGTGAACCTGCTGACAAAAAATGAAACTGCACAAAAGAATTAATTGAATGAATTTTTTTTTTCTTTTCCTGTGGACCTGGTGTGTTTTACTTTCTCAGCCATGCATTGCAGAACAAGTAAGGGAACTTTGAGGATGAACAGCAGACTAAATAAACTCACTGAAAGCAGAAATATCTTGCACTTGCACTGGCTGAGAGATGTATTATTTCTGAAACTTGTTTAACTTTCTGGGTATAAAAAGTTTTCTCTTTTTTTGCTAAGTAACCCATTTATATAGATATCAAATGGTTATTTTTCTTTTTTATGCAGCAGAGTGGTTGCTAATACATATTTCTAAAAATATAACAAATAATTTCTTCAATCCCATTCATCAATTCAATCCAAATATGTCAGGGTCAATTTTATCAGACCATATCAGAATATTTGCGTTTGATTTGATGGCAATTCAAATTAAGAGTATCATACAGCTTGAAAAAGAAGATTTTTAAAATTTTAGGGGAATTTTAAGAGGAAAATCGAATTGTTATTTATTTTTCTGCAAACAGAATAAAGTTGGAAATATATCTGCTTGCTTCCTTTTATTTTTGTGACTGACTGTTGATTAAGTGAAATCTCACAATAACTAAATAAAAATGTAAGTCTACAAATAACGTCACAACAAATCAGATTATTATATATTTGCTAATGATCAATTTATTTTAATTGATGAAAGGATAGCCTAAGTGGTTTACTTTGTGCTTATATTAAACAGCTATTTTTCCGTTAAAGGTTACCTTATAATCTAAATAGCTTTAACCTTGATTCATGTCATTATATTTTGTGCACGGTGCTGTAATATTGAATGTATTGTATATAATAGCTTATGTGTTGTAATATTTCCCCCCTACAGTAACTGCATTGTGAGTTTCTCTAATCGATCCTTGTTCCTGAGGCCATGCTGAACACTCACCTTGATCCTTTAGTTTGTGTGTCAGCCGCGAGGAGATGGGGGATCAATTAGAAATCAAATAATATCCCGACAGGATGAACTCCACTGGATCAGCGTCCAGCTGCAGGTCTCTAAAATATCCACACACACATCTTAATTATTAAATAATATATTTGTTTACAGTGGGCGGTGTCTTTTTGGTTGAATGCACAGTTTTATATATTATTGTCTAGAGATGAGGAAACAAGTTTGATTGTTCTTGTACAGTAAACCAACCCCCAGTTTTGACATAGTTATAATAATTTTGGTTGTTTCCCATCACAGACTGATTACACATACAGTACATCCTGTAACTCTTCAGGCAAAAATTATAAAAGGTTTCTGTTGGATCATAAATGCAGTGCATGCTAGGAAGTCAAATGTTTCTCCTTTTTAGTTTTTCAGTACTCCTTCAATTAGTAATTAGATTTTACAAAACAAACTATCACATGATTATAACCTACATGAAGCTTCACTTTAATGCACATAAATATTGAGATAAAATGTATTTATAGTATTTATAAATGACAATACATATTATAAGAAATAGCTACCTGTATAAAACATTAATTCTTTAAGAAACAATAGGAAAAATAGCCAATAATTTAACCACAAACAATGTTAAATATTAGGTTTAACTGAGTAGATATTTACAATGAATCATGAATCAGCGTATCATGACAAGAGAAAAGTTCAACACAGTTGTCAAACGCCTGTGCAGGAAAGGAATCCCTCTATAATTACATTTTAAGAGCAGAGGAAGCTGTAGGCCTGAACCCCGTCATTTAGTCGGCATTAAATAAACACAAGCCCCATCAGCGTCAAATATGCCCTCACACAGTTGCACTGTAAATAATGACTTTCATGGACCACAGCAAAAAAATCCGAGGTCATGATCAGGGTACATGGGGAACAGTTGTGCAATTGAAAGCTGATATTTTTAAATGTGGGTTAATCATTAAAGCACCCAAACATTCAACATATTATCACTTTAATATATCATCAATCCATATTCAACCCTTGTGAACAAGTGAACTCTTAGAGTATGACACAATCAATAAAAGATACCAATTATTCAGCTTGGGGAGAGATCAGGGAGCAACATGTTGTTACATGTCCAGTTACACAACACAATATCAGTAGAGTGTGAGTGAAGGCAAACACTTTCTTAGGACAAATACTACAGTTACACAGTGTAACATTTGGAAAATAAATATCACTGATACAAAACAATGCTAATAATTGGAGTAAGTAATGTGTTGTTCACGGAGAGGTTTGCAGGATTTCCATAGAATTGAAATTTGATATTTAACACATGTCAAGGAATTTCTATTCTTCATCTACCCCGGCTCGTCTCTGATGCCGTGCCAAAATTGTCAGCGTATAATAAACCTCTAAGAGCCTATGAAGATATGCATTATCCAGGGATTATACTGATTCAATGACAAACAATTTTTGTGAGTGATTTCAAGATCAAAAGCGGAAATTTGTTCGACATAGTATCAGACTATTATTCCTGTCTCAACATCAGTATAGATTTTTAGAACATTTTCAAGTTTTTATTTTGTTTTCATACTATTTGGTCATTATTTACCAATTAATGTATTTTTATCTCTATTTTTAATAATTAAATTAAGATAGAAATCATGTCATGTCATCACCACATGACCACAATAGTGGTGATTAAACAGAAAATTTAAACTGAAGTACAAAATTATAACAGTCCATTTCATACAGGGACACTTTCAGTGTATATATTTTTCCAAGCCTAGATTTTGATGTACAGCTCAATCACACAGACATTAGACGCCCCCGTTGAGCTCTGTCCCTCTCCAGTTGTAGTTTAGTGATTTAGGCTGACCTTTATCACCTATAAGGTCAACATCAACATTGTTTCAAGGTGTCCTTGTGTGGGTGAGCAGCGTCGATGCTCGGTGACACAATAAAGAATTTTTAAATTGTAAATAAGAAGGATTACGACTTTTAAAAAAAAACAACATCTCACACCAACTTTTCTTGCCTTATCATAAATTATGGTCATGTCTACAAAAAACCTTGATAATAAAAGGATTGACATAAAATATTTGTAGTATAGATTCTGTCAAGTTGCTAACAACCTACAATAGACATTAACAACAAGTAGACTGTGACTTGTTTTCAATTTTCCACCCACTAATGTGCCTCCAGAGATCCCACACTAATGGCCTCAACTGTGCAACGTACCAAATATTTAGAGTAATAGCTGGTTACTGTGCTATCTCTGCCACTACAAGCTGTCAATCTCTGCCCTGGAGCTAATTAAAAAGGCCCCGGCTCTTTATTTGTTTGCACACACTCTGAGGGCAGACTGGAACAGTCAGGCGTGGGGGCATGACAAGCACGCCATGCCCCCTTAAATCACTCCCCTGTGCCAAAATGCTGACACCACACAAGAATCTTGACAAAACATTTGTCCCCAGTGTGGGTGAGACGCAGAGAGAGAAAAAAATCCTGGTTGGGATGATTTATAGGCACTTTGTTCAACGTGCAAGAAATCTACAAAAAATGATGTCTTCTTTATCATGCTTCTCCTTTTCTCTCTCCAATATTACCAATTTTTGGTCCTTTTTCATGTGTGATGTCAAACAGATTCCTACCCTGCTTGTTTTCCCTTTTGAAAAAAAGAAAGTACAGGAGACTTCTACATACCTGTTGTAAAAATGATATAAAACATGCTCTAATATCTTACCATATTCTCCCAGGCATGGATCCCTTCACCCCATCCTTCTCTTGCCTGCATTTCTTTTTCTTTATGTGTCACCACTCCTGTGGTTGAAGTGGTTTTGCTGCCCTCTGAAATCAGATGTCCTGAGAAGTGACACAAAGATGGAGCTGGCAAGGAATAAAAGACACATACATTTTAATTGTCTTGTAGTGGACCCTGAGGCATCGCAGCTATGGCCTCATGGCTCTCTGCTGCCACCTGTCTGTCTGTGGAGGAAGCATGTCAGGACCTGCTCTGAGAATGGACCTGCAGAATGTGCTGAGTAATGCTCCAGGATCATGTTAAAATAGCTCCATTTTTACTCAGACTCTTTTACTAAAAATTTTTGAGGTTTCATTGTTGTATAAAATTGACACAAAGCTTTCTTACATTAAAGTACAGCACCCTGTAAGTAAAAGTAAAGAATAAGACTGACCAAAAATTTTCTTCTGTCCTGGAAAATACCAGCACGAAAGTTCTAATGTTGAGTGACTAGACTTCCTTGAGATAAATAATTTGGTTGACTCCCTAGAGGGCAGCAGTAAAATTGTCTTGATCCTGATCAAATATCTGTAAACGAGTGTTTGGAGAGCAAACCCCTTGCATGACTTTATAGCCCAACAGGAAGCTGTTGAAACTCTAACATAAATAGCA
The DNA here is from genome assembly GCA_031216445.1 of Lateolabrax maculatus. NCBI lineage: Eukaryota > Metazoa > Chordata > Actinopteri > Acropomatiformes > Lateolabracidae > Lateolabrax > Lateolabrax maculatus. Next base: position 11,527,106 of record CM062203.1, on the reverse strand, counting down.
ATCAGGCCATGAGTAAACCAATCAGCAGCTTTGTTTCAAAATATGCACCAATCAATTAGCAAATGGATTTCCCTCCAAATTAACAGACTGCATCAAAGCATCGTAGGAAAGACGTTACGGACAATCTACAGTTTGTTTTGCTTAATTGAGGACCTTGTGGCAATTTGTAGTCTCAACTTTCTAGATTTGTACTCGCTTAAAATGTGTTAACATTGTGTCTCTCATCCAGCTATTCTGTTTCATAATGCAGTTATCACCTGTGTAATTGATTTTGATTTGACATTTTATCGCATGATAATATCTTTTTGTACACTGTGCAGATTGCGGACAGTATCAGATTATCTCTTGTTCATGACTACTCTTCCAGTTTAATTTTTTTTTTCCATACAGACTTTTGAAAGACAGCCTGTTGGCCTCATATGTACTCCAGACCCACTCACGCAGCTGTCTCACAGCTTACAAGCAGAGCTCCATCACCTGCATCCAGCTGCAAACCACAAACAGATTTAAGTATTCCCCTGGAGGGGGATTTTGTGCAGTCAGGCCATCATCCGCACGGAAGATGAAGATATTAGAAATATTAAGTAAAACCGGCCGCACTGCCCATCAGCAAAGGACAGTTTGCACGACTCTAAGCTTTTGTGCCAGTGAGGGCTGATACAGTAGTAGCTAGGAATGTTGTCTGAGCATGTGACAACATTTCCCAGACCACTAAACATTGAAAACAGACCGACGAGGCAACATATTGCATTGATTTAGTCATTTGACAAATAGCTTTGGAATGAGTATCCACGTCCAGTCGTTTATAAGAGGCTGCCATATAAGTAGTGGATAAAAGGAAACATTTCTTATTTTAAGAACAGGAAATGAGACAATGACAGAAGACAAACGTATCACATTTTGAGACGATTGTGGTAACCGTGGTGAGAAATGCTTTCTGGATGGTGTCTTTATTGTCTCTCCATGCTGAAGTCCTGATGTGGTCTTCCCATTCACAAGATTTTCATTGCTTCTGGTATACTGCTGCAGCTCTTGTCCACATGTTTACAGTATAGAGTAGTTTTACCAATGAATTTTGTAACCTACCTGAAATTAATATCTTCCTGTTTTGAGTTTACTACCATATCTTCTGTACTGTGACTTTCTGCCACAGTTGCTTGTGTGTGAGACCATTGTTTTGTTGAGTCTGTTTCCATTTGACCACACTTGTTCTGAATATGGCAGGTTAGCCAAGTGGTTAGTCTGAGTCCTTCAGCTGAAAGGCAAAGGGGCAGTCTTCTGTGGCAGCAAGAATCTGAACTCCTGAAGTCCTTGAGCTCTGAATCCTTATACCAGCAGTTGGGACTCTGGTGTGTAGCCAAGACTGTACTCTGACCTTGCTGGAAGCATGCAATAGAGCAAGAATTTCCTTGTGTGAATCACTGTGTTGTTGTTCTTTTGTCTCCCCCAACATGCAGACACTACTGGTCTGATATAGATTAAAATTTTATGGGAATTATTTTAACTAACTTAACCATCCCATATTTTATTTGTCAACTGGTCAAATATATGTATATAACACCTAACACACCTGCCCCAGAATATGTGTGAACACAAGATTAGCTCTTACATTCTGCGTCTGAGCAATCAGCACTGAACAACCATCGAGGCTCGCTTTCGAGTTTGGCTTGTCAAAACACAGTGATTGCCCTCCATTTGATTTTCCTAAACCCTGCAAACTCCAATGTGGAACTTCTGTCAGCGAGAGCAGCAGAGTTGAGAAAACAGGATTACTTGCTATGGCAACACCTGGAAGCAGCACGTGCAAGCAGGAGAGAAAAATGATCCTGGTTAACTGCTGCAGATAATGACACTGCTATATTTATATTTGTCTTTGGCAAGGGACAACTCAGCCATTCCACTACTAACCACAACCAGCTTTTTTTTGTCTAAACAGTGCCGGTAGGATTCTTAACTCAGGGTTGGAGTGAAGTTTAACAGAAGAGTTTCCAAATACTAACAGGGTCAGTGGTGTCAAGTGACTTAGAGTCCTCAAAGTTTATAATTACTAGAAGTAGGGGTTACATTCTACAGCATGTCAATGAGTCAAAGCAATAATGTGGTTGACAAAGAAAGACATGGAAAGTGAAGACAATAGAGGGTGTTTCATTATGTAAGTGACATGGTGATTAGTCCATGTGTTCTCCCAGGGTAACACATTAAAGACACATTCTTGATTACACTATAGCACCTACAGAACATCATGTTTCTGCTGCAGATCACTGTTTATGTTCTGAAACTGACTGACGTGAACTTAACTTTGATTTGTTAGGGTTTTTTGATATGCTGAAATGTTCTTGGGTAAGGACCCAGCTAAAGAAACGTTCAGAGGCCAAGAGGTAGTTTGTTAGCGTGTGGTTGCAGAGAGGGAGCACAACCTGATGTATTGATGCACGCAGGAGGAGCAAATGGAGCATACTAATTAAAAAAAAAAAGAAACCTAAACAACAATGTTTGAGACAATTTTAAGAGTGCACTTTGAAATCATCGTGGAAATTGTGAATACTTGAGGAAAGGTTTGACAAGATCCCCCATTCTTGACAAATATGATCATATTTGTACTGAAAAAGAGCAGGTTTAATAACTTATTATTATTTTTCTATATCACTGAGTATTTGTGACTTAATAAGTATCAATCAAAATTAAAGATCCCCCTCAAACAAGTTTTATAGTTTATAAAAATATTCTGCTTTGGTTAATAATTTGTCTCCATTAAGAGAAGTTAATTTAACTAGTAAACTATTACATACATTATATACATATACTATGTAGACACAATATGTCTCCTGCTTCATTGCCTAAAGTTTATTCTCAGTGGTTCGCCCATGTTCAGCGAAGGTTCCAAGTCTCCACATCACACTTTTGTCGATCAGATTTGATTGGCAGTGGCAGCCCAACAACTGTCATCGGAGATTCTGATTCTTATATTGCTTAATACTGTGTGTTCATGCAGTTAAAAGATAATAGGTTATCAAGTCTTTAAAGATAACAGCTGGGATTGTACAACACTTTGATTTGTTGCTGCATATTAAGACGCCAGTGCTGTGTAAACAAGGATAGTTCCGTGGAAAATCACTGAAGCATCCCACGTTTCACAGATTTTTCCAGCGGACAACCCTCCTGATTATTCATCATTCAGTCCTACTGATAATGATTGCCTCTACCTTCCCAGGCCCCAGGTCACATTCAGTTGGAGCTTCTGTTTGACGCCACGGGGCCACGATCCCAACCTGACAGACCTCTTTTTTTTTTAAATAACTCTGTGACCCACAGGCCCCAGACAGTACGCCAGGCTGTGTACTGGAGCTCACTCTGCTTTTATAGTGCTTTTTTTTTGCCCATCACTGTACACATTGTGTCAAAAAGATGGCAACTATGAAAAGAGACGGAGACCCAGAGGTGAGAAAGGGCAAAGAGATGTACAAACAAAGGGAGTGAACGAGAGATAAGGTGTCAGACAAAAAGATAATGAAAGCAGCGGAGTGAAAAATGTGTTATCGCCGGGCCTGTTTGTCACAGACTCAGGTCAGAGGGGTGTGAGACATGAGTTGGCAGAGCTAAGAGCAGGAGCTTGTTGGAATATGTGTTCGGCCATAGGAAGTGCTGTGTGGAGAAGATAACAGTGTCTGAGTGTGTGTGTGTGATGGAGGGGAGTGGAGGAGGGGGTGGAGAGAGTAACAGTGTCCTCAGCCCTGCCCCGCTTTCCTCTATTCACTGCCCGCATCCTGTCTGTGTGCTGCTCCCTAATGGCTTTTAATGAGCCACCGGTGAATCCCTCTCCTTCCTGCCTTCACACAACATGCCAGGCAAGAGAGTGAGTGAAAGGAAGAGAGAGAGGGAGAGAGAGAGAGAGAGAGAGAGAGAGAGAGAGTGGGTTAACAGGGTTGAAATATCAACATCACTGCCTCCAGTGGCGGTCACTTGTTCTTGTCTACAGGTCCGCAAGGAAAATGCATCATCTACTAAGGCACCATGAGACGTCGTCTGAAATGATAAGGTCTCAGTTGGAGTTCCACCCTGCAGAGGCACAATACACTGTTAAAGACCCATCTTAAACTAAACTTAAACTACCATTTAATTAAAATAAAAACAAAAACAACAGCAGGTCGGTGAGAGTATTCCACTTATTTCTAACACATGTTTTTGATGACAATTTCCACTTATGCACAGTAGTTTACAACACCCTGCCTTGTTTCAGGACAAAGCAACTTGAGGAAAAAATTAGGAAACATTTCAGCAAAAAGTAAAAAGTACATATATTCAAAAGGTTATCCATCAAGTTATTTGTTATTCAAGAATCAAATATTGATTCCTGATTTGTTTTTAACTTATTTCTTGGTGTGTGTTTCACATTAAAGTTATTTGCAGCATTTGACTGGAGAAAAATCAACACAGGCTGACACACCAGACAAACACTGTAGAAAGGTATGAAACACCACTTAACACTCACCTTAAATGTCGCTCTGTCATTTGCTTTTGTGGCTTGTAGGATTCCACGGCTCAGAGTCGTGTCTCGTCGTTGTGATAGATGACAGGTGAGAGGGTCTCTCTGATCCCTCTGACACTCTATAATCGAGTTACGAAGGCTGGATTAGAGGCTCCTTTTGAAAAGGGCTGAGGTCAGCTCTCCATTCTGCCTGATGCATAGCTCCAGAGAGCAAGAAAAGACCTGACATTGATTGCAGGAATGTGTGCGCATGAGAGACGGAGATGGAGGGGGAGAGAAAGTGGGAGAAGGATTGTGTGGGGCCTTGAAGGTGCTCTTAGGTTAGGATTGGTAAACAAAGCTTGTAAACAAAGTGGAACAGATGGATTTTACTACTCGAAATAATCAGTAATTTCTGACACGATAGGTCTTAGATTTTACACAGAAGTAAACAGCAGCAGGCTTCTCTTTTTGAGCCAACTGTTGATTTTGTCGGTTGAGATTTGATCGGTTGTGGCTAACTAGCGTGTGCCCAAGCCGACACAAAAACTCATGAGTTGGTCAAAAACTCTTTGTCCAGCTGAGTTTTTGAGGTTTCCAGTGGATTTGTTTCAAAATGAGAAGCCTGTAGGGTATTAAATACACGTGATAGCTCCCTCTACTGTAATGCTAAAAGACTTTCGAAAGTATGGCTATACTACATTTTAATTTGCACTTTTTCAATGTTGCTTCTTAACTGTAAATATTTTCCTTGTTTTTTTGTTTTTTTTTGCCTTGTGTTTCTGTTATACCATCATTGTTTTTGAATTTAGCTGAGCAGTTGGGGAGACTGGAGTCGCAAAATGCACAGCAGTAATTCATCCTTAACTACAACAAAAAGTCCTCATTTGTTAAGGGTTAACAATCGGGTAGTGACAGCAAAAGTTCTCCCAAAAGTACAACTCTCGTCCTCTCCATGCGAGATAGAAACAAGCAACGTAGTCAAACAGGGTGATGTATGGCAGGATGTTTACTGCTCAGGCTGTTACAGTTGCCATGAAGCCCTGGGTGGGTCCACTCACAAACCTGTTGAAGGTGGGTGGGCCAAACCCTCGCTGAGTTGATAACGATGATTACAGGAACATCTAATCCCCACAAAAATGGAAAATCATTGCACTGTAGATGACCTGTGCTTCGCGATGAGAGAAAGAGTGTAAGTCTTGTCAAGTAAGTCAGTGACAGCAAATATGAAGTATAGCACACTGTTGTGGGACAGTGTACTAAAATCCATCCACACAGCTTCTGCTTCCAGTGTTTTCGACCGCAGTTCAGTAATAGAGGGAACAGTTGTCTTTTCATTCCTTAAAAATCACCCATCATTTCTTTGGAAAGAGCTTGAAAACAAATGGAGCGGACTTCCAGCCAAGTCAGTGCTGTAGTGGTGACAGCACCTAACAGATGGTTGTTAGGTTAACATTAGTCATAATAGTCATGATGGTGATGAGAATGACAATAATAGCTCCAGCAGCATACGACGACTACAGTTGCAGGTGGGGATACAAGGAGGAGGAAATGTGTATATGTGTATGTGTGTGTCCATGCAAACACCTGAATGTCTTGGCAACCCTCAGAGGAAGGGTCCCGGTCATCGGACATCCCTGTTGTAGGGCCCACTCCCTGCAGCACACCCCCTAATCAGTGGGAACAAAGGGGGGAGGGCGTTTAACAGCTCCAAAATAGCATGAGGAGTAGGAGGAGTGGAAGGATGTAGGGAATCTGATGCAATGCCTCATAGTGCACGTATTAGTTATGGTATGGTAAGTTGACTAAAGAAACAGTACACCTAGTTAATATCTGTCTTATAAAAGCAGATGCCTCATACACAGAAAGCCAAGGGAGTAAAGGTGAACGGAAAATGAGGCTGTTGAAATGAGTGGAAGGATTCACTGTTGTTTACCTTGCAGTGTTTATCTTGCGTATGATAATGTGAATCTGGTGAATCTAATTGTGTGAGTATGAGTGTGCGTGCATGTGGTTGTAAGTGACTTCCTCAGCTGTTCATTATGAAGCGACAGCCTGACAAACTGTGGCTCTAGTGGTTGAATCAACTTCCTGACCCAACAAGCCACAGTTGCTTTCCCTGATTGACTTTTCCTCTCAGACGCAGCACAAGATGGGAAAAAGAGTGGCCAGTCAAAGTTTCTGGGGAGGATTACATCACTAATCTTGACACGAATCCGTTGTGTTAACCACAGTAAATATACAATTAATTTGTACTTGAGCATGTGTGCACACGGATGCATATTTGCAGCCTGGATTGCTGTGATGTCAGAGTATTTCAATGCATGTTTTAAAGAGAAATATCCTCAGATGTTCAGAGAAATCCATTTTGATGACACGTGCAAACTTTCTTGTAAGTTACTCAAAGCAGCCCCGGCTGTCTCCTGTGGCTCTTATTCATGATAAGTCTTTGTCCATATGGAGAAAGGCCCATCTAAAGCAAGACATGATAAAATGGACAATAAGCGGGGGCCACCAGGTCCCCCTCCTCTGGGGGCCACAGATTAGGCCTCCTGCACTTCCTTTGGAAAACAGGCACCGGACCCAGAGGAAGCTCCTGTCAGCTGCGCTCCCTCACCTCCCTGGCCTCTCTCGCTCTAACTTCTAACTCCCTCCCTTTTCTTTACCACTTTCTATCTCGCTCTTTCTTTCTCGCTCTTATTCTCTCTGTCGAGGAGATGAAACGCAGGCCTTTCCATCCACAGCTTGCCACCGTACTCCACCCGGATACCACAGGCCAAGCCTCATCAGGCTACTGCAGCATGTCACACTCACACTCTCTTTTTTTCTCTTTTGTATTGCCACATTATGGTGACTGAATTTAAAAACAAAATCTTTTTGTGGATAGTCTTCATCAGTACATCATAAACCATACCATGTGTGTGGATCGGGTGTAATTACAGAGGAACACAAATCTGTGAATAGAACAGCGAAGCTCCTGCTGAGAATATCCTGCATTTTGCTGCCAGGGCCGGACAGTCAGACAGCGGAAGGTGGAGGGGGGGGGGGGGGGGGGGGTCAGGTGGTCAATAGTGATTGAGTATGGACACTCCCCTGACTGCAGAGCCAAATTACTGTTTAAGTCATCAGACAGATATTTTTTTTTTGTTGCCTCCACCCTTCTACTGTCTTGAAGATGACCCAGACAAACAAACTGGGTTGGGTCTAGGTGGGTCTTTGGCCTTTAACATCACAGGAGTGTGTGGAGCTGCATCATAGCTGTAGCATATTTGTTTTGTTCGATTTTGTTGAATTTGTATACTTTTTACATGACAATCTTCTTTTTATAAATTACAATTTCATAAGAAATAAAACAGACCCCTTTCTTATTTAAATACACTCCAATGCAGCCTTTATTGGTCTGGTATGACCAGCTCTTAGTCATGCCGCCTAATGATGAAGTCTGTAAAGCAACTTACTCAAGCAGTGTTAAATTCATCAACAAAAACAAGACAATTATGGTCAATGTAAAATTATCATGTAAGTCCATTGTAAACCTCCCGACACATTTTACGGATCGACCTTTCTAGGTCTTTCTGTGCATTCACAGATTATTACCGATCTTATACGTGCTCATGTTGCTTTTACTTCTACATAAAGTGGTTTAGATTAACTGGTTATCTGGTTAACTGTTGGCTTGATTACAAATCTTATTGTCTGACGCTTGTGTTTCTTGGCCCAATTAACCAATTTTCTGAGATTTCTCTGCCATCCCAGATTTCAGCAATAGCTTTAGTGAGTACGATGTTATCATAACTGATTGAACCGAGGGGCTGAGATACAAAAATAAAACCTAAATTGTAATAAACTGTAGTTTTTGCAGCATATTCAACCTTACTCATGAACAGACATTCACTGAACCTTGTGACGGTAGTTGAGGCTATATCCTGTCTGGCACACACAATGCCAAAACTCATGCTGAAGTCACAGACCCTGATGATTGACATGTTTAGTGTCACATGTGTGGTTATTATTCCATCCAGGGGTTGAGTTCTGGTCTTTGTAGACATGACAGGCATTTCAGAAGACTGCAGTACTGTAGGTTCTATTTCCAGCAGAACCGCCACAGGCAATTTGGATCTCCTGCTGGCCAAGTAGTGCGCCTGGTGTGGGCGCACATGGAAAGCCTAAGTAGGTAACTCTGTCAGGCTTCCCTGCAGGCCGAGTGGCCACTGAAGGCTGGCACACTGTGCCCTCTTCACCACAAACACTGCCACAGGTAATGTTTTCCTGAAGTCATGCCAGTGTTTTAAGAATTTCCATGCATTGAGGAAAAAGACCCAGGCCTACCCCGTGAAATACAAGTGGTCTTTTCAGCCAAGACCGGCACTAATGTAGTCCGCCTTTACAGACAGCAAGCAGACTAAAGCTCTCCTGTCCTGGAACCAAAGAGGTGAGAGGATTAGGGCTTGCCACAACATTTAACGACACTGAACCTTGTTTGAGTCAATCAAGCGTGGTAAAAAGCAGGCACAGACAACTCTGACCTAAACCTCCTGTTTTTGACACTGCCATGCAATGTGTGATTGTGTACATGTGCACTGGCTTCTCTGACTGAGTGTGTTTGTGTGTGCATGCCTGCTGAGCGAGAGACGTCTGGCACTTTGCCACACCATCAGCGAGCAGAGAGGACAGATTGATCTTGAAGCAAATTTCATCATGTTTTCCCCTGACACATTTGACAAATTCACAGGAAAATACCATCATTGGTAATCAACATGCACCTCTGATGAGATTAAAGGTGAGACACTGGTCCTTTCAGACAAGCACTTACTTAATGTCTGAATGCTGAATAACCATATACTTACATATACGTGAGTCATTTTCAGCCCGAGAAAAAAAGATTTTTACTGCTTAATGTGGCAACACTATAAATGCTAGGTCGACATTTTCTAAAACTATGTTACTAAAATGTTTTTTCACTCGTTTCCTCAAGTTCACGAGCCAAATGCCAACCTTGCCAACATAATACTCTTTCTGCATTCATTTCCTGTGTATGAATAAATGAAGTATATAAAAAAGGACCCTCAAACATCGAACATGCCAACTGAATTTAACGTTGACATTATATCAGTGTAAAAGCTCGTCCTCAGCTCCTGACTGAGATGTGTCTTGTTATCATTCCTTCCATTTCATATGAGCCAAAAGCCAGACCTCAGCCAGACACCAATACACCCTATTTCTCTGGAGACAGGTTCCGTGATTTGACAGGGTCTGGGCCTCAATCTGGTCAGGCCGGAGCAGAGTGAGCCGCAAAAGAACGTCATGTGATAAATGGGTCTTATCTGGAGGTTGTGGCGTTGGGAAGCTGACTCTGTTTCCCTCCGATTACATTAGCAGGCAGGAAAATGGGACGCGGGGGGAATGGCTGGAATTCCATAGAACGAAGGGGCAGACGTTCGTTTTCACTTGTTTGCTGAATGATAAAGAGACCAGGAGGAGGCATCCAGGAGGTGTACACGGTCTGGGTACATATGAGATCTCAGTATTATTTGCCATGATTGAAGTGTTTTTATCTGATGATGCATAATATAGGGGGACATTAAATTAAGTCAGTTCAAGTTGAGTTATCTGAGAGTACACAATTCCCTCACTTTCATTTGCAGGAACAGGGTTTTTTGTAGGTGGGCACTAAATGTGCTGCTCTTTGCTGACCTTAGCCCCTGGAATAACACACTGTTCAATATCCTTTTGACTGCATGGGTCCATCCCGGGTGATTCATTACTAGGTACCAATGTGACACCTGTACCACTTGACCGCACTTGAATGGATTGTTTCCTAGCCACAGACCTCTGCAGTGGTGCACAAATCGTTTTAACACAGGTGTCACAAGGTCATGTAAGAGCAGCATATTGCTCACAGAGTGGGCCAGAATTACAGTGACCTGATTACACACAATGAGAACTTTGATAGCTTTGGTTCCTTTCAATGTATACTGACAGAGCAGTAAAAGCATGTATTTATTTATTTGTGTTTATTGTGAAACTGACACTAATAACAATAGTTAGAGTTGGTAATGTTATTTGCACATACAGTATTTAATTCATGTTTATTTATGAATTACTAAGTTAACATTTATTTTACAAATATATATATATATATACAAAGTTCCAAATATCTCATTCCAATTCATCCCAGAGGTGATGTATTGGTTGTAATCTTGTGCTCTGTACAGGAAAACCACTGTACCTGTTTTTGAGACATATATTATAACCTGCTGGAAGTACTGACTTACAAAATATTAAACACAACAAGCTGTTTTTACAATAACATCCAGCAAAATGGACCAATGGATTTCTATCTACATCTAACTGTGATCATGAAATGTAATTCTTTACCCTGGAAATTTGACCCAAAAATCCTAATTCAAGGTGTATTTACTAGCTTTTTCCGAAGTGTCCAATTGCCTCTCACAGTCTTTATCGGATGAAGTTTGTGAGCTGTTTGTGATAATCTGAATCAGGCCCCTACAATCATACCATCTTCAAAGTTACATACACATAAATCTTGGCTCTATTAGAGGCTGATATGCTTTACACATATTGCTTAATACTTCATGTATACATGACTTTCAGGGAGTATATTATATGAAGGATTTTGTTGTCAGGTTGCTAACATAAATAAGAAGAAACTACTATTTGCACTGTTGCAACTTTTCTGCCTCTCTCTGAAAAGAAATAACATTGATCCAAGATTTTGGACAGATAGAAAACACAGAGATATAGTATGATATTGACAGTGAGGGGGAAAAAAGGAAGAGAGAGCGATTGTGATAAGAAGTAGGCAGCAGCCCAGACAAACATGGTGTGGCCCTTCCTTACTGACATCCTGAGGAGGAAGCTGTGGTGCTTTGGCCCCTCTGCTCCAATCCCTCAGGGACAAGCTCCTCCAGCGGGTCATCGAAGTGAGCCAGGATCAACGCTTATTAACACTTTCCCTTCCGCTTTTCCTCTCTCTGAGCCTCTCTCTTATTCATTTTTCTGTTGAACTCGCTCTGAGATCAGTGTATACGGGCTGTCTGCCTTTCTGTCTGTCCAGATATTTTGTTGTTCATATCATGCTAACTTGCCTGTGTTCTTGCTTGTTGTTCTGCTCCCACCATTGTCTCTTTTCTACAATATATCTTTCTTTTTCCATCATTTCCATCAACTTCCCCTCATCCCCTTCCTTTTCACTCTTCACGTCGCTTATTTTCCACACCTGCTTGTCATGGTTCTGAAAGTAAATCATCTACCAAATAACTGCAGATATCCACCAGACATGCAGGAGAACACGCAGAGGGAAAAACCTACTCCTGGCTCCATAAATCACTATTCAGACAATCAAGCTTATTGCTGCTCAAATGGCTTCTAACGAAGCTCTAATTGAATAAGGTGGCTGGTGCATTTAAGAAGCGCAGTAAGCTGAACTCTGGAAAGGATATCTTGGAGAGTGTGTTTTTAAGTGAGGCAAGCCTGCTGGCACCAGAGACACAGTGGTAAACGGCTCAGTTTAGCATTACAGTGGTGGCTCCCTGTGGGCCTGTCCTCCACTGCAGCAGCAACCTGAGGAATTGCAGGCACTCGGAGAAAAGGCTGGAAAATAAAGAGTGAGACCAGAAGAGAACCAGGTTGTGCCAGTAAAATATGTTTGCTGCAAACACGCAAGAGTAAGTGATTTACACACAAAATACAAATGTACCAGTGCAGTTTAAGTCGCAAATGCTTATAGATTTCTTTTTATTACATCTTTTTTGTTTCTTTTTCTTTTTTTTTTTTTGTTTTGAAAGAGAATGTGCTCTCAGCTTTCAAATGCGAAAGAGTTGATGGACATGTTTTGAACAAGGCGTCGCCATCCAAAACTGGTATAGTCCAAAAAACAATGAGCAGACCATGTTGGGTAGATTATACTGCCCTGTGTTGTTATTCTCCATTCATTTTGTTCTTACATCTTTTCATCCTCTGGCGTGGTTATCTGCCCTCTGCATGCCTGTCCAGCGCAGCAGGGGTCCCCCGGGAGAACAAACCTACACCAGCGGGTATGGAGCAGTCCCACGATCCCTTCTACCTCCCCCTTCCCTCTCCCACTCTGTCTATGTCCCTGCCTATATGCCCCGCCAGTCTGCCTTATGACCTGGTTGCTGATAAGACCAGAGGCCCCGCAGTGCCCAGCGTCTGGTGCCAGCACTTCCCTCTCATACAAAGTCAGTCGTGCTGTGTCACAGATGGGATAAGTGATCAAAAACAGCAGCCCACAGCAGACCACATTTGTGGCTTTGAGTGAAATGTCTTAACACCTATTAAATGGATTTCCATGAAAATTGGTAGCCCCCCCTCCCCACCCCCCCGAGATGAATTGTAATCTTTGGTGATTCCCTGAATTTTCATAGCGCCATCATCAGGTCAAAATGTCAATTTGTCCAATATATAATTTAAAAATATCTACAAAACTAATCACATTCCCATCAGCCTCATCTGTACTTATGTGTACTTTGTTTATTGCTAATTAGCACATGTTAGCACACTAAGGCTAAACTAGGATTGTGAACATGGTAAACATTATATCTGCTTCAACCTGCAATAACTGATTTTGTTTTTTGGCCACTTGGGGGCAGCGAAAATTTTAATTTGCTTATTTACATTTACACACACCATTATCATTAATATTGAGGTGTGTGTCTGCCCGTCTGAGATATGTAAGTCCAATATTGACTCTTTTCTTTGCTCTGTTTTTGGTCTGAAATATCTATGTTCACTTGCAAGTTATTGGCGCTGAGCAGGTAGTGTACGGTGGGTTTGAAGAGCTTGAAACTATGAAAAAAACAGCTGTCTTTTGCATTCAAAAATGACACTATGAGCGTGGCGAAAGTCAACCAAAACAGTAAAGTTCAGCATTATGACGAGCTGAAACTTGTCATGATGCTCCGTAAAGCCGAGGGCAGCTGCAGGTTGATGCACTGTTATTATAAAAATATCGAGTGTAGCCACTTTAACATCAGCATGTTAGAATATAGCTCAGACCACTACTGTTCCTGTGAGTACAGCCTCACAGAGCATGGCTGTAGACTGTCAGTCTGGATTTTGCTTCCTTTCATTAGGATTTTTGATGAAGGCATTTGACCGGAGAAGAGGACTCTGATTCGTTCCAGTTGAGTAAAATTTATTTTTGCCCTGCACTGACACCTATACAACGAGGCACACACCCTCACACACACTCCCACGGATACATGTTTACCTGCAACCCTTCACTCACTCCCTCACTCAGTCACTCAATAATTAACTCAAAAGCACACCTATTAAGAGTGTGTGTGTGTGTGTGTGTGTGTGTGTGTGTGTGTGTCGTCTGGCATGGCTGAGTGTAGTTACTATTTGTCTGGACACATATAACAAGGCTCATCAATCTTCTTCAGGACTGCTCGGAGTTTGGATTAAAAACACCTGGGCCTCCGTGGGCTGACTCATGAGGTGGAAACACGCTCCTACCCTGTCAGAACAAGGAAGAGCGGTCAGTCTAACACAACCTCAGACAGATAGAGATGGAGACCTGGGCAGGGTACAGAACCAGGCTGGCGCTGGGGTGCTCTGGGAGTTGTCTGAAATTGTATCCCTTCTTCCAGAGCACCACTGGAATGGAAAAGAAGGAGCTTAGCATATGAACCCCATTCAAGCCCATAATAAATCTGTTGGAAAAGATTAGAGGTAAAAGGAAGCAATAATTGTGCACCAGCAGTCAAAACATGCACTTTATTGATGATAAGGCTGGGACTCACTATACACTATACATGCACCTCCTACTGGTGGACGATTGAAGCAAAACATTAAAAAGACTCTGCAGTAAGAAGGATATTGGCTTCCTTTGTGGTCTATTTGCCTTCCTGAGCTGTTCTTGGCTGTCACAAAGATTAAGTCAACTACAGAAACAAGAAAGGTGAGACCAGAGGTAGACTTAAATGTGTGCCCATGTTGAAAGGTTGGTATAATCCACAGAGGAAGGAAGAACAGGCAGTCTGAGGGTGTTTCAAAAACACATTCCTGAGCAAAGCCGAAGCAGGGCAGACAATAAAACTTTTCTGAGGAGAAATTTAACGCAGTCCCTGCAAAGAAAGATGATGAAGACATAGTGTGTGTATCTGTGTGCAGTGTGAGTCTGTGCACGTGTGATTGTGTGTGTGTGTGTGTGTGTGTGTGTGTGGCTGAGAGACATGCTTTGACCCCGGTCAAGTCACTTGACTTCTCGGCACCTCTGCCTACCCCAGCTGTATCAACACATCCCTATACGCAGGCAGGCAGGCAGGCAGTGGGCCGGCGGTGTGTCAGGAGCCTGGCTTCAGCCCATCACACAGAGACTGACGGGGTGTTTGTGTGAGTATGGGTGGAGGGGACAGAGGGCGGTGGAAAGGGACCTGCACCCCTCACCACGACTCCACTCTATGGAATTCAAATTATTCCTCTCCACCCCAAAGGTCCCCCACTGGCAACCATGCCCTGAGTAAACAAGCAGCCGGGGTCAGGGGCAAAGCAATCAGCACCACTGGGTAGCTCTTAATGGATTGCTCTGTTTGCTGACAGGTGGCTCGGTGGTGCCTCCAAATCAATATGGAATCAGTAGCGGCCACTTTATGATGTTGTAATGCAACAATAAAGATGTTACATTGTTCTTTAGAGCTTTAGATCAGATGTTGAAAAAAATATGACGAATTGGAATTGTGCTTTACATTTAATTCATTGTTAATTTAGCACAAAGTTGTTCCACTGAGTTTTAAATTACTTGAAGTGTTGTATAAATGTAATTTACACATCTGTAAGCTCAGGAGCACAGGTGAAGCATTGAATTGTGGGATATTTTTAGCATAAAGTGTTGTAATAATTATAGTAACATCTTAATAGTAATACATGTTAAAGACTCTTTATTTTTGGTTCCACTGTTGGAACTTCTGCATAAATTATGCATGTAGCATTTGAACACTCAAATAAAATGGTGGACAGTAAATTACAACAATTAAGGAGTGATTTGGGACACAGTCTCAGTAAAAAACATTTTAAAATCCTCCTCTCTCCCACCTGAGATCTTTGCAGTTTATAGTAGTCTTCATATCATGCTTCACTCACTAAGGACGGTATCCGGAAGAGGATGTGGATGTGGGTGGAGGGAGAGAGTGGAAGAGGTCCACTCAGCAAGGGAGTCGTTTGTCTAGACATATAATATGAACACTGGCAATCTGTGGAACATGGTGTATCACGCCTTAAGATGATAGTGAAGAAAGAGACACTATGACATTATTTCAGGATATAAGTGTAAAGGGGCTTTCAAAAGGCACCTACGCCATTTAGCAATCTGACTACCTCACTTGACCTTAGTGTATATCCACATCCATTTCCATTTTTACGTACAGATTTGTTAAGATGATAGGACACTGCTTTCATTTTCATGGGCGACACAAATGTCACACCACAGGATGCCTGACTTTTATAAACAGGCAGCTCTGCTTGAGCAGCTGTTAAAGATATGATGCATGTTTAATTTCTATCCACTGGGTCCCTTTTCAAATGGATTAAAGGATGTTGGATGCCCTCAGCAGTGACATTAAAAGAAAAAAGTCTGCTACTTTGCTAATCCTCTCTGAACCTCTAATATCATTACTGCGGTAAATTCATCTTGGGGGAGGAGGAATGAATGGGCCTCTTTGTTTTATTATTATTATTTCTGGCACGGAGAACCACACACACGTCTGTGCAGCGCTGACCGAAGGTCTTTACCCAGATGGCAGTGGTGCTACAACTTATTGTACAACAAACACATCTTTCAAGCTTTCCAGCCAGCATCGGCCTCACTATGGGCTGGGACAAGGGCCAAGCAATGCATTACCTCTCACCGCCTAACCTCCACTGCTTCCATCCCACATAGTTAGCCCTCCTCTGAACAGGAGCATCCCAATCCTCAGGCTGATTTACTGTCTGAGGGATGCTACGGGTTTCCTGCTCCAGAGTACACAGAAGCCACAGTAGGACACAGCATGCAGACAAATATCCTTTAACATAATAGAACAACTTGTGAGGAAAAGGGAACATTGAGACTTTTAATTGCTTATCAAATATTGCACACTTGCCATTGGATGACAAATGACTATTTGGAGTTGAAAGCGTTGGTGAGGCCTTGAGTGCTTGGGTGTGCGGTTCTGTACAGTCTGTGTTCTGACAGCTGGCAGAGGGAAAAATTAACCTGGCAGAAACCTGCTCTCCACAAAAAAAGCAGTCAATAACAGGAACTCAATCAAACTGCCCTGGTTTCCGGTAAGCTATGCACTCTGGACTGCCTGGTCTGACAGAGGCTGGCTTGCTGAAAGACTGGTTGGCTGCAGGTCGGCCCCCACCGCAGCACGGAGAACTCTCAGTTGGCTCTGTTGTACCGCACTCATTTGTACCTCATCTGAATGAGGTTTCGTCTTTTCAGCTGGGTAAAAAAAAAAATGTGCCTAACCTTACAATGTTTTGCCAAAGAAAGTACTGAGCCTCAGCCTCAAGTTAGTTTAATGCAACATAAAGATTTGAGTTATCCTGTGCTTGCTTTTCAAGACACATGAAGTGATTAAAAATAGAACACTTGCTGTATATATCAGACAAACTAAAGAAGCACTGACTTTTAAAATTGATATTCCACCAAAATGTATCTTTTGAGAGCGAAAGGGTCAGTGCGTGTAGAGTTGAATGGGTGTAAAATGTTAGATTCCAATACTAACATGTTCCATGGCAGAAGAAAACATCTTGATCGTAATAATTATCCATAGAAACTTGTTGAACCACTCCTGCTACATGGTCTACATTTCCACAGCCGATGTGTAGGATCTGTACTGTATCTTCCAAACTGCATTGTGGCGTTGGTTTAAGTGCGTTAGAGGCCGTCTCCTGGTCTTCCACAGCCAAATCGTGGCCCAGAACTTCTCTGTCCTGGCTGAACTGAAATTACATTTATATACTGCAAATTTGTGTCACCAATTATGTTTTGTTGTAAAACATGAAAACAAATAGTCATATACATTTCCAGTGAATGTTTTGCAGACATGTTAAGTATCGACAATATGGCAGATACATTAATTGACAACGTTTCCTCATTATGTTCATAACACAACTGCATTCTGGGCAGCATTGAGTTTCTTTCAAAGCTTATTAGCTGTTGCCAATGAGTATGAACTTAATTTTTTTGCAGATATGGTTGCCTAGCTCACACAGTGGCTACCTTGACTGCTTAACTACCAACAATTAAGTTTATCTTCATGAATTTAGTGACGTATGAAGAACTTGGTGGAAATAAGTAACTGTCTTCAGTCGATGAAAGAAAATAGGGAAAACATAGCTCGAAGGCATAAACACTCCTGAACCAACAATTTTAAAGATTTGTATTTCTGAACAAGATACAAGATACAATTTGTAAAGAAGACAGCATTCTTGACAGAGAATAATTACCTTAAAAGTTGATATGGCAAACGTGTTAGAAAACAGTTGCCTATATACACAGCAGACATGGAACAACATTAAAATTTATCTGAAGTTGTGTTTCTAGTCAGCTGATGAATTTATTCACGACCCTTTTAGCTTTTATTTTGGTCTCCACCAGACCATGAGAAAAATATCTGTCTCTCTGGCAGTTAAATGTTCCTCTGTGTGTACTACAGGTTTTTAGAGGGGTTTTTTTTGTTGAAAACAGCACTATGAAAACAATAGCCAGGTTTCCATCCAAATGTGTCGCAAATTTTAATTGGATTTTGAGAAAATCGGCAAAAGAAGAATGCGAATGAATGCTTGTTTCCATCCACTACCGTTATGGCATTATTAAGAGTTGGTTCATCAAGATAAGCAGTAGGTGGTGCTAATTCTGCAGTCGGAAAACCAAGATACCATTGCAGAAGAAGAGGGTGCAACAAGATGACATAACTAAAAGAGCCCAGTTGAACCTCAAATGGTGAAAAACAATGTAGAAAATTCAATGGAAATATGACATTTCTGTTAATTTCATGTATTAATGTAAGGAAGGTTACATCAGATCTGTGTGGAGCAATGAGGAGACTGTAGCCATGTTTTCACGTTTTATGGGAATATCCGGTAGACGCCGACATCAGTCATAAATGTTTGCTACATCAAAACAAACAAAAAGTGTTTCTATCTTCCATTTTGCAGATTAAATGATTTTGGAAAAGGGCAAAAACGTCCTCAAGTGAACATAAAAACTTTTTTGCAAAATTGATGATGTGGTCGAATTCAAAAATATGAAAATGGTCGAAAATTTTGCCATTTTCTAATGCAGTACTTCAAAATGCTCATAAAAATATGTTGATGGAAACACGGCTAATGAGAGTGAACCAAAACAATAAGGTGAAAGACACGGAACATTACATAGTGCTGAGTGGAACTGCATAGTCAAGGGATAATCATCTGTAAATTTGTCCCTGCAAGCCGTTACACAATAAAGCAATCATGTGATCCATTGTTAATATAAAGAAACGATTAAAGCTGCTGTAAAGCGCTAAAAATCTTATTAAATTTGTTAAAATGTGTACAGGTTGGTACAGATAGTTACAACCATGATGGTGGTCAGGACAGGTCTTGAGGTGGATGAAGCGGTACACGTGGCACCTAATGTCACAGCCAGTAAACCTCCAGAGTGACAAGCAGTGTTGGCAGGGTGAGCTCTCCATGCTTGGATTCCACAGCTCCTGTCATCACCTCCACCTTGTTTAGTCTAAGTGTCACTGTCTATCAGCTCACCGTAACACAGAAATATTCCTCTTTTTTTCCCCTGCGGACAAAGGAAGAGGCAATGCTGTGAAAATCAGATCCAGATCCGAGAAATAAGAGAGACGTTTATAGCAACATTTAAAGTATTTTAAAGATTTTTATGGAGATCCAGATTTTACCCAAAATGAGAGGCTTTCCTTTAAGTTTGCCCCATTTATTAAAGTAATACAAAATAAACAAACTTTTGACTTGAAGTCTTGAAGTCACATTTTTCTTCTCCATGCTCACATCAATATTTACCAATATTCTTCCAAAAACTGTCTATAGGTTTTGTCTTTACAGTTGATTGACACACAGTGAGTTAAGACTCACAGGTGTTCATTCTCTTAACTTGCTGTTTCAACTGTTCTGTTTCAGCTGCCAAGTCTCCATACAGGATCCAGTGCATCCTCAGCTGTCAAATAAGCTTTATACATTTTTATCAGTCCTGCTTCAGCATATTCTTTAGGTTTTGGACTGTAACTGTTTCTATGGATTGTTTTTTTCCGATCAGCAATAACTATATATCTATACATCATCTTATCTACAAAGATACATTGATGCAGAAATGTCACATGAAAGTGTTACAACAGAGTGAGTTGAGTGACAATTTGTGAAAAAGTGAAGTGATTTCAGGCATCTAAAACCTTTATTTTGAAGTGAAAATGAAGCTCAAAATACCCAAGTATTCCACAGCAATACAAAACTGCAAGCATGCATAAAGTATGATGGATAGGTTGATCAACGATTGCACTCTAAAATGTACACATTTCTTAAAGTAGTTTTGCTTAAACATTAAGTAATTGACAATTAAATGTAAGCAGTCACTGTTTAATTACATCTAATGTCCATTAGTTCCACTTCTAAAGAAGGGGTTTATATAGTTGTTGTACACCTTTTATGGACCTGTAATTCATGTGGAGATGCCCTGTGCAGAATAATAATTAGCTTTCCTTATATGGAGCCACTGTTAGTGTTAGAGGTATCTCTATACACATTCATTTATTTGAATAATTTGGACAACATCACAATACAATATCTGTCTGTTCTATACTGTTTTATATTTTTTTTCATTACTTCATATTGGCCCATACATAGAATTACATGTAATATGGTTGGACCCACTCTATATAGAGTTGCCACTGCACACAAAGACTACAGAAACAACAGTGCTTAAAAGTTTATCTTGGGCTGATAATACTAATGTATGTTCATGCATAAGGAGGCTTGATTATCCTACAGATACAGATAATAAATTATAATAGATTACTTGTTATGTTTTTGATTTGGTTTTTCTATATTATTTGATTCATATTTCAATAAAACTTACTTGCTTCATTAAAAACATGCCAGCCAATCAATACCATGAAATCTACCATAGATGTGTAATATTTAGCTACTTGTACTTTTATCAAAATTTCCTTACAAATGCAATAAAATGTGTCCACAAATGGTTACTGGGGCTTCAGGTAATTGAGCAACTGCTTCAGGGCATGTGGTTTGGGCTTCAGGCTCAGTGATGAACCCTCTGGAATAGGATGATCCCTTTTATCTGCCTTTCATGTCCCTTTTATCAAACTCCCAAAGATATTAACACCTACTTATGAGATGTCATACAGGCGCCACCCTCTGGCAAGAGGCGTCATCTACACTTTAGCTTCATATCAGTGAATATTTCCAGTCTGTCATAAACTTGTCTCAGATGATTCCTGCTTTTTCAGTCTTGCATAGTAAAAGACACAGAATTAATATTCTATATAATTAGATGCAGCTCCACCAACGGCCCCACACCATCACCTCCAACATACACACACAGACCACCCTCCTCTATCTCCACACTTTCTCACACTCTTTCTTGCCCTACCATGTTTAGAGTCATGGCTTCAGACTAATTGAATAAGCAGCGACCCTGTGGACCGCCTCTCCGAGGGATTAGGATATGATCTCAAAAGAGCGCTCTTCTGAGGGCAAACACAGCCAATTTAGAGCCATTTCATGCTCTGCGCTCCAGCACACGAGAGGCCGGTATGAAGGCCACACACACTCACACACGTGCACGCACACACACACACACAAACACCAGAGAAAAGTAATTCATGGGCTCTCAAATCAAGCATGCTTTAAATTCTGGTCTTTCTCTTATGAAACACAGCTGTTTTTTCATTTTTTTTTTTTTTTGTCTTTCCCTTGCCTTCCCAAATACTGCAGGGAACATTAATTATCAAAACCTACTTTGGTATACAACACACCTGAATTCCACATGTTCATGTAACAGCAACTAAATGTTAAATAATTATTATGTCCAAGATCTTAAAAGGTGACACTGTATTTTTTTTATAATGGCCAGTCCAAATATTGTCATTTTGTCCATTTTGTCCATGTATGACTGTTAATGATTTGATTGTATTTCCAATCTCCGTATTTTTATTCAAGCAGTAACCCCTCTAATGTTTTCACCCTTCTGGCTCTACGGCAAGGTTTTCTTTTAATTCTAAAAAGTGAAAGGCTTTAAGTTACAGATAAGGATCGCTTGAGAATTTATGACCCACTATTTTATTTTTGAAAATATTGCAGTCTATGAGCATTGCAGAACGGTTTTCCGGTTTTGCAGCCTTTACTTCCTTGCTTAAATTTCTGTCAGGAGTCCTGATTGATTCATGATATGTCCCAGAATATACTTATATAAAATCTTTTTTCATCTAAATTACGGCAAAATGTATCCCTTCTTATTGAAACCATTATCAATTCTTTCTTTAAAAGCAAATATTAATTCTTCACTTTATCAATGTGGCAGTTACAGTGGGAAAAGTTCTGTATTCCTCCAGTCTTTTAGTCTTTTTACTTGCCTGCTTTTGCTTTTCACATCCTTTCTTAAATATGAAATTCATAAGCATTCACATCACCTTAAACACCATTTCTAGGGGCTCTAGGGTTCAGAGGAAGCAAGTCAAACAGTGTGTGTTTTATTACATGCCTCAGTAATCCAGGAAAGGGGAAGCACATGTCCCGGTGAAATACGATCGAATTCAGATTATCTGTGGATATTTTGCCCCATTTTAACCTCTCACATAAAATGAATCATATAAAAGTCTGTCCTAATTCAGTGTGCGTTATTTGTTACGTGGAGAGTCTTCTTCTTCTGAGAGCGGCCAGTGCAGTAGTTTATGTCTGCCTCTCTTTTTCCAGCTGCCTATTAGGATTGTGGCTTCCCCTGTGGCGGTGTATTTCTCCCCCCTGGCAGAAAGAGAAGTATGCCATTAGTTCACCAGACCTGCCATTGCTGTCAAAATACGAGTGGGGAGTAGATCTATTAGATACCTATATTTCCTAGTAGAACAGCCTCAATCTCTGCCTTCCCCCTTGGCACATTAAATAGAGAGACAAAACCCAGATGACTGGTTCTGAATCTATGAAAACATGGGCTAAGTACACTGCTTTGGATGTGGATTCAAAAAGAAAATAAGGAAAAAGCCACTGGTGGAAAAAATTGTTTCTCAAAGGACAATTCAATTGAGAAGACACAGTTTGCTGTCATGGATAGCTACAATGCCAACTGTAGACTTTGTTGTTGTTTTTTTCTTTTTACTTTTACTGCTGATTTTATTTGTTTTATACCTTTTGCCCTGTGATTGTAGAACTTTTATTAAAGGAGTATGTTTGCCATAATTCAACTTTGCCTTTATTTTTTCCTACAAACAAAGTAAATCATTTTTCAGTGACAGTGCCAGTTGCAAATCCTCTGTGCAATTTCACCTCATCTATCTTTATCATGAGAGTCAAAAACAGTTGGAAGCAATCTATGGTATTTAGTACTGGGTTTCAGTTCAACAATGAAGCGAGCCTGATTCCTTAAGTAGCAGAGGGAATGGTGCAAGAAAGATTTGTAATAAAAACCTGCTCAGGTAAATCACTTTTCAACCTGTCATCACCCGCAAGGGTAATATTATTGGAAACAGGCAGTGTGTATAACATGTGGATATTGGCTACTCGTTTCACGGTCCCTTAAGACTTGGGCACTAGTGAATTCCACACGTCTTGATGAATTATCTTTAAACCTCGATTTGGCAGACATTTAATGTCTTTTTTTCAACTGCCAATTATTTGATAGCTCACACATTTATGTATAAACTTTAAATTGCAGCTTATAGCATCTTGGTGGAGGTGGAGGAAGTATTCAGATGCTTCACTTAAGTAAAACTAACACTGTAAATATACTTGAAAATGTTACTTAAAAAGTATAGAAGTATTAGCAAAATGTACAGTTTAAAAAGTTTAAGGACTCAAGGCAGAAAATTGGCCTCTGTGAGTGTTACAGTAATGAATATCACATGAATTATTATTAATGATAGTTAATGTGTAAGCAGCATTGTAATGTTGCAGTTGATTGAGGTGTATTAATAATTTTATAGACTGTCAAAAAGTTTGGGTCAATATATTACCAACGCAATACAGAGTTAACTTTACCTTGCACCGATGGGTTGTTTTGACCCATTGTCAGTGTCACTTTTACATTACTGTTGGCTTATTTAGATAAACTAAGATGTGGTTATTTTGATCCATTGTTAGATACAACAAGCTCAAATTTGATTTTAATAACTATCACAAATTTATAGTTGTATACAACTATATGGATACGACACTCAAAACTGCAAAAGCTACATGTTAACAATCAGTAACAAATTGTGACATGTACATTTAAAAAGAGCTAGAGCAGATTATAACAGTTCACAACCATATTTTACTTTGGATAAAAAACCCAACAGTAATGAAAATGCTTGCACTGGGTCAAATCAACTTTTGTGCATTGCGTAATGTTAACCCATTACGCAATGCACAAAATCCGGTCAGTTGTCATGAGTATGTATTATATTTTTATTTTGTAAAATCATCATTATATTTTGTATGTAAAACATTAATTTGCAAAGTAACTAGTACCCATAGCTGTCAAATAAATGTATTGGAGTCAAATGTACAATAATTTCCTCTGAAAAGTTGAGGAGTAGAAGTCTAAAGTCCTTAAAGTCTTGAGTACCTCATATTAAGTATAGTACTGGAGTAAACGTTCTTAGTTACATTTACATTCCACCATTTTCCAAACAGAAAGTTTGGTAGGTGAAGCAAATAAATATGAACTCATCCTGTTGCTGAAATTCTTTTCTTTTTTTTTCTGTCAAAGAAAAATAATCAAATCTAATTTATTGGCTTCTGGTGAAAAAGTCAAGTTTGTGCTCTCAGGAAAATTAATTCAGCAGTTATTTGACTACCCCCTCTGTCTGGCCAAAGCCTTATCCACTAAGCTAAATCTCAGGGCGGTCCACTGTTTGTGTGAGCTCTGAATCTGCAGGCTTTACAGGCTTTCCTCTTCCCCAGGCAGGGCGGAGAGGCTGCTGACTCCACATTCTCATCCCTCTATCCCTCTTCCTCCATCCCTCCATCCCCCAGTGTCCTGTTTACTCTCTGCAGCCCTGCGGCCGTGCCACCTCAGAGACACTCCAGACCACCAAGGTCCTGGCGGCCGCCTCAGATTGGTCAGTGACGGCCCTCGCCCTGGGAACAACGGGGAGAGGTACTGGACTGGCTGGGGGAGTGGTGCTGACGGTGGCTTAGTGGTGGGGATTTTTTTGTGCTGTGGATCAGGCAGGAGGGTGAAGGTATGATTACATGTGGCCAGGCCTTGAATATATAGGGATGCTGTTGCATTGTGTGGCCAGGTGACCTCTTATAGGGCTCCTCCATGAAAAACCAAAACCATGAAACCATTACGAAAAAAAATGGCATTTTACTGTGACTTGGAGAAAACTTAAGATGACGTTGCACCTCTCAGTTACACAGGCGTTGAATATGAATATTTGTTCTTGCAGATATTTTGTCTCAGCTCCGGTTGGCAGGAGGTTTTCATACCATCCTACTTAAATTTCCTCTATAGCCATGAATGTAACATGAGATGTTATTTTTGACACTCTTGAGAAAATGGGAGGAAGGTCATGTTGGCCTAATAATGTCCTGGGATTCTTTCCAGAGCTTTGGTCGCCCTCTGCTGGTTAAAGCCTGCACTGTTTTTCTTTTTCCCAGTCAGCATTAATGTGGTGTGTTTGCACAGAACTACAGCCTACCACAAAAGCAACCGCAGCAAGCTCCATCATGACATCTATTTTTGCATGGGTGGTCCCCTTTACATTGTTGAACTCAGTGACAGCAAGCAATTGTGAATGTAAAAAGAAAGCGCTGGTCCAATTTTGGTCGGTAAAAGGAGTTCTGCTTAGGTAGGTCTGTCAGCGACCCATCAAAGCAAACAGCATTGGCCGAGCAGTGCTTGCAGCTATTGAAGGGTTTTCTCAAAACTCTCACTGGCAGGACATTGTATTTTTTGCAGGAAGGCTGCCATTGTGGAATGACGAAGGAGTAAATGGGATATTGGTTTCTGTTTTGGAAGCGTTGTACATGAGGTGTTCAGGGGCTACTTTTTGGGGGCAGACATCCAGACTGGGAGAAAGAGAGACTGGTGCAGAAAGAGAGGCCGGGAGGGGAGGAGAAGGGGGGAATACAGGTGTTTGTGCATTAGCCTCAACATGGAGCCACTCTGCACTAATTTTCTGCTGAGTTTTTGGAAAGTGGGTTCCGCTCCGAGGCAATCAGCAGAGTGTTTTCCCGATGCTGATGTGTGCTGATGTGAGCCCTGCTGGCCTGCAGGTTGTGATGGCCTCTCCCTTTCAGACAGGAGGGAGAGGGTCTGCTGATACAGCACTTAAAGGGAAGGGGTGAGGCTCGGAAAGGTTCAGCAAATTAAAAAAAATCTTGCTTGTGTTTGTGTACTTTTAGTAACCAAGACTCCTTCCCAGCTTAGAGCTTTTTGAAAGGGGTCTGCATTAAAATGGATTGCTGGACTATATTCTGCTTAGATTCCTGTACTCCAAAATGAGCAGCCGTCACTTGTGTCTAAAAAAGAATCTTCCCAACCGAGGCTACAAATGAGCTTTTAGTTCAGCTTTCTATACCAAGAACAGGAAACACAACGAAAAACAAGTTTCTAAAAAAAAATCCACGTACCTTTCATCAGAAAAAAAAAAAGACAGCTTTCAAGTCACTACAAAAACTCGCCCAAGCTGAAACAAAACCTGGAACACTGGAGTCAGGGCCCACAATTCCTCCTTTTCCCGCAAAGTGTTTGTGTAGGGTCTTCGAAATTTTGACAGCCACAGGATATGTGTGGGCCATTGTTAGTCACTCATAGTGCTACCTCAGTGGTACAACTTCCTCTTCTTCCACCAACCTCCATGCCAGCACACACACACACACACACAGAAAGACACACACACACACAACTACATGCACGTAACAATCACAACTAAGCATATTTTTGTTTGATTTCTTTCATTTATTTTGAAAGGACGGAAACTTTTTTTTGAGAAAGAAATTTTATTTGAATGTCATATTCAAACTTTTATTTGTAAGGGATCCCAATACTGATCTTATATTAAAATATTAAAAATTGCTTAAAAGTCAGATCTTTTCTTTTGATTTGATTTAACCAATAAATAAATAAATATAACTTTCAATCATCAGTCAATCCAATGAATAGATGTACTGTATGAAATGTAAAACTTTTATAATTACAAACTTAGGTCCAAAAAAACTCACACACATTTCTGCATACTTTTTAAACATAATTGTCTTTGCTTCACAAAAGAATATAGAATATATGTAAAATATGTTGCTATAATACTAACTACACTTATGTCTTGCTAAATCCATCACCGGACATCATACCATAGGAGTGTACATGTGTTTATGCAGGTATTGCAATATCTGTGTAAATATACATTAGACAGAGAGTAAACCTGTTTTTTAACAGTGTAAAAGTCAGCTTTTTTATTTGATAGAATATCATGGAATTGGACCTCTCTTTAGAATCATTAGCATTAATTGTATAACTGTTAAAATATAACAGTACCACTGTTGTCAGAAAATATCTACCTGATAGTATTTCCCAACTGCAATAAATCCCCGGCCCTCTACCAGTAAGAGCATGAACATCATCCAAAACGCCCCTGAATAGACACAGACGCAGTAAATCTTTTTCGCCTGCGCTGCCTTCCACACAACACATAAAATGTCTGCCTCAAAATGGGCTCTTTGTGTGGTCAAGTGAATATGGCCTGAAGAATGAACCACAGCACTGTGACTCTTTTCCTGTTTCCCCTGTCTAAAAGCAGACTGGACTGAAATGAAGGCAGGCCCAAAAAAGTGCCAAACCAAGAACAAACCAGCAATGCATTTTTAGCTTAAATATGGTCAGATATCAGTGATTCCGCTCAAGGTTTACCAAACCCCCTCCTCCCCAAATGATCAAAACCCCACTAGATTTTACTGCTGCTAAACAATAATATAAATGAGGTTATCTGGCTGCTGTGGTTGTATCATGTTTCTCGAAATATGCAGAGTTGCACGTCTCAACAAGATATAAACTGTCAAGACAGAAATTAAATCATTACATCTCCTGCATCACCTCAGTCTGACCCTTGTCTGTCATTTTCAGGGTTGTGTCATCCATCGAGTCCTCCTCTCCTGTCTTAAGCTCCATCGTGGGAAACATTTCACACTACAATAGCAGCAGCCGTATGGGTTGCCATTTGGGTGCCGTGTGCAGTGTTTTTGTTGGCCATGGGAGCTGTTTTTGGGAGTTAGACAGAGAATGGGCTAAGGTTCTTTTTTCTCTCAGTACAGTCCCCGCTGCAGAGAGACCAGGGTTCAGCTCATCGATCACTGTGCAGTGGGAGGGAGGACAGACGCCGTGGGTGGGATGGGAGAACATAAATGAGAGATGTACAATATGGATATGTATGAAGCTTATGTATGTCAAGTATTAGCTATGCTGTAACATACAGTATGTAAGTAATGCAAGCATATGTGCGTGTGCGTGTGTGAGTTTGTGGGAGTAGATAAAGGGGATAAAACATGACAGGGGTATGTTGTGGGCAGGATAAGTAGATGTTTGCATGGGTACGGGGTCAAGGAGGAGTTAATTTGTCTGGCTGGAAAAGACTGAAGCGATAAAACATGCACCCAAGCAGCATGTTCATACGCCCACGCCTGCACACGAGCTTGTATTAACACACTAACCTCAGACACAGAGAACATGCTCCTTCAGTCTGTTTGAACAAGACGCTTGGCTCCATTTAGTTCCTTCAGCAAAGTCTCCTCAGCAAGAGCTAAAGCATAAAAGAGCAAAGCACGTACACACACAGAGGCCTGATGGATTATGGCTCTCTCGGCCACAGAGGCCTCTCAGCAGGGCTGGCAGACTGAACAGAGACCCCGTGCAGGCCGAGGGGTGAGCCAGAGGGACGAGTAAATACAGAGCTGATGGAAAGGGCCCCATTGTGGGACCGCCTGACCAGCAGTAGGGCCCAACCTGGAGGTGATATGGAGCCAAGCAGATGACTCAACAGCGGGGAACCTCCAAGATCATTAAAGGCTTCAGCGTGGCCATTTGATCAGTGTTGAAACCACCGTCTGAAAACACTGAACACAGCAAGCTGCTGTGTTTCCCCCTCTTCTGGAAATCAATCTGCGTGTGGGTGGGAGATGGCTGTTTTCATTTCAAAAGTCATGTTATACTGTTACTGAAAAAATCGTCCGTAGAATAAAAGTGTGGAGCACATATGGACTGATCACATAATTACTGATCTACTTCAAGCTCCTAAGACTAATTAGACATTTTACACATTAACAAACATCTTGAAACACAGAGAATCCTTCATAAGCATGATATCCAGGTTCAAACCTGTAATAAATTATTATATTCTGTGTCTGCCTGCTGTTCGATGATGTGTACAGTGGGTTTTTAGACCTTTATCGCTGAGCCAAACATGATGCTATGAAAATGTTTGAGTGAACCAAAATAGTAAAGTTGTGGGTTGGACAGATAAACAATAAACTGAAACCTGTATAAAGCCCCATAAAGCCAACTGTTTCAGCAGATTCAGATGGTAATACTCTGTTGGTTCATCACTATGAGCAACACCTCTCACATTGACACGTTATCATAAAAATATTGATTATAGCCTCCTAAGAACTGGATACGGCACCACCGCTCACCCTTGCTTCCAATTTTTCACTAGTGTTGTTATAAAAACATTCTGTTGCGGCCCAGGGAGCATTTTCCTCATAGACCACCATTGTAAAAAAGACGTCTGTAAAACTGTTGACAGGACACCTCCAGCTTCAAACAATCAATTATTACTCTTTGTATTGTATATTTTTAAGCCATGGGGGTTTATCTTTTTGAAACTTTTCCAAAGCCCAGAAAAGTCATTTTTATAATGAATTATATCACCGCTGTGTACAAGCCAATAGCCAGGCTGGACTAGAGGTCAGGGCGGCCCAGAGGGATTAACACTACTGCGCATATTCAGTGGATGCATACCGCCCGAAGTAACCCAGAAGCTAGAAACTTTTTTTGGAGTATTTGCCAGTCGAGCAATTCTTATTAGACTGAATAGGCGCCATCTTTTGATCCGGTTTACACTTCTTATAATACATCCATGTATCGGACCAACTAACACTGTAGCGGGAAGATTGCTGAGTATATTGAATTTAGTCAGGGTGCATTTTAGTTCTTGTGAATTAAACTTTTCATTTGTTAGAAGACAGCCTGTATACTTTCAAATGTTATAAAAGTCTTGCTTTAATTTAACAACATACTAAGGAGGAAAAAAGTTCAGTCGTGAAGACAGAGATTATCAGTGACATCCAGGTTCAAGATGGGGGAAAACCATAAAGGCATAATTGGACGTTGTGTTCTTATTGGTGGCAAACCTCAGCGGTGTTAAAAACGGATCACTCACCCAGCATGTTCTCACCACTGGACGTGACGACACGTGTACTGCCATTATCTGAACATAAACGTGGTCTGTTCCCCCCCTCGCAAATCAGAACCACCTGCCCCTGGGCCCTGAGAACTGGCTGGTCTTCTCTCCGGACCTCCTTGGAGAGAGAGAGCGCCTCTTGTTTGGACAAACGTCAGGGCCAGCTCCGGGGCTCTTACATGAAACGAAGAGTGGAGCAGGGAATCTTACCCTTCACATAGCCTCTCACAACCCCGGGCCCCGTCTCCTCCCTTCTGAGCAGGACCCAATATTTTTTAATTACGTACAGGAAACTCCTGTTACAAAGGACACTTTCTTAGTCAAGGCTGTGAGGAGTTCTGGGGTCAGCCTCTCTGTCCTTTCTTACTAAGTGTGTGTGGGTGGTAGGTGTATCGACTAACAAACTAGAGAGCATGCCACCCAGAGATTTGGGTCACCGCTGACAGCCTACCTTCCCAAAGCCAAGATGGCACCTGGTCTGTGAATGCAAACCCATCTTTACACACACACCAACACCAAGACTATACATCCCCACCTCTTATCAGCCTTACTCCAGACCAAACAAACCAACTTCAGCACCAACTCCTGTGTTACATTACCATTCACATATACTATATTATAATTCTTGTCAATATTAATAATATTTTATATAGCAGGACAAATAAGTAGACATGTCAGTAAGCTTTTTTTCACCCTCAGCTTCTTAGCTCCGGTGGTCTCTAACTGACAGGAACTCAGGCACTATTTGTTATCTTTAGGCCCAATAAGTCCATCTGGTTTTGGTTTGGCTCCTCGAGATCGCCCCTGGAGATGTGGATGGAGGGGACTTAGGGGTGAGGCGGGGTGGTGGAGGGGCAGTTCTTGGAGGCTTTTTTCTCCTCTTAAATTGAATTTCTCACCATTCCAACCTGGGCCTTGGACCAGGGATAGAGCGAGAGCTTGCATTTGGCTTCCAACCCTCAGGCTCCCGAAAAGCTGTGCAAAAAAAGTAAGAAAGAGGGGGGAAAAAATAGTTGGAAGAAATCAGTATCACCTGTTTTGCCAAACGACTTGCATGTTCGGAGTAATGGCAATTAACTGACTCTCTCTGCCTGTGTTAGGGATTGAGGAATGTATGAACTTTCTCTGAACCATTCCTGACATGAAACCTTTTGCATCTGATGAAATGATGTGTGAAAATAAACAAATAGTAGACTAAACAAGGCTGTTAGTCCTTGATAGGAAATCAGGATGAAAAAAACATTTGAAATTAATGTTCAGGGTGTTTTATTTAAATGTTGTAAAAAAAAAAAAATCTTTTTAATACACATATACTACACCAGGATAGATCTTTACCAAAAAAAGCCAACATCTGTAGCCACGGTCCATATAGTGTTGATGGTTATAAATATACAGTAGCCAACATAAAAATAAAAAGATTATTATTAACTGTGAATGCATCTTTGTGTTTTATTTTGCATATTTGAATCTGCACTTTGTAAAATATTTGCTGATACGTACAGCTTTATACCGATATCTCAGGAAGCTATTGTTTTCAGTTTAAAGTCTTTGGGTTTTCCCCGTTTTAAGGGAATTACAGGTAGTTTAATGCAAAAAATAAACTGCCCACCTGTCTGGTTTTAGTTTGGCTCTGTTGCGAAGATCCATGTAATGTTGTTACACGTGTACAATAGCCAACAGTAAAATCTATCTGCTAGAGAGCTGCTTGCAAGTTAGCTGACTATCTACACCAATATTTATTTACATCCACAATTAATATCCTGGGAAACTTTGTGAAAAAGTGAATTCTTGAACTTTTCCATTTAAACTTTTTCTTACTGTTTGTCCTTTTCACTTTAAGCCTTTTTTGTTTTGTTTTAAAGTGTTTGAATGGATTATTAAAGTTTGAATGTCTTTGCTGTTTTTTTCTTTTTTTGGGGTTACCTTATCTTATACTTCTGCATCATTCATTACAATTATGGAACATACAGCTTGCTGCATATTATCCTTTGACATACTTCTTTATTATATTTTCTTTTTAATTTGGCTTTGATATCTGATGTTCTGTAAATATTCCTGAGGTGGTTTTCCATTTTCAGCTGCACATCTTTCTTCTTGTCCACTTTCTAAAAAGAAATTCCACAAAAGGAGCTCGAACTCAAGTCGATTTCGGGTTTTCATATGGATGGAAGACAGTTTGTCTCGCTCCTCCATCTCTCTCGTCACTGTCCAGTCCATGCTCTATAAATCAAAATGGAATGAAAATGAAAATAACCCAAAACTGTGAATTATTTTGTCAGCCCTTACAATTTTATGGTCATCACAGTCTGAAACTACTGGATGTAAAAGTGGTCAATTACTGGGTTTCTATGCTTTTCAGTGGTACAGTTTGCTTTTCTGGTATTTCTGTACAATTAAATACATGTTTCCCATGGTACTCCCCCATAAAGTATGCACTTATCCCTGACTAACCCTGTGGGTTCCGTAAAATAAGACCTTACTGTCTTTAAAAGGATAGAGCAGGCTGCAGGTTAAGGTATACTTTGTGGAAATGTAGCTTGAAATGTACACATGCTCCTCACACTCACAATGCTGTTTCCTCACTGTCATTCTTATTAATTCTTTTCTGTGTCTCAGCCCTTCTTGTGACCTCTGTAGAAACAGTTGATACCAACCCTTTTTTTTTCCAAAATATCTGAGCCAAAGCCTCATTCCCCCGACATCATCATCATCCCACACGCTCAGTTTATTTTCTCAGGTGAACAAACTGTATTGCACACACTGGCTCCCTCAGATGCTCTTTATTAGGCTCCTGGAATCAGCTGTACTTTCATCTGAAGTAAGAGTGTGTTTGTGTTTTTAAGGTTTAAATAGATCTGGGTTGAGATTGTAACATTCTCACCAAAAATAGTTCACTTAATTTTCACAAATAGAAAAACTGCTTCATAAAGTCCGTTTCTAATTGCACATAAGTGTTGAGAGTGTTGTCGTCCTAGTCAGAGTTTAAAGATTTTTGGTTTATGTCATACTGTGAAAAGCTAAACATATCCACAGAGATCAAGGAATGTGGTTGATTTTAGACTTTAGCATTAGGAGACCACAAATAGACTAATATGTTATAGAAAGAGTGTAACATCTCCTCAGTTGTACATCTATGGATATGTGACAATTTGAAAATGCTGACTATTGTTCTTAAAAACATAACATTTAATTTCCCTCTAATATAAAAAGACCTTAATCATAGATAAGTTTCAAAATATCATCTAAAGTGTGACATTACAAAGTGGCCTTTACTATGATCTCAACTCCTTTGGCGAAATTCCCATCTTCTAACTTCATTCCTCGCTGACCGTAGAAAAAGGTCAGAATCCCTACTGTTAAAAATATTAGATATAAGGTTCAAAAGGACAAAAGTCTTGATACTGTAAATTAAACCTGGATTGAAATTGTTTGTTATTTAAGTGGTTTTCCCACTGTAAAGTCATGAATATGTTTATTGAAGCACTTCAAATGTTTGAAATTCACTTGGCTGTACTGTGTGTTATCAAACTGAACTTTGAACAACAGTAATAAAAGGAAACATACTTTTACTTAAGACACAATTTCAGTTTAATGGATGTGTACACACTTCACAAATACATGCTGAATTTGAAATTGTTAACACTCTGTGAGAACAACTTCCTTTACTTGCACTCTGTGTTCCACATAATTTTATCAACTTAGGCAACATTAGGTAGGTAGTGTATTACTTCCAGTTATTGTAGTGGACCTTCACAGAAGGCATTTCAAAGATAACACTGTTTTGTGGAAAAAGCATCTACAGTAGCATGAATATGCAGCTAGAGTGGCACTAGAGTGGTATGACAGCTCAAGCATACAATACAATAAAAAAAAAGTTAAAAAAAGTTATTTCTCTGTGTATCAAGTTTAAGCTTTAAAGTCTGATAGACGCATAAAGACATGCAACAAAGAACTAAAATAATACACTTAGCTGATAAGACAAACTGTGTTGGTGAACTATTTGTTATAAAACAAAAATGTATTCTCTTTATAAACACCTGGACAAATCAGGATGAAAAAGATCTGACCACATAAGCCTTTTCAATGGAACTATGGGAGCACCTATGTTTAAATAAATAATGTTATAAAGTGCACATACTACAGCTCAGGACACTAGCCACACAAATTCCATTCTGTCCATACATCCAATACACATCCACCAATTTTATGGAGTCATCCCCTAAAATATAAGAAAATCTGAATTTGAATCTACAGTTCAGCTTTTATTTACAGCCCCAGATGTAATATTGAATATGATTCAATATTCAATATATAACAGAGGGGAGAAATGCTACACAGATTACATAATAAACAGTCTGATAAAATGAATCAAGCTGTAGCCTTTGTACAGACACAGTTGAGGTATGTTTCTAACATGTAAAGTTCCTGTCTATTAACAGAAAAAGAAAACAGCAGCAAACAATAAAATAACAGCACAGTGTATTTGGTTATAGATAAATGAAGGTGGATCACTGAGTGGATATTTCAAAAAGAAGTAGATGTGCACATGCAACTTTCAAGGCAAAGGTGACACACACAATCAAGCTCTTAAAATTATAATACGTGTCTAATGAAGCTAGGTCAGATAATGACATTAGCAACATTTTGAAATGCCATATACAAGAGGATGAAAACATAACAATCACTTCCACCAATTAAACTGGATTGATCAATGTTATAAGATGTTGTTGTTATCGTAGTCACCCTTTGTTTCTCTTGAATTACTATGAACTACATTATTTAAGGAAAAGTAAATTTATATGAAAGTACAGTTTAATGCATGGTGGGACTATCCAATATTAAATCCCAATTAAACAAGTTTTTTTTCTGTATATTTCTTACATTAAAACAAAACAGTGGATCATATGCCAGGGAAAGGTTTGTAGGGTAGTCAGAATTTCAGCCCATGCCACAGATGCACTGACTGAAAATCAGTTAATTTACATGGACAGGAAGGTTGGTCCGAGTGGCCCCAGCTGGAGCCATCACATCATGAAGCCCTAAAAAAGACAAAGGTCACAGTTACTGTATATCTAAAACAGACAGGTGCTCAATATGTGTTTTTTTTTTTTTTTTGCTATGCTACCCTGCACAAAATTTGAGACATGCTTCCCCCTTGTGGATGTTTTGAAAGCATTCATGTGAAAGAAGAAAAGGAGAAAAACAAAACAGACCAACCTTAACTATCAGTCATGGGCACACATGATGATCGTCGTGATCTGCACATAGTTTTCTGTGAAGTAAGCAAAAGATGTCAATAAATGATCGGAACAAATGTAAAGAACAATGACACATAATATAGGTTTTTTCTTTCAGTAAACATGATTTTATTTTTATTTTTTGTTTAAGAAATTGCAAAACAAATTCTAAATATTAGGAATGTTAATATATCAACTTGAGGAAGTGTGAAACAAATTGTCTTATATTTCTTTAAATTAATAGAGCCATGAAATTACAAACAACAATGAAAATTAAATGTAATGCTCTCCAATATTTTGGTTTAATGTTTTAACATATTTCTTTTAGAATTAAGTAAGTTTAAAATCAGCTACCTAGTTTATGTGTATTTGTGTATTCTACCTTTGTATGAAGACGATGATGAAGGACTGGGTCAGATAGCCAAGGATGTCTTAAAGCCTCTGATGCCCCCATCCTCCAACTGATGACAAACACGATGACGCATAAATATTACTCATACGTTAGAAATCACTACAAGTTAACCTCAACACACAGAATGACGAAGATGGATACCTTTTATTCACGATGAGCAGTTTGGAGATGAAGTCTTTGGCTTCTGCAGACGTTTCTATAAACTCTTGTTCCTCAAAGTTCCACTTACAGGCCAAGATGTTATTCAGAGTCTCATTGTCATCATCACCAAGGAAGGGGCAG
Source organism: Lateolabrax maculatus (assembly GCA_031216445.1). Classification (NCBI taxonomy): domain Eukaryota; kingdom Metazoa; phylum Chordata; class Actinopteri; order Acropomatiformes; family Lateolabracidae; genus Lateolabrax; species Lateolabrax maculatus. Next base: position 11,491,055 of record CM062203.1, on the reverse strand, counting down.
AGACCACTCAGACTGACAGGAGGAGGCACACAGTCATTAACCTCAGATTGTGCATGTGTGTGCATGTGTTTGTGTGTGTACTTACAGCATGTAGGTGATGACGCCAAGGCTCCACATGTCAGTGTTGAATGACACAAAGTCGTAGTTGATGACCTCAGGAGCAAGAAATTCTGGAGTGCCAAAATTCACTCGCAGTTTCTCCCGGGGTTTATATCTGAAATGTATATAAATTACATTTTGTATTTTATATGACCACAGCAGTCAATTAAACTGCCAATAAAACAGAAGCAAATACCAGTACTTACATCCTAGCAAGACCAAAATCAATGATTTTGATCTTATTTGTGACTCTGCTCACACACAGAATGTTTTCAGGCTGAAATTTACAAAAAAAACAATAGAGCTTAAGTTATTGATTGATTAAACCTCAAGCATGCATTAAGTCTGTATTAAAAAAAAACATCACGAAAAATGTAAGTGTCTTTCATACCTTTAGGTCCAGGTGTAGGATGTACATTTTGTGCATATGCTGCAGGCCCTCACAGATCTGCCTGATGAACACCAAAGCATCCAGCTCCATTAAAGTGTAGTTTTCATCAATGATCCTGTCAAACAGCTCCCCTCCACCAACACTAAGGTTAAAGACAAACGCATAAAAAACACATCTTCAACACCTTGAATTTAAAGCATTTTAAATCTAAAGTATTGTTTTATTTTAGCCATAATTATCCACACTATCAAGAATAAATTTGTCAAACAAAATGAATAAATAATGAATTGAAGTAACTAGTTTAAAGTCTATTAAAGACAACTACTTGGTGTAAGGCGTTCAATAAGCTGCTTTGACAGAAATAAACATATGTGCTGAAAATATAAAAGAAGGAGCATACTATTCAAGTACAAGGATGATGTCATTCCTTGACTCATAAGCTGCATAGAGCTGGATCAGGCTGGCATGGTCCAGATTATTCATGACCTGGATCTCATTCTTCACCACCTCCTACCAAAAACACAGGCGCAGACAGACAGACAGCCAGATGCAAGAGCAGACCAACAGAGACAGATGCAGACAAACACGGACGCACAAACACAGACAAGCGAACGCACACACACACACACACACACACACACACACACGGACACGATGAGAGGTGTCAGCTGTTCTCTGCTATGAGACAATGCATCTTCTCTTCTAGGTCAAATATTTCTCACCTAGGTGAGAAGTATTCCCTCTGCTTCTGTTCCAAGTGGCCTTGTAGTGTGTTAGTATGTTCTAAAAATTGTATCTGAGCCCCTGCTTTTTATATCATGTGGCGAGGTTCTCACTGTACTATCAAAAATAGGACTAATTTGTTATCGTGATACTGAACATTAGATGCTGTACCTTTTCTTTCAGACTCCTGGCTTTGATGACCTTCGCTGCCAAAGTGAGGCCAGAGGAGTTTTCAACACATTTGTGCACCTGGCCAAAACGACCCCTTGAAGAAAAAAAAAAATTCAGTTTCAGAATAACAGTCGCCAACTCTATCACCTCAAATCGTGCATCCTAGCAGCTTAGAAACAGTTGTGAAACAGGACAGAGGTGGTGTTTTATGTTTCCACGACGAATCAAAAACTGATGTTCCTTCAAACTGAGATGTTTTAATGTAGGACAGTGTTGTGCTTTATCTGCTATTTCATTAAATCTGAGCCAGACTGTGTCTCCTCTTTGAAGACTTGGATTAACACTTAGTGATTAGCTACCAGCTGGCACCAGGGATACAGTTTCACATACCACTCAGTCCTGAAGTAAAAATAACTGCAGTGACTCTGAAGTTATGAACCAGGGGAGAGGAGAGGAGAGGGGGAGGCGTACGCAATTAGGCTTTATGGGAATTGAGAAACTCTTCCTCACTGCCTTTGATCTGTGATAGATCAACTGGTTGGTCAATAGCTTTCATTTTTTACAGAACATGCAGATTCGAAATGTACGGTGCTCACCCGCCCAGGACCTCCTGCCAGTTGATGGTGTAGAAGTTGCTGATCTGGTTGGGCTTGGCTGAAATAATGCGGTGATTAAAAGGAGCCGCTGGAGGAGGAGTGGTGTCTAAAGTTGGATGGGGAACCAGAGAAAAGATTTAAGCTGGTTTAATAAGTTATGAGGAATGTGAGAACACAGGAGCTTCACTGTTAATCAGCTACGGTGAGGCGTTTGAAAGGGTGCATGGCTGCTATAATCAAGTTAGCACACTGAGTAGTAACATGCTATGATAAACATCAACTAGAGACACAGTTGTTGTCTAAATATTAACCATGGTTTAGCACAATACATCCTCTAGTCCGAGTGCCAGACTGCATCAAGGGCTTTATCTCACTTCATACTACTATACTGTACCAACTTAACATTCTCGGTTCCTCCGTGAAGATAGTAATAAAAGCATCTTATGTATGAAATATGTCCCGACCAGTATTGTTTTGAAAAAAATCATACAGCAATATTTATTTCTTACATAACATAAAGAATGTTGATACAGATCCCTTAGATTTGTTGGTCTGGCCAATTTAATATTAAGTGATTTATAAAACAACTATATCATATATTTGATTATTTTAATTCATACTACTACCTACCTAACTAACTAACTACAGAATTCAAGCCACACACAGAGGGTCTATAACAGTCTCCCACGTGTAGATTTTTAACTTTTTCTGGCACTGCCTTACACTGGACTTCTCGACCAAAAAAAGATGAGTTAAAACTGATTAAATAAAACTCAACTATACAAAATTTCAACTTTGAGGACTCACCAATAAAGTACTGCTCTGCATCTTCGTCATCCTCCTTTTCTGCATCACTTTCTGCATCGTTTTCCTTTCTCTCTCTCTCCACCCTTTGTTTTAGGTTTAACTTGAATTCAACTCCATCTGCCTTGAAGACAGCCCAGCCCTCAGACTCAAGCCTCTCTTCGTCCTCCTTGCTGTCTTCCTTCTTCTTCTCCTCCTCTTCCTCCTCCTCAATCTCCTCCACCACTACCACCCGACTCTTTATGCGTTCCTCCATGACAAAGAGTTCCTCCCTCACAAAGGACTTGGAACTTGTGTTGCTGACTTCTGATATCTGGTCCTGCTCAGCCTCTGGAGATGGGGAGGCATCTTTGTTGTCATCACTGCTGGAAAAAAGTTGTGTTTTTTTATTTATTTGTTTTTGTTTGTTTTGTTTCATTACAGTTTGTGCAGTTTTTTTGTAATTACTATAGATGTGAATAAAGACATGAGATCAATTAAATGTCTGGATAATTGAAAAACATACAGTATATAAGCAGTATATAGTAAATAGGCCAATGCTATTGTGTATAACCCAAACTATGTTGCTAAGATCTTTTTTGTAGGATCTCTAAAATATAACTGTATCCAGAATAGATTAACAAGGTTCTATTCCACTGAACCACTGAATTAAAAGGTTAAAATTAATGATAATGAATACATTCTTCTTAATAAAAAAAAAACATCAGAAAACTTGGCCATTGACTAATCGTTGCAGCTCATATTGGGGTTAAACATAGACTACCTTGTAGCAGTCGGCTCTTTGTCATCAGCATGGGCAGCAGGGGACTCTGGGGCTTTGGTTACTTCTTCAGCAGGAGAAACAACCTCTTCCGTCTTTTCATCTGGGACATGAAGCTTTTCTTCCTCTTTCACTTGCACCACGTCCTCCTCATCAAGCTTGGGTTCCTTCTCTGTAACCACTACGTCTGCCTCATGCACCTTTTCCCCAACCTGCTCCTCACCAACCTCATCTTGGCAAGCCTTGGCATCAGGTTGTTGATCTTTAGGGGGCACTCCAGCCTCCAGATCCAGATATCCAGGGGTGAGATGCTTACCTGATTTCTCTGCATTCTCCCTGTTGAGTTTCTGCACCTCTTCGAGAAGCAATACCTGTTTCTTCAAGGAGATATTTTCTACAAAAAGTCCAAACAGAATTTAGATTAAGTCTCTCACAACATGTTAAGCTTTCCTGCATATTAAGATGCATAAGCATTGAATAATTTTCTGTAAACAGTTATAGGGTACGTCATGAGGTTTCCTAATATGTCACTCTGACCTTTCTGTATCATAGTATAAATTCTAGTCGGCTATAGCTGTGTAATAGAATATCACGCTAACACAGTAAGACGTTTCTCTCATCGAAGCTTTGAGGGCAACTTTACGTTTTTATTTACATATTGCTAATTACTGACATATTTTTGTGGAATTAACAGTATGTTAATATCAGCACCTGCTGATTCTGGGGGCTTCATCTTCTTTTGAGTTTTCAAACCCTTAGGGCTCAAACAGAGCTTATCTGTCCCATCTTTACCTTTGTGGTCCTTTATCTGTGAAAAGAAAAATCTGGACATTAAACAACATAATATGTTTACATTGTACAGAAATGATCTCAGAATGTGAAAATGTTATATTAAAGTAATATTGTGACTTTAAGAATTTTGGTAGGTTTTTCTTCTTTGCCAGAACTTTGCTTTATTATTTTTGTATGAAATAAACAATTCAGCTAGGTCACACTGTTAATATTTAAGCTAAAATGAAGGGCAACATGTTTTTTTCTTTCTCCGCCAAATGTAATTTGGCATAGCTCTGGTATGGCTATGCAATACATGTTCCTTTTATGCAAAATCAGCACAATAACATTGACAGTATGGTGGCAGCCCTTTAAGCCAAAACATAAAGAAAAAAGCGCCAGCCTGAAGCCAGAAATGCCATAGCACATACATTATACTTACATATAAATAAAAACATACATACAGACTATAAGCACAATTAACCTACAAAGTTTCCACATTTGCGAGAGGCGAGGAAATGTTTTGGTCCATGGAGCTTTATCTTGTGAGAAGGCTGTGGAGAACTGGGCTCACATGCAGGAATTATCTCCTGATTCCTTTTACTGGCATTATTAGAGGTAGGTTTCTAGTAAAAAGACAAGATGGCAATCCTTAGTATGGTTATATGAATGGACATGGAATGGAAAAAATATCACATATTAAGAATGAATGTCAATAAGAGAGACAGGAGGTTGATACGATGAAGTTAGGGTCACATATAATACACAAGACGACAAATGAATCGAAAGTCAAATTAATAATTCAATGAAATGACAGCGACAGGTTGAAAGGATGAAGTTAGCGTCACATGTAATACACACAATAAATGAAACAAATCATTAATAATTCAATTAAATGATAAACAGAATAATAAAAAAGGCAAAATATAAGCAACAGTTCCTCTGGTTTCAGCTCAGAGATTAGCACATATATTGTAAGTATCCAGGCGCAGACTGACTTGTATAATGGCATGCCTTTGATTATTCATGGCAGATGGATAGACAGCAGCAGGGCAGTGAATTTATAGCTTATCACTTGTCGCACTCAGCGATGGAATGCAATGCCGACCCCGAGCGGAAAATATTACATATGACCGTAGGCTGTTGTTCAAATTTTTCAGCTGAGGAAACTCACTAAACACTCTCTGATCTAGTTAGCATGGAAAAACCTTTTTGAACCCGGGGTGTCTCACATTTGTCCTCTGAATGCTGTCGTGAGGTAAACAGCAGAGGGGATATTTCGAGTGCAGTGTTTCCCCAGAGACAGCAGTGTTTTCTGGAGTTCAAAATTCTGATTGGGAGGTGGGAGAAAGTGTGGAGAGGCCATACGGCAGTAACAGGAATTATATGTTAGATATCTCACACCTCTGGAGGTGAAGGAAGATGGAGCAACCTTCTGACAAGTGCTCTGACGACTGCAGAAATCCCCTGAAATGCGACTCACACGGAAGCCATCAGATTGGTATGTCGTCATAAATTATCAGGATATAATATAGCCATAACATTATGATCCAAACTTTTAATTGGCTTGAATTCAAAAAGTCATGTCTTAATTTAGCACAGATATAAATACAAAAAAACAGTCTGCACTGTTGTACAATGTGAACTATGTTCTTTCATGTATGTGATAGTCTTATCACATAACGTCACAACCACTCAGGTGTGTTTGCTCTTTGCTTGTAGGTCATATGGAGGAAAAGCGATATGACTCTAACCTATGCAGTTACGCAAGTGATAGAAGTGTGTTGATAACATGCTTTAGGGTGTGTGTAAGTGCAGCTGACGCCTTTGGTCCCAAACAGCACTTGGTGACCTTTATATGGGGTCATGGTCTGTCGTGTTGATTGTATAATAAAGACAAAAACTTCAGGTTTGCTTTGGCGGTGACATTAGTGCCACAGGAATAAAAAAAAAGTATTTAATTCAGCTAAGCCAACATTTTAACTTAAGACATTAAGTTAAAAATGTAACTTCTGCATCCTGACATAGTGCAAAGCACAGTGGAGCAACAGTAACCTCACTGAGATTATATTTACCTTTACCAGCAACACCTGTACCAGCAACTCTGACACATTGCACTCCGTGTTAAATACAGACATTTACTGGAACCTCTAAATCAAAGGTGCTGTGACAGCATTATCAGCAGGACTTTCAATAACATTTTATGAAGAGTTATTTTGCGCAGTAATTTGCAAAGAATCACATGGAAGAGACTTAGGTGATAGCCACTGTTACCCACTTTACAACAGAGAGTAACTACTGGAAACTAGTGATGTAAAAAAACTAGAAAACTATGTCCAAACTAGAAGAACAGTGCTCACTAAAGGGATACAATGCAGAAATGTGACTTGTTTAAGTGAGTCAGTCAGAGAAACTAAAGAGACGGGCAGGAAGACTGACTCACCACAATTTGTTGACACCTGACTCCTTGTGAACTGAAGGGGTTAAAGCCCTTTTAGACCACAAACACTGCAGCCCCAATTCAAAAACAGCGTTTCTAAACCTGGCCACTAACATTTCACCCCTGGCCTCACACCGGCCCACCCCTGCCCTGCTGGGGGCCAAGGGTGCCAAAGAGGCCATGTTGCACTCAGCATTGGAAGAGATCCAACTAGTATAAATATGAGTTAAATTGGGGTTTCATATAAGCTTTAAGTGACATATTTATTGCGCAGTAGCCTAAATAACACTATAAAATTTGTGTTCTTAATTACTTTACCTTCAATCAGCAGTTGGCAAGTGTAAACATGCCAAATCCCAGACACTACCTGTTAGACCAGCTACCCGGTTTATGGGGAATTTAAAACAGAAGCCAAGTCACATTCATCGGAAAGAGATCTGTTAGAGTGGTCAGCTTTGCTGCCATGATCATTTTCACATGTTCTGCCAAGAACAGCAAGATTCTTGTAAGATCTAAGGAATCACAGTCAGCATGGACAATATATAGCAACTTTTTTCAACATTGACAAGAACAAGACTTGACATCCACAGTGATGGGTGGACTGCGATACCTGGAAACACCTTCTAGACTTTACACTTTAGAATTTAAACTGGCAATATACTAAATCCTTAATCCATATCTACAATAACAAAATTTTGATTTGACCTAATTTAATGCAAAAGCAACATAATGCAGCCTTTTTACATTTCGGTACACAGTAGGAACACACTTGAAGCAAAGATATTTTTGAGGTTTTAGCATGTTAGTCTCACCTTGTCAAGTTTCTTGTTTATTGTGTCTGTAGATGATTTCCCCTTAATGGCTTGCTTGCATTTATTGTCCTTAGGTTTGGAGCCCTTCCGAGCAGCAGGGCCTTTAAACATTAGCTCCATAACCCTCGAACTCTTCACCTTCTCCCCAATGAAGCTGATCACCTGCTGCATGCTGAGAACCAGTTTTTCCATCCCTTCGAGCTTCTGAGCCTGCTGCTCGGACCGCTGGTTCACCACCGACATTATGGTGCTCATCTCCTGACATATCTCCCTCACTTCGCACCCCATGGCCTGGGTCTGGTTAACCATCCTGAGTGGAAGATGGATCTCCTCCTTATCCACCTTCAGATTCTCCATATCCTTTTCAATGCCGTCAATGTCCTGAGACATTCCATCTAGTCGGTTGAGGACCTTTTCTTGAATGTTGATGAGCTTGTCCATCTTGCTGCTCAGTGACTCAATCCGATTTTGGATGATGTCAAAGCTTGCGTTGTTGCCATCTCCTACTGTATTCATTACCAAAGAACTCATGGCTTCCGGTGATATAAAAATCACGTTAAGACACCAACTTCAGACAAAAATAGGGCCAATAACGTCCATGAAACAGACAAAAATACTTTTTCAAAAATCGTAGCCAGCTCTACCCTTCAGTGCTCCCCGTTGGTATGCAAACTAATTAAGATGGAGAACAATGTAACAATGGAATAGAAGTGATTCCAAATCAAAAATCACCAATCACCATCATTACAGATGAAGACTAAAACTGTAAACTGAAGCAATGTGAGCTCTGTTTCACTCACACTTTATCCCTGGTGCCTGCGTCTCTCCACACTAGAAATGGTATTAAGAATGGAGTGAGCCAGTGCCCCTAAATGTAAATGGACAGCCTACGTCAGCAGGGGTCAAGTGTTGGCGGGGGGGGGGGAACTTGGCACTGCTTGGGCTATGAGACATTTGAGAGCCTTTAAGTGTTAAGCCCACCACCGTCACTCGCCTGCTAGGTGTCAAAATGGTCACTGTACACAGTACATCTTTGGTGTGTAAGAGAAGTGTGACAATGCTTGTTCATTTGTACATTTTTTCCTATTCAAATGACAACGACACTAACTTGTTGTAACAGATGGACATATCTGGTGCACATTTTTGGCTGGACTGCACAGGTGTCGAAAAAAGAAGAAGTCATTTTAGTTGTGTTGACAATGAAAAGTAAATATTCAAATAATATTCATGGCAGTAAAAAGTGTAAAAGGACTAGGCTGTTGGTTATGTGATACTGCTGAATGTGGGTCTGTCTGTGTAAAATTGTGAATAAGAATCCTGTTGCAATGCAAATTCCCTCTTTATCTCTTGAATGCCTGTAACTTGCATCCAGTGTCAGGAAGCCTGTGGTTCCTGGCCAAGGGAACCTGCGAACCTACAGTAAGATGTTTAGCCCTTCTGCTGAAAGAAGAGATGGGTGACACAGATGATTTACACGATGTCTGCTCACTGACAAAAACATCCACTGATAACCTCCCATAAAAGAGTAGGGGATCAATTTTAACTTTGCTCTTGAAATATGACTGGAATCCATGTTCCTTTTAAATCAAAACATGTATGATTTATTCCAACAACAGCCATGTGTTTATGTCAACTGGGTGTAACAGATATTTAATTCCTATGGAAACACTGAACTAGACCTATAGAGAACATTATGTAAATAACTAGATGCTGCAATGCACTTACAATTGATCACTCAAGCTATTCCCTGACAATTTTGCCTTCACCATCTTCGCAAACTAATTTTGTCCCCATAAATTCATGGAAGATAGAGCTTAGGTGGAATCCAGCTTTGCTCAAGCCACCATGAAATACTTTTGACAACAGAAGCACAGACTGCAAACTGAGCCAACATGACCCCAGCCAAACTCGCCTCACTCCAGTGGCTCAAGCCAAAATCTGGGCTCACGGGTGCAGAAACCAAAGAGGGGCATGGACTTGGCAGATAAAGTGGAGTCAAGTCGGGTAAGGTTAGTGAAGGGAAGGGAAGGCGAGGAAAGGGAAGGAGTTTACCTGTCAGCTCATGTTTCATGACAAGTCACTGCACAGGCTTGCATATTACTCTCTTTCACTTACGCAAGATGGCCACAGCGGAAAGAACAAGTGACTCTGACGGGGCAGAAACGGAGGGGAGTGAAACCAAGCATCAATCACTCAGGGAGAGACAGGGAGACAGGCTCACACCTGTCCTTGGATGCCAACAGATGACAGACAACGTAGGTCATTTGAAGCATGTTGTGTCAATCTGAGGGGCATAGTCAGTCAACTTCTTATGCAGTGGTGTGCATGGAACAGATTTTCTCAACATAAGCAGCAAGAAGACCGTAAAGTATTTCTTTACAAATGTTAAAAAAGACAAAAAGAAATGGATTCTGCACCACAACATTATTCAAACTGTTATTTTGCACATTAAAGGTTAACATGCATGACTATGATTGCACTTGTCACATTATATATTTCATTGCTTACGAGGTAGATGGACAATTTAAGGTTATTAAACCTTGTATGGTACATAAACAGACCCTTGGCATCTGAGGCTTATGACACAAAGCAAATATCGAGTGTATATCACTTACACTTTACAGTGAAACTAACGCCAAAGAAAATAACAGCATCATGACTGGTGCTCAGAGTCCTCTCTCACCTTCTTTGCCAAACACAAGTATGTGACTCACAGCATGAGCACACATGGTGGCAGCCCAGAGATCACTGCCCTGTCTACCGGTGCATGATTAAAATGTTGTTTAGTTAATGCGACAGCAAAATTATTAAGAAGTTTGGAAGCATTTTCAGCTGCATGAATGTAAAGCCTACATAATAGGTAACAAATAATTGATGTTTGTGTGTGTGTATGTCCTTTTTGACCTTGCAGTTTGAACACCTACTGACTTACAGATGTCAAGAGTGGAAATTCTTTTAAGGTAAAATGATATAGAGCAGAGGGCTTAGCTCCTCTAAATAGTAAAACTTAAAACTTTTAAGGTCACCATGCATCCTTTGTAACCCTAACAATTATGAAATCAGTATCTTGTATTTTTTGCTGTGTTTTTATATTTTAAAGTACATAGAAAAGTCCTTAAACGTTTTATTTTTGTTTGACCAACCCCAAAACCCAAAGATATTAAATCTACAATGAGATAGAAAAGCATCAAATCCTAACATTTGAGAAGGTGGAAAAGAGAGAGAGAAAGACAATATTTGGCATTTTTGCTTAAAAAATACCTCAAAACAATTAACCCTTTATTAAAACAGTTCCAGATTGATTTCTTGCCAATCAACTAATCGACTACTCGTTGCAGCTTTAATAAATTGTTGTTTATTACACCTGATTATAACATGCATGATTATGAGAACATTTGAGATCAAGACATGGTAATGGCAAAAATACATCAAGACCTCAAGGGCATTTTTGCATGAAAACAACTGCATGAAGTCTTAAACATTAACTGAAGATGATATTGTCTCTATATACCCTCCTGTGAGTATACATGAGAGCAAAAAGTGCACTTAACTGCATACAGTTTTAATTTAGACAGAATCTTGATTTTATAAACAATCAGTACTTCTGGGTGGTTATATGATTGAATTTGGCCCTCTGTCTTAGGCTATTTGTTTGGCACTGGGACAAGGTGAACGGTTAAAAATGGAGCACCACCTCCCTAACAGAGAACACAATGTCCTGGGAAGCACCGGGGCTGTGTGCTGTGGCTGCTGTCCAGTCACCTCTTCAGTCTCCACTCACACATCGCGCAGCCTGCCAGCACTGGCTATACTTTCTCTCGGAAACTTGTGGGCTTAAATGTGTGTGGCAGCCATGAAACTTAACTCCTCTCGCTAATGTCTAAGACGTCTTTTCTGTTCTTTCCCCGTCATCTCATGTTTTCCCCTGGCATGTAAACACATTTTGCTGCTGCGCTTTGACAGACTTTTTGGTTTCGTTTATATAAGGTTATAAAAAGTACATTTGACTACGTCATGCTGATTTAATACATTTACTCCCCACAAATTCACCCATTGTGAATAGTAATAAACGTGCATGTTATCACATCCAGGCTGAAGTAGCCAAATGTTTAGAGACTGCATTGGATATGCACTGATGCCTTTTGGAATTGGACACGCTCAGAAAAACTAAATTATGTGAAACATAACAATTTCTTAGAGCCAAAGTTACCATGTTTAAATTGCCAGTTTTGTCTGATCATCAGCTGAAAACCTAAAAGTACTCACCCAAAAGTTTACTACCATTGAGGACTAAGAAGAAGACTAAGAAAACCAGCAAATACTCACATTTTGAGAAGCTGGAATCAGTACACTTTGGAATCAACTATTATATATTGCCTAATTGATTAACAAACGAATCATTTCAGCTCTATGACGCATCACTGAGTTTCACCAACATTAAATGTATTAATATTGATATAATATGTTAATATTATAAAAAAATATAATATGTTACTGTAGCACTTCTTTTCAGCACAAGTAATCTTACTTGTAATTGAGAAATAAATTTCAGTTAAGTTTAATGCCTCTACTTGAGGAAGATATTCCCAGATGCACTATTATTATCAGTATGTAAAATGTAAGAAACGCTTTACATTGAGGATGCCATAAAGGGTATTAAGGGTTAGTGAGAGAGTGCAAAAGAAAGCTTAGTCACATACTCATGGATCTACAACAGTAAATGTCAGTGTGGATCTCTTAAATGCCAAGAGAGGAATGGAAACGAGAGAGGGTGAGAGGGCTTCAGCTTGTCTCCGAGGCGTACTATCACGACATTAAGGATAACTACAGTATGTATGTATTTATAAAGATGTGTAGTGTATATTTAGATATATCTCAGTATACATATGCATTCCATAATGTGAAACGGGTAAAGTAAGATTGGCTTATATCTAATGGTTTTGATGGAAACAAATAACTGAAACAGGTAGACTATGGTCAGTATCAGACAAACTGAAATAACTGTGCCAGATAATAAAGGGCAATGAAATGCTCAATATTACTCAGCAGAAAAGATCCCTTGCACTCATCTGTAAAGGTTTCAGGTCTGTTGCTCTTCCCATTTCACTATTGTAGTACACATTAAGCAATGCTAGGAAGCAATGTGGACATTTTTAATCACTAGATGGCAGCAAAAGCAGCACTTTCAAGCGGTGTTTCATCACCTTGAAAAACTGCTATGTGCCTTTCAGGCTGTACCACTAGAGCTCACTATGCGTCTGCACTCATAAACAACGACAACCACATATCTCATGTTTTATCCTTCCTGCTGCTATCTGTAACATAGCAAAACACACATGCCTCATAATTACCAGTCTCACCTTTCACTCTGATACTGAGCATTGCATTACTGCTGAAAGGATTACCAACAATATGTTGAGCTCACTAATTAAATTAGTTGTGACATTTATCTGGAGGATAACATACGAAAAGTGAGTGCAAAAGCAAGCACTTAATTACACATGAAACGTATAAAGACGAAGATGTCTTTATAAAATGTAAGTAATAAAGGTAAGTGCTTACAGCTTTCTAGAAAAAACAGAAATATATTAAGTGATGTTATAGGTAGACAAGAAATTATAATAAATTATCCATTATATAAAAATATTTAAGCGTTATATGTTTAAATATACAAAATTAATACACTGTACCTCTCAAATACACCTAATTAATAATAACAGGTATTCAAAAATAAACAAACAAGATGGAACATGCATCTGTGGTGCTTGTTTGTTGTCTGAGGTTAAAGTAATTATAACACTATGATTAAAGTCGAAACCCATTTCCATCAGTCGCTGTCCCTGTCATAAGAAGTGGATACTTGGAGAGCCTACTCTACATGACATTTGATGCTACAATTCAACACAACAGCACCATGCCTCTGCTCCCTGCTGGCAACTCACATGGTGTGTTTAATAGCACTTGTGAGGTAGTTTTTGCCTACAGAATTCAAATTCTTGCCGTGCATCAGTTATAAATCATGTATTTGAGGCCAACTGTGCATCATGGCCTCTTCCAAGGAAACTAAGAATAACGTCAATAAGAATAAACAGAACAAATAAAGTGAAAGTAAGGACACACTGGTGTCCCTGGTGTCCATTTTAATAACATGGCTTTATGTTTAACCAACAACTTCAAGAATGAATTATTCTGCCAAGTGCCATCTTTAACATACATATTCCCCTACTAATAAACATGTCAGGTGCTTTTCACCTACTTTAACTCACTGATTTCACAACTATTGATGCTTTTCAGATCCTAAACTAAGAGGCAAATGCAGTTTAAATGATGTTCAGTACAATAGGAGTAGAAAGAAAAAAGAAACGGAACATGTGTCAGTAAACATTTTTTGAAATGACTATTTCTGCAGCCTAATGGAACATTCCTAGTAGGACATTGAGATTATCAACTAAGGGAGGTTAATAAATGTTGGCGCTCCACCAGCTGCTGCCACCCCTCTGAAGAAGTCCAAACTTGCCGGCAGGATCTATAGTATTAGTAACTGATCAAAGCATTCTGTTTAAAGGCCATTTAAGAAGCAATCACACAATTATCCATCGTTGTTTCAGAGGAAAAGCGAACTGCACTCACATACAATACAATAAATTACGTGATTTTCTGCATACACTATATTTCTGGTTGTGTGATGTTTACAATATAAAACAACCATATCTTAATGCCAACGTGACCCATAGTTTGATGTTTCCAAAATGTGGCCATGGTAGACTTAGCATCCTAAAGGCATCTTAAGCAGTGATGGCAAATCAAGAAAAGTGCAGAAAAAAATGAGTTTTTGTTCTGTATTCTCTCCGTAGAACTCAACAAAGTGGATTTTCAGTAGAAAACTGTGTAGAATTGAATATAATACTACTTTACTGTCCTCAATGGTAAAAAATTGTCTTTGGTCCATCTGGCAGTACATTAAAACATACCTAGCACTCCACATAACAACAACACTGACAATGTGAAAGATATGTTTTGGAAATTCTTGGTCCAAGAACCGCACAATACAAAAATGAAAATGTAAAATATTGACAGTCTTACTAAATCAATGACTGCCATTGCTACGAGGTTATTATTATAGTTATGTTCCTTTTAGAAATCAAAAATGTGTCAGTTTTCCTCAGCTAATGTTTGAATATTATTCAAGTCAAACTGCGTTGTATATACCTGAATGGCAAGTGGAGTGGATGCTCTGTGCCTCTTCCTGCAGCAGAGTAAGACACACAGCCTGTGCCAGAGGTAAGAGGCGACCAGACACATGCTGTTGACTAGCCAAATGTCCCAGCCTGTGACAAAGTTCTCCATGGCTTTAACTTTACTCTTCATGCTTCTTCTATAGCTTTGCTTTCCCTATCTTTAACTACAAATGACCTCTTGGAGCTTAGGGAGACGAGTCTCAAGTGGAGTGTTAGAGGAGATGACAGTTCCTTCCTGCTGTACGGACCGCCCAAACACTAATACTACACTATGCTCCACAGCCTCGCTTAATTCAGTCAACCCCCCCACTCCCATCAGCACTTAGAGCCAAAGGACGGGCAGTTTGTCCTCATGACAAAAGAGTGACAGGTGCCAGCAATGGGTGTGAGGAAAGCACTCTCTCACTTTATCTAATCCTTCCACCTTCATTAAAAAGCAGGATTTTTATTCTCCTCTCAGAAACTACCTGCATGTAAGACACAACTCACCGAAAACAAAATGAAGCTTCAACACAGTGCTGACATTGAAAACTGAGAGAATTGTGACAGGGGGTCTCGTCACCCTGTCAACACTGATACTTGGAGGTGGTGTAAATAAATAGCCTGTGCTATTGGATTACTGCTCCAAATGTCACACAGACTATCACATGGGGGCTTACACGGTATTGACTCAGGCAATTTTATATTAACTTATGTTTTTTGAACCCTAAATTATCCAGATGTAACAACATGATTAAATTAATTAAGGCATAGATTGTTTAATAAATGAGCAATGTATCTCTGAGGACTTTTAAAACTCAACCACATAATCTTTATTGTGCAAACTTGTGGCCAAGAATGCATCATCTAGCTGACAGTAGCCAATCACAGCTATGTACGGCATGTCTGGAAATCTCCCCGGCCTCCTCTGGCCTCACCGCCGGCGGTGCCAAATACAATAATGAGCTCACTTCTGGATGGGAGCTGCTCAAATGAATCTCTTGGCAGCCATGGAGAAGAAAAAAAGCAAAACTTGTCTTTGATTACTCACAATGTCTCAGTTTGCTTTATAGTGGACTACTAAAGTTACAACTGCAATGTGTAATTAATTGAATCCCAGATTAAAACTATTTTTGGCACGCTTTGGTTATAACATAATTTGAAATACTCAAAGCTATCTATTGCCCTTAAGTATCTTTTCTTATGTAGTGTGAAAAAATATATCCTGAGTATCTTTTATATGGAATTCATGAGCTGCATGGATACCTCTGGGTCAAACTTCATCTCCCAGAAGCAGCGCATAGTTTTCACCTTCTCCAAGTAGGGGAATAAGGCCAGCTTGGTCATGTTTCGGCTGTTGGCACACTGATGATCTGACTTCAGCTTGGCCATTCTCCCTGAGGGGGACACTTGGCTGCCAGCCCTTTTCGTCTGAGCTCTCGCTCCGTCTCCCCGACCTGGTTGACCTCTCGGGTGTGTTTCTCTTGGCCGGGTCTTTTATCTGAGCAGCGAAGGAAAGAAAGACTGCGGTAAAGTATCACAAAGTTTGTAAGAAATAGCAGCATAAACTCAGTTCCGTTTTTTTGTCCTACCTTACAAACACTTAGAGTACCATATGTTGTACTTTTTATAGCCTTTGTAGTATGGGTGGTTATTTAGTAGTTAATTAAGTGAAGACAACAGATATTTAGCCACAGTGTTAAAATAAAGCAAGGGGCTGCATTAGTGGGGGCTGATGGTGGGGGGCCTTCTTCAAGACAGAGCTTCAAGATTAGGTAATAAAGGACCATATCATTTCAAACAATATCACAATGCACATTTTTAAATAAATGAAGGATAGCACAAACCAGCTGACACAGTCAACCTGGAGCATTTGGGCCTTGGGGACAGGAGCCAATCCAGCCCTGACTATCACATATCAATTAATGAATATAAACTAATTATTTGGTTAAATTGTCATTTGTAAGGTGTTTTATGAATTTCCGTTTTGATTTCTTATCATTTGCAAAAGCTCCGAAGTTCTCCATAAATCATGGCCACTTGCTGCATTCACGTACAATAGCCTGTAGGAAAAGACAAGTTTCCCTTGACCCCCATTAAAGGTTTTGAGAAAAACTCTTACGCTCACATTTCGTTTGCAACGTTAGCTAGACGTATCATGCCCACGATTTAACCAGAAACAACCCACCTCCAATTTCAGAGTGTCCATCCTTATGTAGACTAGTGTTTGCCCCGATAACATAAACTAGACCACAAGTCGCCTGAAGTCGGACCCTCCCGTCAGCACGTGAATGCACACAGACGTCGTAGGAAAAATAAAGGAAGTCGTCTAAAAAGGTTAAATTAATTTGTATTAAATTAATTTTCGAATAAACGACATAATCAGCTGGTAAAAAGGTAAAGTCACGTCTAGA
The DNA here is from genome assembly GCA_031216445.1 of Lateolabrax maculatus. Taxonomy (NCBI): domain Eukaryota; kingdom Metazoa; phylum Chordata; class Actinopteri; order Acropomatiformes; family Lateolabracidae; genus Lateolabrax; species Lateolabrax maculatus. Next base: position 11,473,857 of record CM062203.1, on the reverse strand, counting down.
CATGACGAATGAGCAAAAAATAATTTTCCTTCGGTGAACGTCAACCCCGTGTTTGGTCACGTGATTAAAGGTGAAACGTTTCGCGGGAGTCAACATGGCGAACGAGATGACACCCACGGCGGCGGGCTCGGTGCAGTGTCCCGTTTGTTTCAAAGCCTTTAAGCCCGCCACAATCAACGGACACCTCGACGTGTGTCTGCTGAGAAGCGTTACCGACGGCGGCCCGTCCGCCGCGGACGAGGGCGAACCTCCCATGAAGAAGTCCCGCACCAGCGCCGAGGCTGCGCCGCCCAGCCCCGGCGTCGACACCCCGGCGGCCGGCGGCCCCTCCGCGCCCGGGACGCCCCCGTCCGCGGTGTTTTCCCTGTTCCAGACCAACAGGGGTAAAGCTTCAGGTCAGAGTGAACAGACTGCGGCACTCTCATGTAAACAGACCGCCGTCAGCAAGGGGGTTAAACGTAGTTTCCTGAGCGAGGCAGAGCCTGGGCCGGCGGGCGGGGAGGCTCCGGGGAGCCGTCCCTCTGCTTCAAACGGACAGACATTGAAGGCATCGCATGATTTATCGCCGGGGAGACTGTTATCGATAGACAAGCCTCTGGCGGAGATCCTGAGACCGAACACGCTGGAGGAATACTTTGGTCAGAGTAAAGTTGTAGGCCAGCAGACGCTCTTCCGGTCACTCCTGGACTCCCAGGAAATACCGTCTCTGATCCTCTGGGGGCCGCCGGGATGCGGAAAGGTGGGCGGCGAGCATCCCCTGCCCTCCATCCATTTCCCCTCTGTTTTATGTGTGATGCATGATTTCAGCAGCAACCTACTGCTTTCAGTAACCGCTGGTGTCATGCAGCTCTCTTTCAAGCTTTAAGAAAAAAGTAACTTGTTAAAAAAAAAAAAAATCTTACATCCTTTTCCTAGAAAAAAATAGAATCTATAACTATGCAAATATTTTTCATTGGAGTGTCACTACAACACACAAGATGTGTCTCCTTCTTCACTATAAAGGAAATTCTCAGTGTACAGTATGTGTACTGGAAGCTCGTGTTTCTACATCACACTTTTGTAAGCTCAGCTCATTTAAGGTGAGCGCAGATAAACTGTCCTCCTTCAGCAGATTAAAGTGAGCACAGCCTTACAGGGTCAAACTCTGCACGTACATCACTCTGCACAGTGAAGTTCAAACATCCAATTAGAGTAACAATAAGGAGGGGACTTTAAGATATTCAGCATCACAAGCTACCGCAAGGGCTAAGATTATTTTCACTATCAATTAATCAGTAGGTTATTTTTTGATAATTTGGGAAAAGATTATTGTGACTGTCAGTTATCTTTTTTTTTGATTCATCGTTTAGTCTATCAAATGTTAGAAAAATACATTTACAAAATGTCCATCACAACTTCCCACAGCCCCTGGTGACATTTTAAACGATGATTGTGGATATAACAGTTGAAAAGCAAATATATTACATTATATGAGATAAACCTGAGAAAAGAGTTTATTAATTAGTTATTAAAATTGCTGTCAATTTTTGCAGTCAATTAATTAATTCAGCACTGCGTACCTATAACAAGCAGTTCCTATAAGCAGTAGGACAATAAGAGTACCTAGAAGCACTTTTTCCATAAACAAAATCCAAGTTTCTTCAGATAATTCACATTCCTTACTGTTACCTTTTCATTTTATTCTTCAACTAAAACTTTTCTCTTAGCATATATTTGTATTGCTCTTTCCTCTATTGCACTTGATGCAGAGTGAGTTGAAAATTTCACCGCGTGTTGAAAGAGTAAGTCATCACTTCTCTGGCTGCCAGGTTGGTGCTTGCAATCGGAATACAGCATGTTAATGACTTCTTAGGTATGCCAAGCTACTACGGTGGATTGTCATACAGCAGCTTGCCATACTTTGTCAACATGCTTTAGTAACACTTTACCTCTTTAACTCCCTCTGTCAGTTGTCTTACAGCGTTCAGGTTTCACAATGGAAGGGTTATTTTTGGAGCTTGTTACAAGGATTTACAGTGAAGACGAGATTTACGAGGTTCTCAAAGGAAGGTGATTTATTTGACCTGGAAAATCAAATGAATGACTCAGAACTGGAGATTAAAGATGCCATAGAGCTGCTAATAATTCTAACATACCCCGACTTTATTAAGTAGAAAATAGTTTCACATTGTTCTTTTTGTTTTGTTTTTTTTGTAGGTGTGGGGTAATTTTGCTTTTGGAATTTGCTTCTGGGCCCATTTAGATTTCAGAAGGCATTGCATATGTTTGAATAAAATGACTTTGCGTTATGTGTTTTGTCTTTCAGACCACTCTCGCTCACATTATTGCCAGCACCAGTAAAAAGAGGGGAACGGCTCGTTTCGTCACTCTGTCCGCCACCAGCACGTCCACAAATGAAGTCCGAGAGGTGATCAAGCAGGCGCAGAATGAGCTCCGACTGTGCAAGAGGAAGACCATCCTGTTCATTGATGAAATTCACCGCTTCAACAAAGCCCAACAGGTGAAGTTCTGAGCCAGAAAGATGTGCTCTGATCAGTGTTTGTATTTAGTGTTTAGGCAGAATGACAAAACTGGTATTTAATGAAACAGTTTATCGGGCAGATGGTTAGCTTAGCTTAGCATAAAGACTGGAGGGAAGGGGAAACAGTTAGCCTGGCTCCGTCCAAAGGTAAGGAAGAGTTCAATCTGTACAAAAAATCAATAACAAGTTATTCCTCTTGCCAAATCATTTCAAATTTCTCTCCAGGAATAACTGGATAGCTTGTAGTCTTGACTGCTCCATTATGAGAATCTGCTCATTCAAAACATATATTATTTTTTGTGAGTCAGTAGAAGAAGAAATAGATCCTATTTAAGAATGAATATATGTATGCAGATAATTAATTGTTTTTAATTACAACTTTACAATTGAGGTTTAGCCTCTTTTTTAGTTAAATTGCTAATATACAGTAGCTCCCTCACTCAGGGCTCTGCGTGCTTCCTATACCTAAAACTTGGCTATAGGAAACAATTCCTAGACTATAAATCCGTAAATCAGCTAGAAAGGCTCAGTCAGGCTTAATGATCTGATGAGACTCAAAGCATGAAAAGATATACTGTAGCTAAGTAATTCTAGTGTTGTAAATTAATTTGCTTTATGATCATGGTATGCAAATAAACCAATAAAGCATAATAATATTCAAACAAGTGACTTACTCTGGATGTCTTGTCACTTCAGAGATGGTCATTGTTTTTTTCTCCCAGGTTTGCTTTGCTCTCTTCTTTTCCTTCTCTTAATATGTGTGTGTATCTGTAGGACACCTTCCTTCCTCACGTGGAGTGCGGGACGGTAACTCTGATCGGGGCAACCACAGAAAATCCGTCCTTCCAGGTGAATGCTGCCCTGCTGAGCAGATGCAGGGTGCTGGTTCTGGAGAAGCTCTCTGTGGAGGCGATGGGCTCGATCCTAGACAGGGCCGTGGCCACACTGGGGATCAGAGTCCTGGGACGAGATCCAGCCAATCCCAAAGCTCAAGACCAATCAGATGGACACAAGTAAGTGCTTCCCTCGGGGCCGAGCCCTCGGTGTCACACATCATGACCGGGTGTCACTCTACAACTTGAAATCCTTTGATTTAAATGGGAGGCCTGTTCTCTTGTTCTGTTCCTGGCTTAGTGGGTTCAGTTGGATAATATATGGGAGGAGTGTACTAGTAGTTGTTGGAGCCGCAGCAATCCCCTCAGCTCTGTTCTGGTCTGATATGTTGACAGAAAAGAATTTGCATATGAGCTGTAGACAGTGAGACAGCTGTCAACTTCTGGCTGCAGATGGTATGTGATGATAAACTCCAGAGATACAATCAAATATTTGTGTCACATGTATTGGTTGGGATGCACTGAAATTAAGGTCGGTAACATGTAGCAAGATTAAAGGGTTAGCCAGATAACTAACTAACATGGTGTTTAAACCACAATGAAGCTGGCTCACTTTTATCACCATGGTAACCTAAACAACACAGCTCACCTACTTTGGACCGGTTCGTTTCAGAGAAACAGATTAAAACATGTAAACAACACGCCTTTTAAGGTGTAATATGATAATGCTGCAGTGACGAGTGAAATGAGTAGATATAATTAACGTTCGTATTTGTGATGAAATACATGCAATCGTTCATCATTAATTAATTTTTATTTCTTATATATTGCTTCATTACAAAAAAAGATGATATTTAAAAGTATTCTCACTGATACAGTATGTCCACTATATATTCCTGTTTTCCTAGGCCAAAGATTTTAATTGAACAAAAAGCTCTGGACACCATAGCCTACCTTTGTGATGGTGACGCAAGAGCAGGACTCAATGGTCTGCAGCTGGCTGTTCAGGCTCAGGTGAGCTCGGCCCGGCCCAACCCATTAGGACAAGATGGCTGCCAGGAAATACTGGTGACGGAGGAGCACATCAAGGAAGGGCTTCAGAGGTCCCATATTCTCTATGATAAAGCTGGTAAGCAGAAGTACTTATTTTGTCAATTTTACAGATTTTACCAACCAAAATAACTCCTGTGAACCCCAATGATCAGAGGGGTGCCATGTGCAGGGCACTCTAAATTTAACAAAGCACTCAGTAACCTCTAATATATGTAGAAAAACACCAATAATGGTGGAAACTATGAGACACTATCAGGAAAAAGAAATGCCATTATCTTTAAAATGCAGTTCCTGATAACTAGTTTGTTCTTTGGTAAGCAATAATGTATTGTGTAATATATTTTTTTTTGTTCTGACTTCCAAATGTATTGCTCAAATACCTAATTTATTATGGGCCGCGCCAGTAGTTTAACTTAACCACCCCTCTGCTCATGCCATCAAATAAAACTGCCTTCCTCCACCTTAAGGACACCTGATCGGTTTAGACTTTAAATGTTTGCATTCTGTATTATGTCTACTCAAACTAAATGCTGTCTCAACAGAATAAACTTCACATCAGGGAGGCCTGATGTTCTAAAAAAATATGACATATATTATGTATTATTTTAAAAATGCATACTTTTAATGCACTGGCTTGTTCAGAATACACCTGAATAAGTGAATGTTCATCTGTAATTTGGAAAATGTGCAACTGCTTCAGATTAGAGGACATCTGTTTAATTTTGGAATACTTACATTGCCCATTTAAAAAGGATTGTGTTTTAGGTGTTTTAGGATTATGAAAGGGGGTGTGTCAGACAGTTCATAAAAGTATTCCTGCACATGAACACATTGCTACATATTTCATAAATCCACATCATTAAATCATCTCAGCAGTTTCAGTATAACACCTGCCATCAATATCCTCACTTTAAATAACATCTAAATAACTGGAGGTTTTGATCTTAACAGCCCTATCATATTACTTCTCTGAAACTGTGATCACTATCCTGTCACGGGGCTTTCATATGAAACCCACTGAATGATAAGAGGTAAAAAAAAAACTCGATAATACATATAACCTGGGGGTGTTTATAGCCGTGCTCACAGTTGCTTAGGACTGCCACGTGTTTGTTTTGTTTTTTGTGTGTGTGTGTGTGTGTGTGTGTGTGTGTGTGTGTGTGTGTGTGTGTGTGTTTGTAACACTTGGAGGTATTACACTACACACATTTAAGTCAAGCCCCAGTGTCCTTACAAAACTATATATAAAGTTATGACTCTGCTAAAGATTGGTGTGCTGTTCATCCATTAAACTAGAAATATATAATATATAATTTTGAATTTTCCAAACTGCTTTAGCCAGCTCATGTAAAAAATCAATCTGCATTTACTCTTTGTCCTAGTTACTATAGTTTCAGCCTCATTTACACATTTCCACCCTACCCTTCTCCGTGAGTGTCCATGGACATCTCCCGCTCACTCTTTCATCCTATCTAAGACTTCATTAGTCCTACACTCTGTCCTGTTACATAACACGTCAGCTGTCCCAAAAGATTGAGATGTACTGTTCCCTTCACACTGTGATGATAAAACTGTCCCTCAGCTTGACAAATGACCTTAATGGAGACGGTATTCTTCAGTTCATTATGTCTTTATATGGTCTGAACACTCATTTTCAGACCACTGTTAAGGTTTTTAAATGAAATGCTTGTTTGATGAAATGCCACCTCTTATTCATCTACATGTATTGATGTATTTGTGTGTCTTGGTGTGTGTTACTCAAAGGTGAGGAGCATTACAACTGTATCTCAGCGTTGCATAAGTCTATGAGAGGCTCCAATGAGAATGCGTCTCTCTACTGGCTGGGCCGCATGCTGGAGGGTGGTGAGGATCCTCTCTATGTGGCTCGCAGACTGGTCCGCTTTGCCAGCGAGGATGTGGGTAAGTGAAATGATTAACTATACAGTGTATATATAATTCTTTTTGATAATTTACTGTATTCATATCACGTGATATGCAGCTGCCAATTGGCCTCACCACTCTGGTTACCTCTAAGGTTTAGATGATATTTTTATGCCAAAGTCTTTTGTGATTGATTTTTTTAACTCTGTCAAATTACATTTAATTAATGTACAATTAATGTAAGTTAATGTAGTATAATGGTAGTTAATTTAATTTATTTTTTAACATTTAGTTCTTTAATTCTTACTGTTTTATCAATTCATTTTGATTTCATCTTATTCTGTTAGACAGCAGTTGCTTGTAGATTTATGTAGTTTTATTATGTGTGTTATAGTTTTATTAGTTATTTATGACATTTAGTATGCTTTTATTGTACTTGTCACAACAGTTTCTAATTTACAGAAAAATGTAATAGTATAAATGAAGTTATTTAATAGGAATTACTGTACAGCACTTTCTCACACAACAGTACTGTTGCTGTTGCAGCTTGTCCTATTTTATTACAGGAGAGAAAATACTGACTCAACTGAAATGCATACAGAGAAATGAGAAAGAGAAGATTTTGAGCAAGAAAGCGTATCTCTTAATGCAGTTTGACTGGATGGCCTCCATCTCTTGTCTCATGTGTCTGACAGGTATGGCAGATCCCTCCGCTCTTCCTCAGGCTGTGTCCGCCTTCCAAGCCTGTCACTTCATCGGGATGCCTGAATGTGAGGTAGGATTACCTGACCAACCAGTGGTGGTTCAATCGAGGCATATGAATTTAATTTTCGGTCAGTCCTACAATAGTTGTATCCCTGTGTCTTTACCTCTGTTACCCTCCTTTCGTTCATCCACTGCTCAACAGGTGATCCTGGCTCAGTGTGCAGTCTATCTGGCACGAGCACCCAAGTCTGTGGATATCTACAAGGCCTATAATAATGTGAAGGCCTGTTTGAGGAACCACAAAGGCCCCCTGCCTTCTGTCCCCCTGCACCTTCGCAACGCCTCCACCAGGCTGATGAAACAACTGGGCTACGCTAAAGGCTACAAATACAACCCAGCCTTCAGCGGCCCAGTGGAGCAGGAGTACTTACCTGAGGAGCTGCGGGGAATCGACTTCTTCACCTGGACACCTTCAGACCCATGAGAATTTGTTGTAATGACTGACGCAGCTTGCTGTAATAGGTTAAAAACCAAGGCAGCTGAATGAAAACAATCTTGTCAAGTGACCAGCTGTTGGGATATATTGTAAGTTTCATGTAACTACTGATTCAAATTCAAACATGCAGTGAGGAGTCCATCAGTTGATTATCATGTTATGTTCAAATGTATCTACAGTTTTACTTTATTCAGTTGTTTTTGAATACATTAAGGATACACTATCCATATACAGTTAATTTACTATACTATATATATATATATGTATATGTTCATAATAAAGTCCCATTCAAATAAATAACAAAAACTTTCAGGAAATATACACAGTATGCCTTTTTCAAAAATGCACTATTTGTACAGTAGATATTGAAATATTTACCCTGTTAAATATGTTTGTTTATATTTGTCATGCCTTGCAACATTTTCAAACATTGTTTAAACTGATTAAAATGTTTGTTTCTTTGTAATAATATGTATATATTTGATAAAAAAAAAACAAAAAAACATGGCAAATATAAAATGAAAGTGTCATTATACAGTTTATTGTTCTTCAGTTGTGGATACGTCTTCAGTTTTGGGCCATTGTCTGAAGGGAAATAACACAAGATTAAGTTCGTACATTTGACAAATAGCCTACTGTATAGTAATACAGTACGTCTTTGTGTAGAGATCAAACTCACCTCACTGATCCAGGGGATGAAAGTGGCCACCCGGGTAAACATTGTGGGCTTCTGAGGTGTATTACAGCCCCGTCCGTACACAAAACTTGTCACTCCTTGTACATACCACTTACCATCTCTGCCCTTACAGTTCAGAGGGCCTCCAGAGTCGCCCTGGAAGATAATGTCAGATATTTTAGAAATGTAAAAAGGTATCATTTGTTTCACCCAAAGCATGGGGTTGTGTGCTTGTTCCTCACATGGCATGCTGACTTGCTCTCTCCTCCTGCACAGACCATTGTCGTCTTTGCTGAGCTACCCCACCAGTCACTTTGACTGCAGGTACTGTGATCCACCACAGGAAGCAGGGCCTGCTGTAGTGTAGTTGCCCGAGGGCCACCAGCTAAGGAGAAAATTACAAAATAACAACTGTAGAGTTTGAATAATATTTGATACTCAGTTTACAGGTTTCAAAGCAAAGAAATGAAATGCACTCCATCCCACATGAGCTGGGTGTTAGCAGACATGGTGACAGATCTTACAGTAGAGACGACCCCAACCCGTGACGTAGCAGGGCTGGTTGTGGGCGAGGGTAGCACCATGCTGTGGCAGGCAAGCCGGCTGAACCTTGTCATTGAAAACAGCACTTTTCTCCAGTTTAAGCAGGGCTATGTCATTCCTACATTACAGGATGAAACACAAAGTAAACATATCTGCTTAACAGGTGAAGGTGTATCCCTTTACATTTACAAAAGTTCTATTTACTCAGCTGCTGTTCAGCAGAAACTCTCAGGGTAGGCACCTTTTTCGAGGACATGTTTATCGTGTTTCTTAATAATCCGCCACAGATCTGGAGCGTTGGAGTTGTTATGTTGAGAAGGGATGATAACTTACCCACAGGACACACAGTTGTCATTCCATTTAGGATGGATGAACATTTTGTCCACCATAATGAACTGTTCAGGTCCTTCATCCTTGTTCATGTCATGCTCAGCAAGAACCACCCTGTATGTATGGAATCTGGATTTGAAAATAAAAAGATTATTCAGTCTCATTTATAAGTTTTAAAAGTAAAAACTAATGACATTACATAATGAGGGGTCAAGGTCAGTGTTGCACTCCCTCAGTGTATTCTGCTTCACTCTTGCTCTAACTTGGAAATGTAATGTGACCATGTAAAAACCACTTTAGATTAATTCAGGAACCCCACATGCCATTTGTTTTAGCTTTAAAACGAATGTTTATCTGAGATGTAACTGTCACAAGTGCCAGGTTTTCCTCACGTGATGCAGTGTGCAGCAGTCAAGACCCAGTTAGGAGCAATAAGTGTTCCTCCACAAGTGGGGAAGAAAGACTCCAAAGAAACCTGCCATGGCCAGCTATATGGACGGGCTTCTTCCCCGTTCACCACACGGCTGGTGTTGGGCTGGTAGTTGGGTACACCACACCCAGACACTTTAACACAGTGAGAGACAGAACCAAGAGAATGTATGTGACGTTCTCCCGAGTCAGATTGTTTCATTCACTTTATCTATTAATTCCTAGCAGTCAATGAATGTCTTTAATGTGAGCTCACCTGTTGTAACCAGGAGGAGGACAAGTGCCAGTTCCATCTCTACGTCTTGCAGAAGAACTGCTTTATCATGCAGAGCTATTTATGGACAGCAGTCCAGACAACACCAGACGAAGCCTGGGAGTTTTCCTCACATTTTTCAGGTGTCAAAAGCCCTATGTATCAACAAACAGGTCAGATAACGGCTGAAAATCAGACTTTATACAGTATGTGCAGATTGAGACATCCCCAAAATGCAATGCAACACAGACATTTTCACACAATATATTTTATTCAAATGTTCTCAAAACAACATTGGGTAAAAGATGGCGACAACCTTATGGGACCCACAGCTGTTGAGAAAACACACAACTATATGCTTCTATGATTTAAGACTGTTAAACAAAAAAGACAAAAAAACAACAAAAAACGACACTGTAAACAACAAAAACGACACTATAAACAACAAAAACGACAAAAAAACAACAAAAAACGACACTATAAACAACAAAAAAGACACTATAAACAACAAAAACGACACTATAAACAACAAAAATGACAAAAAAACAACAAAAAATGACACTATAAACAACTAAAACGACACTATAAATGACAAAAAACGACACTATAAACAACAAAAACGACCAAAAAACAACAAAAAACGACACTATAAACAACAAAAACGACACTATAAACAACAAAAACGACCAAAAAACAACAAAAACGACACTATAAACAACAAAAACGACACTATAAACAACAAAACCGACACTATAAACAACAAAAACGACAAAAAACAAAAACGACAAAAAACAAAAACGACAAAAAACAACAAAAACGACACTATAAACAACAAAAACGACACTATAAACAACAAATACGACAAAAAACAACAAAAATGACACTAAAAACAACAAAAATGACACTATAAACAACAAAAACGACAAAAAACGACACTATAAACAACAAAAACAACAAAAAAACAACAAAAACGACGCTGTAAATAAAAAAACGACAAAAAAACAACAAAAACGACACTATAAACAACAAAAAACGACACTATAAACAACAAAAACGACAAAAAACAAAAACGACAAAAAACAAAAACGACAAAAAAGAACAAAAACGACACTATAAACAACAAAAAAGACACTATAAACAACAAAAACGACACTATAAACAACAAAAATGACAAAAAAACAACAAAAAATGACACTATAAACAACTAAAACGACACTATAAATGACAAAAAACGACACTATAAACAACAAAAACGACCAAAAAACAACAAAAAACGACACTATAAACAACAAAAACGACACTATAAACAACAAAAACGACCAAAAAACAACAAAAACGACACTATAAACAACAAAAACGACACTATAAACAACAAAACCGACACTATAAACAACAAAAACGACAAAAAACAAAAACGACAAAAAACAAAAACGACAAAAAACAACAAAAACGACACTATAAACAACAAAAACGACACTATAAACAACAAATACGACAAAAAACAACAAAAATGACACTAAAAACAACAAAAATGACACTATAAACAACAAAAACGACAAAAAACGACACTATAAACAACAAAAACAACAAAAAAACAACAAAAACGACGCTGTAAATAAAAAAACGACAAAAAAACAACAAAAACGACACTATAAACAACAAAAAACGACACTATAAACAACAAAAACGACAAAAAACAAAAACGACAAAAAACAAAAACGACAAAAAAGAACAAAAACGACACTATAAACAACAAAAATGACACTATAAACAACAAAAACGACAAAAAACAACAAAAAACGACACTATAAACAACAAAAATGACACTATAAACAACAAAAACGACAAAAAACGACACTATAAACAACAAAAACAACAAAAAACAAAAAAAACGACACTATAAACAACAAAAACGACACTATAAACAACAAAAACGACAAAAAACGACACTATAAACGACAAAAAACGACACTATAAACAACAAAAACAACAAAAAAACAACAAAACCGACAAAAAACGATACTATAAACAACAAAAAACGACAAAAAAACAACAAAAACGACACTATAAACAACAAAAACGACCAAAAAACAACAAAAACGACACTGTAAACAACAAAAACGACAAAAAAACAACAAAAACGACACTATAAACAACAAAAACGACACTATAAATGACAAAAAACGACACTATAAACAACAAAAACGACACTATAAACAACAAAAACGACCAAAAAACAAAAACGACACTGTAAACAACAAAAACGACACTGTAAACAACAAAAACGACACTATAAACAACAAAAACGACAAAAAACGACACTATAAACAACAAAAACGACACTATAAACAACAAAAACAACAAAAAAACAACAAAAACAACGCTGTAAATAAAAAAACGACAAAAAAACAACAAAAACGACACTATAAACAACAAAAAACGACACTATAAACAACAAAAACGACAAAAAACAAAAACGACAAAAAACAACAAAAACGACACTATAAACAACAAAAATGACACTATAAACAACAAATACGACAAAAAACAACAAAAACGACACTATAAACAACAAAAACGACACTATAAACAACAAAAACGACAAAAAACAACAAAAAACGACACTATAAACAACAAAAATGACACTATAAACAACAAAAACGACAAAAAACGACACTATAAACAACAAAAACAACAAAAAAACAACAAAAACGACACTATAAACAACAAAAACGACACTATAAACAACAAAAACGACAAAAAACAACAAAAAACGACACTATAAACAACAAAAATGACACTATAAACAACAAAAACGACAAAAAACGACACTATAAACAACAAAAACAACAAAAAAACAACAAAAACGACACTATAAACAACAAAAACGACACTATAAACAACAAAAACGACAAAAAACGACACTATAAACGACAAAAAACGACACTATAAACAACAAAAACAACAAAAAAACAACAAAAACGACACTATAAACAACAAAAACAACAAAAAAACAACAAAAACGACACTATAAACAACAAAAACGACACTATAAACAACAAAAACGACAAAAAACAACAAAAAACGACACTATAAACAACAAAAATGACACTATAAACAACAAAAACGACACTATAAACAACAAAAAACGACACTATAAACAACAAAAATGACACTATAAACAACAAAAACGACACTATAAACGACAAAAAACGACACTATAAACAACAAAAACAACAAAAACAACAAAAAAACAACAAAAACGACACTATAAACAACAAAAACAACAAAAAAACAACAAAAACGACACTATAAACAACAAAAACGACACTATAAACAACAAAAACGACAAAAAACAACAAAAAACGACACTATAAACAACAAAAATGACACTATAAACAACAAAAACGACAAAAAACGACACTATAAACAACAAAAACAACAAAAAAACAACAAAAACGACACTATAAACAACAAAAACGACACTATAAACAACAAAAACGACAAAAAACGACACTATAAACGACAAAAAACGACACTATAAACAACAAAAACAACAAAAACAACAAAAAAACAACAAAAATGACACTATAAACAACAAAACCGACAAAAAACGACACTATAAACAACAAAAAACGACAAAAAAACAACAAAAACGACACTATAAACAACAAAAACGACACTATAAATGACAAAAAACGACACTATAAACAACAAAAACGACACTATAAACAACAAAAACGACCAAAAAACAACAAAAACGACACTGTAAACAACAAAAACGACACTATAAACAACAAAACCGACAAAAAACGACACTATAAACAACAAAAACGACACTATAAACAACAAAAACGACAAAAAAACAACAAAAACAACACTATAAACAACAAAAACGACAAAAAACGACACTATAAACAACAAAAACGACAAAAAAACAACAAAAACGACGCTGTAAATAAAAAACGACAAAAAAACAACAAAAACGACACTATAAACAACAAAAACGACACTATAAATGACAAAAACCGACACTATAAACAACAAAAACGACACTATAAACAACAAAAACGACAAAACACAAAAAAACGACACTAAACAACAAAAACGACACTATAAACAACAAATACGACAAAAAACACCAAAAAACGACACTATAAACAACAAAAATGACACTATAAACAACAAAAACGACAAAAAACAACACTATAAACAACAAAAACGACAAAAAAACAACAAAAACGACACTATAAACAACAAAAACGACACTATAAACAACAAAAACGACAAAAAACGACACTATAAACAACAAAAACGACAAAAAAACAACAAAAACGACACTATAAACAACAAAAAAGGACAAAAAAACAACAAAAACGACACTATAAACAACAAAAACGACAAAAAACAAAAAAATGACACTATAAACGACAAAAACGACATAAAACAAAAAAACGACACTATAAACAACAAAAACGACAAAAAACAACAAAAAACGACACTATAAACAACAAAAACGACACTATAAACAACAAAAACGACAAAAAACAACAAAAAACGACACTATAAACAACAAAAACAACAAAAAAACAAAAACGACGCTGTAAACAAAAAACGACAAAAAAACAACAAAAACGACACTATAAACAACAAAAAACAACAAAAAACAACAAAAACGACGCTGTAAACAAAAAACGACACTATACACAACAAAAAACGACAAAAAACAACAAAAACGACACTATAAACAACAAAAACGACAAAAAAACAACAAAAAACGACACTATAAACAACAAAAACGACACTATAAACAACAAAAACGACAAAAAACAAAAAAAAACGACACTATAAACATAAAAGACAAAAAAACAACAAAAAACGACACTATAAACAACAAAAAACGACGCTATAAACAAAAACGACAAAAAACAACAAATAACAACAAAAATTACAGAAAACAACAAAAACTACGAAAAAAACGACACTATAAACAACAAAAACAACAAAAACGATGAAAAAAGGAAAAAAACGACACTATAAACAACAAAAACGACAAAAAACAACAAAAAACGACACTATAAACAACAAAAACAACAAAAATCAACAACAAAAAAAGACAAAAATGACACTTTAAACAACAAAAACGACAAAAAATCAACAAAACACGACAAAAACCACACTATAAACAACAAAAAACAACACTATAAACAACAAAACTACACTACAACGAAAAAAACCCACAAAAATGACAAAAGCGACAAAAACGACAAAAAAAGACACTAAAGAACAAAAACACGACAACAGAATGACACTATAAACAACAACAACGACAAGTTTTGAATAATATCAACAATGTATGAAAGATGTGGAATAGTTGGAGTATGAATTAGTAAGAAAAGTGGGAAATGGTCTACATATTATGAATGGGAGATAAAAGTTGAATAAAAGTGAGTATCTATAAAATATCTTCAAGATTTTCTGGTTTGAATAGAGTTCACACCTGGAAGTATGAATGAGCAGATTAGACTTGAAAAATGCTTGAAAAAGTCTAAAAATGTCACATCCACCAACTGCTGTTAACTGCTGTCTCAGTCCTTGGTCAGACTGGTTATTTTATGGAGGTTAACATGAGAGTAACATATCTAACCCAATCTCATTGCTCATGTTGCTTGAAAAGTCAAAAAATGGCAAACTCCTGTGTGTGTGTGTGTGTGTGTGTGTGTGTGTGTGTGTGTGTGTGTGTGTGTGTGTGTGTTTGTAAAGCAGCCCTAGTTAGGAGATTTCCTTCAACTGTGCATCCCCAGTAGTCCTATACTTAACATCAGTTTAAGGGTCTGCAGTTTGAGCCCTGGGATTTACTACTGCAAGTTAATGCATAGTAACAGCCACCACCTGCTGTTAACTGCTGTCTCAGTCCTTGGTCAGACTGGTTTTCTGGTTTGAATTGAGGTCACGCCTAAAAGTATGAATGAGCAGATTAGACTTGAAAAATGCTTTAAAAACTCTAAAACTGTCAAAATCATGTGTGTGTCTGTTTGTGTGTGTATGTGTGTGTGTGTGTCTGTTTGTCACGTCCACCACCTGCTGTTAACTGCCGTCTCAGTCCTTGGTCAGACTACACTAGAAAAGTGGTAAATGGTGTGAATCTTACGAATGGGAGTTAAAAGTTGAATAAAACTAAGAATGTATAAAAGATGTACAACATTTTGTGGTTTGAATAAAGTTTACACCGGAAAGTAAGCATGAGCAGATTAGACTTGAAAAATGCTTGAACAAGTTTAAAAATGTAAAAATCCTGTGTGTGTGTGTGTGTGTGTGTGTGTGTGTGTGTGTGTGTGTGAAACTGCACTGATCAGCTGTGTGTGTCAGGCTGCAGTCAGTGGTTGCCATGGTGATGGCCACAGCACTTTCCCCCTCTGTCTCCCTCCTCAACTTTCTGGTCTCAGTTAACATTGCAGTATATGCAGCTCTTGGCTGGTACACCTGTCACTTGAGGACTCGTAGAGCCAAAAGTTTAGGTCCGATTGCTACCTTAGCCACACTTCTGCGACTGTAACAAATTTTCCTACATTCTGTGAGTGAAAATTGTGATTCTGGGAGCAATTTGAGTAGAAATTCTTGAGTTGAGTATCAATCTCCTCCCCACTCTACTAGTTAGGTCCCCCACTCTAGCTTTGAATATTCCACCACACACACTCATGTAAAAATGTCTTTTGAAATGAGGTTGAGTAAAAAGTATGAATGATCTGGAAGAGTTGAATTTATGCCAGAAAGTCCAAAGTGGTGTGAACATTTTAATGTTGGAATGACGTTTCTACGTGAAAGTATGAAGGTGGAAGACTTTGAAGATGAGTGGTTTTTAATGTTTTTCTCATTGACTTTCATTATGATTAAGTTTTAAACAAAGTTTAATATTTATTTTAGTATTAATGGGATTTGAATGTTGAATAATACCTTGAATGTACGAAAGATGTGGAACTTTTACAAGTTTGAATGGAGTTTGTAGCTGAAAGTATGAATGAGTAGAGAAGAGTTGAATAGGCATGAAAAAGTGGGAAAATGTGGAAATTTTGAACATTCCACCCATTCATTTGAATGGAGCAAAATTCCTGGAAAACGTTGAATATTTCGGAAAGTATGAATGTTATGAAAAAGTTGAATACAAGCAGTAATGTCCTAATTGAGCTGAACGTTTTGATATTTGAATGAAGTTTCTACGTTGAATAATGTGGAAGGAGAAGACTCGCAAAAAAAGCGGTCTGAAGAATAATAATAATACATTTTTAGAATGTATGTAGAATAACATATGCATTCACACCAATAAGTAATGGAAATACTCAAGTACCGTACAAGTACCTCAAAGTTGTACTTGAGCAAATGCACTTAGTTACTTTCCACCGCTGCTTACACCCAAGAGAAGATTTATTTATTTAGAATAATAATAATTGACGCTCCTCGTCAGAGGGTGTCGCTGTGACCGTAGAAGAAGACATTGCAGTTTAAAGATGGCGCTGCCCGGTGTCTTGCTCATGCGGCTCAGAGCGCTGCGAAATATTCCCAAATGTGTCCAAACAGGACGCGAAGCGGCGTCCCACTGGAGCGGGCAAATGCGCTGGTGTAGGACCAAACCGCGGAGCTTCCCGGAACCCGGTGCGTCGGACCTCCAGGCGAAACGAGGTGAGTGATGGCGGCCATCAGCCGGCCAACCGGTGACAGCTCCGAGCGGAGCCCAAGCTCAAGGACATCCACGGAGTGAAAAACACGCCGTTCATGTCGGGGTCTCTCTGTCCAGTTTACCTACGGCGGGAGTGGAAATAAAATACAGTCGACCTTGCGGCGTGTTCTGACCTTGTTTTTTTTCTTTCACCGTTTAGGCAGCGGGAGCCCAGACCTCTTGAAGGAGTTTCCAGATCCTAAAGGCCTCTTGAATAACACCATCTCCCGTTCACTGGGAGTCAGCGACCTGTCCCAGCTCATCCAGTACAGCTGCACGGACAATCCGGGGGTCAAGGTCAGAAAAAAAAACGGAAGCCGCAATGAGATGTTGGTTTTCCAAGACGCACCATGCCAACGAGAGCTAATGTCACCCGTAGCTGAATAAAGTTTCCTGTGTTGTGACTTTGTTTCTGCAGAAAGCCACTGTCACAGTGCTGTGGCCCTGCAAGATTGAAGAGGAGGCTCATGCCTCCAGGAAGAGCGACGCAGAGCGGTTTGCTGCGGCTGCTGTTTGTCTCAAGCTCAGAGTAAGCTGCAGACTGTAAGGAGTAGACTCACATATCCATTTTGTCTCACCGATGTGTGTTGATATTTCGCTCCCCTCTCTCTCTGCGTGCAGGAAATGGGTGTGATTGGTCCAAATAATCAGCTCCCCTCCAAGAGGAGTGGGAGGGTACATTCACTTCTCTTTGATAATGAGGACAACTCGTGGACAGAGAATGTCCACGTGCCTAGAGTGAAAGCAGATGAAGAGACACAGATGCCTCCCGGAGAAGACGCCTCCAACATCCCCGAAGCTCTTTCCCTGTTTCCACAACCTAAATCCCTCCTCACCAGGGTCATCCAGTTGGCCACATCATCCAACAGAACCCTGGTTGGTAGCTCTCGTCCTCTGCACAGTGAAAGCTAAGCGCTCGTAACTCATCGCGTGGTCTGACTCGCGTCGCTCTCTTGTCTGTACAGGAGGTAATGCAGTTCAAAACCACAGGAGGGAAGCTGAAGAAGTGCGAGCTGACCCTGCACTGGCCAGAGAAGATGACCTTCTCGGCCACAGCGAGAAACCGAGTGACGGCAGAGAAGGCGGCCGCAGCTCTCGCCTGCGTGAAACTGAAGGTGAGGATAACTTTGGAAAACCACTGTACCTTTACCGACATGTTAGAGCTGTGTTTGAAAAAAGTCAATATCGTGTCACCTGGCCCAGGAGCTGGAGCTGCTGGATAAAAACAACAACCCGCTGACTCACGCCAAGTACCATCGAGAGAAGGTGAGGGAGGTCGGAGAGCGAGAGAGGCGCCCCGTCCCCCTGGAAGTCCCAAAATACCTGGAGGAGGACATGAGAGAGTACCTTGCACAGGTCAGTCTTTACTTCATGTGAGAGAGAGGTGGAATATAGAGATTTTCTATATGTATGTGCTCAACATGGCCAAACGTTTCTGCACGCATACATATGTGCACTTCTGGCCTGGGGCTGTGTTAAATAGCTTTTTGGTGCAGTGCCCTTGGAGCAATCTTAAAGCTATAGCATACAATGATATATTAAACAAAAGTGCGTGTTCATCTTTGTGGACATGAGGAAATGTTTTTTTCTTACTTAGGCTTGGAACGACTTGATTGGCCTACACAGAGCCTTGACCTCAGCCCAAATCAAAAACCATTCAGTCAGATCACTTTGAAAATGTTTTGATAAAGATTCATTCCTACACATACTGAGCACCTCAACAACGCAGCACCTTGCCAGATGATGAGCCAGAAAAAGTTTGGCCTAGTTAAACTTTTTAGTCGGGTGACCCTGCATTTTGTTTTCCTCCACTGAACCCCCTCATTCAACTGAAGGTGCTGCTTTTTCCCACAAAGGGCTTGAGTGTGTCTGAATGCGGCCTGCAGCCAGGTTCCACAATCCTGTAGAAAGCCTTCCCAGATGTGTGGCAGCATATAAATGCCCATAGTTTTGGCTTCCAATGTTCACTATTCAAATATGGTTGTAATTTTCAAGGGTCTACATACTTTTGGCCATGATGTGATATGTTAATGTTATGTCAAAATGAATGCTTCATCTTTTATAATAGTACCCAGTGGCAACAGAAGTACAGAGGCTTTGGGAGGAGGAAGAGGTGAAAGGACAGCAGACAGTCAGCCAGGAGGATGAGGAGGAAGAGGAGGACTTGGTGACAGACGCCATCACGGGCAGGCTGTACAGGCCTCTGTCTCAACAGGAGGCCCAGCAGCTCAGCACCCACCTGCAGGAGGAATGGGAGAGAGCAAACCCCAGGCTGAGTGTGGAGCTCCCAGTCGATTCCCACCGCCAACGTGTGATCTCGGCAGTGCAGTCCTCCAGGGTGATTGTGATCGCGGGTGAAACAGGATGTGGAAAAACGACACGTATCCCCCGCTTCCTGCTGGAGGAGGGTGTGAGAGGGGGCGAGGGGGCCAAGTGCAACATCCTGGTGACCCAGCCTCGTCGGATCAGCGCCGTGTCCGTGGCCCATCGTGTTGCTCATGAGATGGGTCCAGCTCTAAAACACTCTGTGGGATATCAGGTAGATACAGGTTTATAGTATAATGTATATGTTATTGACTGTGTTTTTTTTATTATTTTATCAAGAACTGTTTTATATAAATCAGCTATGGCCTCTAGATGGAGTACTGTTAGATGTTTGTTCCTTCCTTTGTCATGCTATTGTTATTATAGATCACATTAGTGGGTACATCTATGAATATTTTGGAGTTTTTGTACAAGAAGTAAGTAACTATTTTCTGTGCATAGGTGAGACTTGAGAGCCGACCACCAGACCAGAGTGGAGGAGCCTTGCTCTTCCTCACAGTGGGCGTCCTGCTGAGGAAGCTGCAGTCGAACCCGTCCCTGAAGGGAATCAGCCATGTGGTGGTGGACGAAGTTCACGAGAGAGACATTAACACAGACCTGCTGCTGGCTCTGCTGCGCTCCAGCTTAAAGGAGAACCCTGACCTACGAGTGGTGCTTATGAGCGCTACTGGGGACAAGCAGAGGTTGTCTCAGTACTTTGGAGGCTGCCCAATTGTAAAAGTGCCTGGATTCATGCACCCAGTGAAGGACAAATACCTGGAGGATGTGCTGAGAGAGATGGGACGCCCACTTCCAGTCCAACAGACAGTGGAGACAGACAAGCAGGTAATTTTTTTTTTTGTGTGTTCCATTACCTTCAGATTCATCCCAATTTTCTTTTTTCTTGTCCTGTCTCTCATGAATTTGTATTTTATCTTGTTTAAGGGACGAAGACATGAAGTCACACCAGATCTAGATTTAGTAGCTGATGTAATTGAGCACATTGACAGACATGGAGCGCCAGGTAACCAACAGACTATCTTTCACCTCTGCTTCTTTTAATGATGATATAGCAGTGTTTCAGATGATGACTCTGATCATATTTGTTAAAAAGAAATCCCCTCATGCTTCAGGTGCAGTGCTGTGTTTCCTCCCCGGATGGCAGGACATCAGGGGTGTTCAAGAAAAACTGGAGGCAAGGCGCCACTTTTCCTCAGGCTCCCAGATGATCTTGCCATGTAAGAGAGTACAGACAGATTTACAAAGACCAGTCTTTTGTCCTTCAAGTATAGAGATAGGATTTCTCTCCACAGATAGAATGCATTCATGATTTGTTTCCTTTTTTCTTTTAGTGCACTCTAGTTTATCTGTAGCAGACCAGCAGGCAGTGTTCCAGCGCCCCCAAGTGGGCCAGAGGAAGATTGTCCTCACCACTAACATTGCAGAGACCTCCATCACCATCGATGACATTGTCCATGTGGTGGATACAGGAACTCACAAAGAACATAATTATGACCCACTGACTAAGGTTAGTTTTAAAGTATCTGTTTCATTGGAAACCACTTCAGGTCTACTAAAACTAAGCTTGTGATTTGTTATATGTTCTGATGGAGTCATGTAAAACGGAACAAATCTGCAATAATCCAACTCATTTTGTTTTCCAGGTCTCCTGTCTAGACACAGTTTGGATATCTCATTCTAATGTCACTCAAAGAAAAGGGAGAGCAGGGCGGTGTCAGCCTGGACAGTCCTACCACCTGTTCCCACGAACGCAGCTGGAATCAATGACTCCCTTCCCCATCCCTGAGATCCTGCGCACCCCGCTGGAGAGTTTAGTAGTGCAAGCCAAAATCCACAGTCCTAACTGCAAGGTATTGAAGGAGAACAATAACTTTTGTGTATTTTTGTGAACCTGTTATTTAGTATATTTCCGACCTATTGAATGATGGCCTTTGTCATTTTGTTTGTGTGGAGGCTGTAGATTTCTTATCCCAAGTGTTGGACAGTCCAGAGCAAGAAGCTGTGAGAGATGCTGTCCGAAATCTACAAGACATTGGTGAGTGACTCACAACTGTGTGTGTGTGTGTGTGTGTGTGTGTGTGTGTGTGTGTGTGTTCTTTATGTCAAACTTTACATGTTGAATTGATGTCAGAGCTGTCAATGTTTACTTTGTAGGAGTTCTGGACAAGACGGAAACCCTGACACCTTTAGGAGAGCGTGTTGCCTGTATGTCATGTGACCCTCGTCTGGGCAAAGTGCTTGTCCTGGGTGCCATGTTCAGATGTGTTCTGCCCATGCTGTCTGTAGCTGCCTGTCTCACCAGAGACCCCTTTCACAACAGCCTGCAGAACAGAGCACAAGTCAGCAGGGTGAGATGTTTTAACACCCACCTGTTGATCCATGTAGCTTTAAAATAACACTTTGTAAAACAGCCCAAAGCGTAATCATGTACTCATTAGTTATCACTCAGTCATCCGTGTTCTGTTTGACCAGGTGAAAAAGGCTCTGAGCGGCTCCAGCTACAGTGACTATCTGGTGTTCATCAGAGCTGTGCTGGGCTGGAGGAGGGTTCAGCAGGAGGGGGACAGAGAGGACCGAGATGAATATCTTTACCAACACACTCTGTCGTGGTTCGGCCTTCGATTCATCAATGGTTAGTTTGAAGTGTGCGCGCTCACTCACACACACACACACACACACACACACACACACACACACACACACACACAATCATTTAGACATCATCACAGTACATCTTTGGGATGTTAAATCACTTTTTCTTACCTTTTTTTTACTTTTCACAAACCAGTTTCTGTTCTGTTCATGCTGCAGGTCTCATCTCTCAGTTCAGCGAGAACCTGCAAGAAGCCGAGGTGGTTTCTCGTGCCAATGAATGCCAACGTCACACTTCTCTCTACAATGAGCACAGCAATCAGGATGAGCTACTTAAAGCTGTCCTGCTGGCTGGACTCTATCCCAATCTTATTCAGGTATATGACAACAAAGAAGCCTATTATTACACTACTTTTATACTGTCTATTTCCCGCTGGGTAAAAGTTAGAATTGCGAGATCTATCCATAGGCTCTTGTAGTATTTACTGTAGTCTTGGAGGTATGTCTTTAATTGTCTATTTTTGTGGTAATGCTGCAAATATAATTTTATTATATTTGTTATGGTTGTCTTTCCAAAACCCACTTGCACCTGTCTGGGTGGTTAGCCCTTCCAGCATATCATGGATGAAAAAACCATTCACTTACTTTTTTTTTTTTTTTTCTCAGGTGAAAAAAGGTGTTGTGACCAAAGGAGGGCGCTTTCGCCCCAACTCTACGTCCTTCCGCACATTCAGTGGGCCAGTACTGCTTCACCGAGCATCAGTGAACAGGTTTGAACATGCTCCAAAAATTCAACTGCAACAGGTATTTACATTCATACTGCGTATGTTAACGTATTGCCTTTCTTTTGTGTTGTAGAGGAAAAGAAGAGTACCCAAGTCGCTGGTTGACCTTCTTCAGCGCTGTCAAGTCCAGCGGGAATGTTTTCATCAGAGACTGTTCTGCAGTCCATCCACTCGCTCTGTTGCTGCTCACAGACTGCGATATCACAGAGAGAGGTAGGACATTATACTGCTCCATTGAAAAGGAGTTTACCGAAATGTTATGACCCTCTTAGATTTCCAGACTTACAGTAAATCCTCCCCTCTTTGTGACTAACTGTCATTTCTCTTATGTCCCAGTGAACGGAGACAGAGTGGAAGTATCACTTTCTGGACACTCTATGGTGCGCTGTGAGTTGTCAATCGAGACGTGGGAGCTGCTGTGGGAGCTGCGCACTTCTATTCAGACCATGCTGTACCGCAACCTCAACGATCCCAGCAGTGCAATCACCAACTCTTCCCAAGATGGAAAGCTCATCTCCTTACTTGTGGAGCTGCTCAACAACACAGCCCCGGACCCTTTTGTTCAGAACCACAACAGTGACAGTGACAGTGAGGTGGATTGATGACATTGAGCACTTTCTACATGTGTGCGTTGAAACTGCTGGCTGGTACAGAGGAACCAAAGAGGAAGATGGTATCTTGTTGTAAGTTTTGGATTTTTAATTCACAGTGGCCTGCTACTGTTATTTTTGAGGTAAATGATGAACTTCATGTGGTGTGAGGAAATCCATTGGTTTGGACTGGTTTATTCGTGGTTATTTGCTTTCTGAATAGCAGAAGTTGAACTTTACTTGAACGAGTAAAGACAAAGTATCATTGGCCCAAGGCCATTAAAAAAGACTGTAGCCAGTACATAATGTCATATTTATTGCAATAAATATTTACATGCCAACAAAAAGAGAAAGTTCTGATCCTTTCATTGTTTGTAATGAATTATTGAACTGCAGATAGATGCAAGTGAGGAGGGGGGACTTTTTTTTTAAGCGCCTTTTGTTTTTAAGAAAAATCTTCCATAAACTGTGTATGAAAGTTGGTCAGGCGTCTCAGTACTTCTTCCATAGTGTCCTCAGCGGTCACAATGCAAAATCTGCAAAAAGAAAGATCTCGGGTAACATTTTCCATACATCTATTTACAGTGTACAGTTACATTTAATGTTCCATGAAATATGCAACTCTTATTATTAACAATTAATGATGCTTGATTTTATGATGTATTATACCTGATGTGATGGGTGCCCTCCTTTTGTCCGTACTCACAACCAGGACTGGCAAACACACCAGCATCCTCTAGTAGTCTCATACAGTAGAACGTATCTGGTTGCATTCCCATTTCCTAAAATAAGCAAAAACATGACCAGGTCTAAAATATTATATGACTGGTACACAAGATATGTAACAATTTTTTTTTATGATTATATTGCTATAGCTTTGTGTGTATTGTAAAGAGAATATTGTATTGTGCATTTGGTTCTATGAGATAGTATCGTAACCTTGGCTTTCTGAATGACTTTGGGTGGAAGATACAGTCTCGGGAACACAAATGCTCCTCCTTCCACTGGTTGACAGCAGAAACCCGGAAGACTGTTTACAACCTCAAAGACTCTCTTCACATTGTGAGCCAGCGTGGTCTGGATGTGTTGTGTCTCCTGCAGAAGAGAGAGTTTAAGGAAAGAACAAAACCATATTAAACTGTCATTTTTAAATCACTTACGAAATGCAGGCTATTAGACACCCTGCAAAATAGGAAGACTCATTTGAATTGCATAGTCCCACCATATTATAACATGGATATGAGGGATCTCCTGGTTGCGGAGGGTTTGTCATCAGATCCAGGGCAATTTGACCCAACACAGGTGCACAGCTGTCTTTCGAGAACAGGTTGTAGATGTATTTAGTAACAGCTGGATCCAGATTTACCAGCTCCACATATCCACCACGCAGACCACACCTGGTGGGAGAAAGAAGAATCACTCCAAGAGTCCATTTAGTAGCTGTTCTAGAGCTTTCAGTCAAAGTACATTATATTCCACAGCAGATTGAGTTGACCCAGCTGTCATGAAAACAGCAGTTGTTAAAATTTCCTGTGGTGAGATGGTCTTGCCAACTACTGTTTCCATCAGGATTGAAAACTTACTCTCCCATGAAGCCTTTGGATGCAGAGTGGAAGGACGCCAACTCCACTGTGTCTGAAAAAGGAGGGCCCATCTCGGACAGAACCCTCTTATAAGAGAGAAACTCACTCTCTTTCCCATAAACACAGTCCTGATAGACCTGTTGAGAACATACAGTAAATCAAAATGTTTATTTATTTGCTAAAGTTAATACATCGTGCCTGGATAGATGACAATGCTTTAAGACATCCACCTCATCAGCCAGAAGGAAGAGCCTCTTCTCTGAAACGAACCGGATAACCTCTTGCATTGAGTTTCTGCTCTGAACATGACCTATGAGCAACATGGCATGCAGCAAACAACCATGTGATACATTTTGTTTAATACAAAAATATACTTGGACAATCTTCATTTTAGGGAGATTTTACAACCTGAGGGATTTCCAGGGTTGATGACATAGAGAGCGGCAGGGTTACAGACTCCCTTTGCAGATTCCAGCGCTCGATGTAGCTCCTGTACCTGCAGCTCCCAGCCCTGCTCCTCGCTGAGGTAGTAAGGAACGATAACTGCTCCCAGCCCCACTATGGACAAAGTGGTAGTGCAGTGGCTTGGCACTGGGATCAGCACACCCGTTTTGGGTGAACTCTCACTGTTCACCAAGACTTTGAGGATGTTCTAAGAAGCACAGTTAAGCATTGTGTTAACTTGAAGATGATCTACAGGAGGGAGGGACTAGATAGAACATTTACACTCTGTCAGTAATATTGACCGTTACCTCGAGGGACCACTGTGAGCCTGGGCTGATGTATATGTTTTCAGGGTAAGATGGAACCCCACCATCTCGTCTCGTTATGAATTCAGAGATTCTGTGGACTATTTCTGATATACCCGATGTAGCAGTATAAGAACCTGAAGAAATAACAGATTCTGCTAAACTCTCACAAAGCACAAAGACTGATATAAAAAGCTGAGATGACACCATAGAGCAGACTGATAATATTATTGTTGTATTTTATTTTCTCTATTTTATATGCTATATCACTGTATTTTTTTGATAGATAGATAGATGGATAGATATTTCATAGTTTACAATTATTATTGTAGTGTGTTATGTTACAGTAAACTCTCTGAATGAAACCAAAGCTATCTGCTTGGTGAGATACTAGTAGAAGTCAATAGAAAAGTCCAAATTCTTTTGTAATTTGAGTGAGCTGACTCTTACAGCTTACCTACACTCCCTCCAACACAACACCCAAGCAGCCTCTGAGCCCTCTGCCTGACGTCCACTGGCAGTTTGTCGCTGTTCACAAGCTGAGGGTAAAGACATGCTGCAAGTACCTGCAATGTATAAAGACACAAAGTAAAGTAAAATTTATAGTCAAAAGAAAATGCATTAACATGCACGGGCAGTTTTATCATTGCTGAGAGATGAGTCGCCTTTGAAGGTCACAGATTACCTGTCGGACAAATGACAGAGGCTTCACACCTGACCTGTGCGAATCGCCCCAGGACACGTCTATCACTTCTTGGTATGGCTTTCTCACTCCCTATGGACAGGTGCATTTAAAGCAAAGATATCAGATATCACAAACAGGTTGGAAAACTGACTCTAGAATCCATATCGCAGATTAGTCAATAACTTTTTATTCCCTTTACCTGACTCAGCTCTTCCGTGATCTGGCATGCTCGTCTGGCCAGGATTGCATACTCCAACTGCTTCATGTTCTTCACATTTGAATTGATCCCCTGCAGGATGGACATGTCTGTAATTCCTCTTCACTTCTATCAGACCAGTGGCTGTGTTGAGCTGTGTTGAGTTATTTGCATTTCTAGTTTCTTTTTTCTAGTTAAAAATATATGTTGGATATATGTGGTAATTAGTGCCTTATTAACAGACAGCAGTTTGGGAAAAACTGCTATTGGCAGGCTGTCAACACATTTACTTCTTTGTTATATATTAACTTTTAGTCCTCACCACACATGACACCTGCTGAAATTAGTAGTACCACTCTCAGACTATGAGAAAATAAAGTTTTTGTCTCCCTTGTTTAGATATAGTATATAATCTCGAGATCATGAGATTTGAATTAGTCAGCAGTTTAATCCATATAATGAGATAAAGATCTAAATCAAGCAAATCTCATTTATGTACCAAGACTTAAAGTTACAAAAGTAGAGGAAATATGCTGCATTAAACTGGTGATAAATATCTCAACTGTCTGTACTTGCAGCACTATGCGCCAACCGAAGTACTGGGAATGACTGACTGACTGTACTTATACCTCACTATCACATAATATATCTACACAGCACAGCATGGGCATGAAATGTGTGTGTTATTTCTGAGCCGGTTAAAACCCATGCAGAGACGTTTCTGCTTTCAACACAGTAAGCTCTCGGGTGTTCACAAAGTCTATGACTCAGTTACAGCTCATGCACAATGCTGCTGCCAAAGTTTTAACTGACACAAAGCAAACAGCTCACGTCACTCCTGTTCAAAAGTCCCTACACTGGATCTCAGTTAGTCCAAGGATATATTATAGGATCCTATTAAATAGTTGATATGCTGCCAAAATATCTTTAGTACTTATGTTACTGTACCACAAGACAAAGAACTACACTGCAGTAATACAGCAATCTGTAGTTTTTCACGAAAGCAGGAAAGGTGTTTTATTGAAGAAAAAAAGAATGCATTTCTGTGTGCCATTCAGCTTGCCATATGCAGGAGGACCACAGGCTTGTTTCTGTATCAGAAATGTATATTGCACCATCACAATCATCATTTCTAGGATGATCCAACCTTGCTTTAAAAAAAAAAGAAAAGAAACTCCTTGTGATGCAGGTGAGATGGAGACTTGTGATTTAACACTACTTGAATGTTACTGAATGTTATATTGATTTTAGTGCTCACAGTGAGGAACAGCAACAACCAATTTGAATCCATGCTTTTTTTTACGGTGCTCTGCTGTCAAAGAACAAAATACATTTCTATAAAATATATAAATATATTTCTCCCCGCGTATCCCTTTTATATCCTTTCGAGAAGCGCTTCATGGCATGTGTGCGAGGTCGGATGCTCCACGGCCACGTTTCTCTCCGGACATAAATAATAGACGTACCCCCTCACTTCCTGTTTTGTTTTTTCTTTTGCCCAGTGTTCCTCGGCTCGGGTCGACATGGAAGAATTTGCGGGGCGGAGAGACAACCACAGCCTGCCCGTGAAGAAACGCGGTCTCTCCACGCACCGGTGGACCTCATAAAACCCGCGCAGACGCAGCGGGCGGCAGCGACACCCGCCGCGGGGCTTCCGACACCCCTCACCCCGCCTCCGGCGTCCGCGATCATGGCACTCAGCTCGGGCGGCTGGGCTCCCCCGGCCCCGGCCCCCGCCTCGTCCCAGCAGGCTGCATGCGGCGGACCCGCGCCGGCGGCGTGCTGCAGCACCGTTTTGATGTCGGTGCGGGTGTCCGTGTGCCACTCCGGGATCCGGCCCCTGTGCCTCCCCGGAGCGGGCAGCGAGGCTCTGCGCCTCCAGCTCAGCATGGACCCGAGCCGGGCCGGAGAGTTCCGACTGGCGCTGCGCGACACGAGCGGAAACCGCAGTGTGGTGAGTTTCGTCTCTCCGACACCTGAGCGCGTTCACGGGCTGTGCTGCCCGCGGTGGACCGTCTCCGTGAACCGCCGCTTTCTGTTGAACTGTGTGCCAGCAGAGGCCCGTGCACGCCATTTTATGGAGCTCTCGGGCCCAGTGCATGCTGCTCATGTGTAGGATCACACCAGACTCACACCGCACAAGACTTCCATAAAAGTGTTACAGGGATCTGCCTTAACACACATCCGCCAAAACATAATGTAGCAGCAGAACTTCGGTTTTCCTCCTTGATTTTCTAATTAACTTTATTCGTCTGGCAGTAACTCCAGTGTAGTGCTAAGAGTGCAACAAACAGTGTAACCATACATGAGATAAAAAGCCTCATTGTTTTTAGTTATCAACATTATAATGAAGAGGGTTTTTTTAGTTTCACTTTCATTTTCAGTCTTCCCATAACTATTACACATTCAGTTTAATTAGAAAGTTCACTTCATCAGGGGAAATCCTTTAACTGGGCTTACTGGTTACCAGCTGCAGTTAGACTCTCCTGGTCTTAAAGGTGAGACAAGTGGGAATTTTCCCTCCCAGCTGTCAACTCTTTAAACAAAAAAATTACCAGTTTTCTATTAGTCATATGTAACATGACAAGCATGACACAGTGAGCACACTTGTGACTGTGTGTCTATTATTATGATTATTAATATTATTATTATTATTATTATTATTATTATTATTAACTATTCATTCTTCACCAGATAATAATGAGACTGAATTTGAGACTGTGGATTTTGTTACTGTTTAGCTGTGGCTGCTTCATTACATTTGGATTGTTGAATAGAGCCATTGTAATCAGATAAGGAGAGTGTTGACAAGTGTAATGGTGAATGTAGACAATAACACTGATATTAAAAAAAACTGTCAGGTGAGCTTAACAGGAAGTTTTGGCATCCCGCAGACCCACTTTCAACGCAGATCACAAGCACATTTACCTGCTGTAGCTGCTTTACCGCCAACTCCTCTTCCGTTTGGCCCACAAGGCAAAAATGTTTGTTCGAAAGCAACAAGGAGCAACAAAGAGTCTGTGGTGAATGGTCTGCAATCGTACAGCACTTTCAACCTGAGCAGGACAAAGACGCCCCTGCTCTATACAGAGAGAGACTTTCCATTTAGCCAACAAAATACCTTTTACCTCTGGCGCCCCCCCTTAGCCCCAACTTGTAATGTTTCGGCCCAACCAGTGGTAAAGATCTGAGAATAGCGACGTTTTCTATCCATGTTTCATTCATCCAACAGGTCTGTTTTGTGGTATGTGATGATCATTGCAGCCTTGCAGGGCCACTAGTGTGTTAGCAGAAGGGTCAAAAACTGAAGCAGCAGAGGCCCGAGGTATCCTGACTCCTAGTTTCTAGTGAGCGTCAAGCTCCAAAAAACAGTGGGTCCTACATTTCCCACAATGCAACTGAATTGTTACCTGAACTGAATCATTAGACACTCCCTGCCTGGTGAATTCTTTGCTTTTCAATCTCCACGGCTGACTTTCTCTTAGAAAGCCCAAGCCATTATTTTTTGGCTGACTTTACAAAGCTCCTCCAGAGCCTCGGAAGACATGATGCAACACTCCTCGTGACAAGGAAACGGATCCTCATCTGTTAATAATATAATAATAAAATACCTTAAATGATCGGTTAATTATCAAAATTGTCACAAAGTAATATTCTATAAATAAACCAAATTGAGTTAGTAAGAGAGTGTGTCTGCACTGCATGCTGTGTTGGCTTCATGGTGACAGCATCATAACTCAGTCTCATAACTTTAGTAATCAGTTATCAGAACTGTCATCACTGCTGAAGTTACAACGACCTGTTCAGCTTCGACTACAGAGCCATTTTAACCTAATGCAAAATGTGCTTTCTATCTGCAGTGCTGACCAAGTGCTTTGTTTCAGGCAACACAAAAATGTTTTATATACAGCCAAGCTTCTTTCTTCTGTTCAGCACACCTTGCTGGTTTTGGATTGTTGTGCTCTACCAGCCCTCTTTTCTTTGTTGCAATCAGATTCATTGTGTCTTATTCTCAGCCTTCACAACATTATTGCAGTTTCTTTGCAATTATTAAAATTTTGAGCACATACTGTGCTTGTTGAACAACGTCTTTAGAGGAGAAATTCACTCGCTGTTGTACAGCTAACATTGAGATTTTAAAGGTAACGACTGTGCTGCGCTGCTCCGACACTGTGGGACACATTTGAGTACATCTCTTTCTGTATTATGGGTGATTACCGTCAATGGTCCCAACTACAGACACACATGCTTGATCATGCCTGAAGTTGACCTTTCATTGCAACTCTGCTTGTTTCACCATATAACTTTACCCTCAAATGTGTCCCCCCGTTTGTCAAGTTCACTATGTGCCGCTATCCTGAAATCCGACATGCTTTTCATCTCGGTAGAATCTCAAGTCAGACAGATTTCCCCCTGACAATAGAGATGCTTCTTGATTTGCATGGTTTTCCTTTGATCCCAGCATCACTTGGTTTGCCTGTCTGAGCTGGCAGACTTTTCATACACAGTCATATCAGAGTGTATATATGCGCTCTCTGGCAAGAGGCAAATCCCTCTTTGCTGCTTTTGTCTACCCACAACAGACTGCAGTGCCATAATGATCCCACAGTGACTGTGAGAGGGCAGATTATGTCTAAAATCTCTGCAGATTAAGAGTTTAACTTTCTTTCTGCCCGATTTCAGGGATAATTTTTCTTTTCTCATTCTATAATACTGTTGCAAAGTGAAATGCATTTTCAACCTTCATGTACTTTTTTTTTTTTCCATGTTCATGTCAAATGCAATGGTGTATATAAACAATTAAAAAAAAAGTTGTCAGCAATGTTCAACCATATGTGCGTATGTCCAAAGCTGCCTTCATTTGTCAAGGCCTTGAATGTAGTTATTACAGCAGGAAACTAATCTGCAGTTATTTTGATAATCAAGATTTTAGTAAAAATGCAAAACATTCACAAGTTCCAGCTTTTCAAATATGAAGATTTAGTAAATTGAATATCTTTTGGATTTTTGACTGTTCGTTACCAAACATTCGCTTTCCTACCAAATGGCCTCACAGATTTAGAAATCCTTTGAGATTGACTTGTGTTTTTGTTTTGTTTTTACCCTCAGTTTATTGCAGAGTTTGACCTGCGCTCGGTGCAGTATGAGGTCAAATCCCCTCGCTGCCATGAGATGTGTCTTGCTGCTCCGCCCCACGACTGCATCCGCTTCAACTTCCGCTGCGACCGTGAAGCTGAGGAGTGGGCTACAGTGGTGATGTCATCACTACGAGAGGCACATAGAGGTCAGTTTGACTAACTTCTTTATTCCTCAACCTGCTACCAGCGGTGTTTTCTGTTCAAAAGGATGGGACAGATATTGAAATTTTAATAAATTATTAAAATAAAAATAATTCACATCACAGTCAAACAGAAATGTGACATCTATTACAGCTGACAGATAAATATCTATTTATATATTATATCAATTATTTTTAAACCGCATGATTAATCTATTAATCTAATTTAAGTTTAAAATTTAAATTACTTTAAATTTGCTTCAGCTGGAGTTTAAAAAGACACCACTTTTGGCCTACAAACTGTCATTCTCAGATATAAAGTAAAAAAGCCAGTTCCATTGTCCCTTAAGATCTTCAGGCTATTGGCCAAACACCATTGCTAAAAAGGGAGATTAGCATATTAATAAACATTAAGGAACTATTAGTTTAAGATTAATGTGTGTCAATTAAATAGACGTAAGTAAATGCTAGAGTGTCTGGGACCTGAATACAGCTGAGACATGAAAACTGTTAAAATATTTACCCTGTTATTTAAGGGTTTTTGCTGGTACGTACATTTGACTTTATCAGCCAAGTTCAGCTACAATGAATACTGTTTTGGTGTGTTTTGACAACCACATGTTTTAAGGACTTTTGTAACACAATGTTTCTCTTCTGACAGTCGCAAATATTAACACATGTGAATCAGATGGCAGACACAACCACACAGCAGCAGCTATGGAGCAGTGGAGCTCAGCCTCGCTGCCGCTCACTGGTGGGTATCTTTGTTTACTGTCATGTGTTTTCACTTCTCCACCCAGAACACGCTCTAAAACTGCCACTTTTGACTGCCACCTCTTTGATTTCAGAGGAGCTATGCTTGGAGCTCACCAGGGCAATTGAAGCAGGCGACACTCAAGCCGCTTCACAGCACGCGTCGGCTCTGGCTCGGCAAAAAGCAGTGCTGACGATTCAGCCGTCTGAAAAGAACTACGCCGATGGAGAGATCTGGTGAGAAATGAAAAGCATGGAGGTTTCATTGAAGGTCGCTGTGGCTGATTTGTGTTTTTGCAACTCATAGCGCCATATCTGTGTTGCAGTTTATCTGTGGTAGTGGAGGATGTTTCGTCATCCTGTTGTGTCACTGTGAAAGTCTTTCCTTACATGACAGTGGCTGCACTCAAGCAACAGGTTAGAAAAATTGTCAATTAACCAATAACTAATATAGTGTCGTAGGCTTTCGTTCACTAACTCGCACCGCTCTTGTTCTTCAGGTGTTCCTCGAGTACGGCTTCCATCCTCGCGTGCAGCGCTGGGTGATCGGTCAGTGCCTGTGCACCGAGCCCAGGTCACTGGCCTCCTACGGGGTGCAGAAGGACGGCGACACAGCGTACCTCTACCTGATCTCCGCCCGACAAGCCCGCATTACCCGGCAGCTGTTCCAGCAGGACCTGGAGAGCGCCCTCCTCGCCCCACCTCTCCCACCAGGCAACGGCCCCACCTCCCAAGACTGGAGAGGTTACAGCACCCTGCCCTCGAGGCTACCCCACAACAACCAGGGTGAGTTCTAATGCACACTTATGTTAAGGTTTAGGCAGAGAATATTACGACAGTGATTTAGTTTTCATTTTTTTGACTCCAGGACTTTGGATTTAAAACTGTAAATATGTGGTTAAAGTGCTGCATTTCAGCTTTAAGGCTGTTTTAGGGTGTTCACATCCATATTGGGTGAACAGTGTAGAACAGTGTCTATCTGATGTAAGTGTGAGTCATTAACTGCAAAAGATTTAAGTTTTAAGTATGATGGCTTCATGTAGGTTTATGTTAATTTCTCTAACTTACAAAGGGGTAGAATTCACAACAAAACTTAATTTAATTGAGTCCATCCTTCCTGCATTGATCATCTGATGTGGAGATAAACACTTTTTCTACAAGTCCCTTTAACCTTGTAGTCATGTTTTGACTTCAAATCCACAGTGCTGAAGTACAGCAGAAACACCAGAAAAAATATGTCAAAATATTTCTGGACTCATTGTAAATACCTCCCCTAATCTAGAGGCAGCACAGCTCTATAAACTTTGTTTTTGTCAACTTCAGGGAGCACAGGTGGAGGAAGCGATAGACCGGGTGACATCAAAGATGTCCTTGACATTGAGAATCTACAGCTGAATGATCACACCAACAAAGCCAGCAAAACACAGGTATGTTAGCAGTCTATACTGTTGGTAAAACAGTAAACACAATAGGTTTAAGCTTTAAGGCAAACACATATACACAATGTGTTTTGGTGAGGAACAGAATGTAAACATTCAACAGAAAATTCTACAAGGTACCTATTTTTTTTTTTTTTTTTTTTAGGTACTAGTGTCATTCAAATCAAGTAGCACTTCAGCTCAAAGGCAGGAAAATAAACCTTTTAATGGTCCTTTAATCTTAACTCTGTGTCGTAATCCATATATTTCAATTCAATATTTGAGCTAAACTAGGCTAATACATGTAGACATAGATGAAGGAATTGTATCTATAAGCTTTGTCTGACTTTGGGTAAAGGTAAATTAGTATAATTAGTCAAATTATTTTTTTTTAAGTCTTTGTCAACTTACATCCTCCATCAGCAGACAGAGTGGGCTTGTCCCTCATGCACTTTCATCAACAAGCCGTCCCGTCCGGGCTGCGAAATCTGTGCCACAGCCAGACCTGACACACACATCCAGCAGGTACTGCAGTATATCTAGCAGTCAGTACTTTTGTGCTACTCCTTCTAACGATTTCCCCTCGACGACAGTCACCTCTTTTAATGTCTTATATTCTCTCACAAAGGAGAAAGGAAGGAGAGATGATCGAGGAGAATCTGGTTTAAGCAGCAGCAGCTGACTGCCCATCGTCGCTGTTTGGTCGCCGTGCTTCACTCAGTTACACACTCATACACACTCATACACACACACACACACACACACACACGTTGACAAAATACTTACATAAAGACTGTCAAGTGCACTGAGAGTCCTGACAGCTGGCTGGCTGCTGAAGACTGGAGCGTTTGAAGCACTGTAGCATGACACAGAGCTGCACTGGCCGAGGCTCAGACGATGAACTGCAGATAGAGACTATCAGCTTTGACCATTGGAACATGACCATGACATACATCTGAATTTGGCCTGATCTCTTTCTTATTTATTTTACAGGGTGGGTGCGCGTGCGTGTGTGTGTGTGCGTGTGTGTGTGCGTGTGTGTGTGCGTGTGTGTGTGCATGTGTGTGCGTATGTGTGTGTGTGCGTGTCTGTCTGTCTGTCTGTCTGTGTGTGTGTGTGTGAGGGGTGCAAACAACACAGACGGCCTAATATTTATTTTAGGGAAGAGAGACATGATGTTCTTTGCATTTGATTGCAGCTGAAGATGAGGGACTTTCAGTTTCTGCCAACTGTGAAGTGAGGGGAAAGGTGAAGCCTTGTGCAATACCCTGTTCTGTTTGTTAGTGTGCCATCTACCAAAATAAAGTTGGAAGCCATGAATGAGAAGAGATGGTGTGACACGTTTACAGGGTTGTCAAGTGCTTTTATTTTTTTATAACATTGTATCAAGTGTATTATTTTTAACAAGATGCATTGAATAATTGATGTACATTTTAGCAGTTGATCAAATTTTTCTCAATTCCCTCTGAGCTGTGACAGCAATGGAATGATTTGTTTTCAGTACATAAAACTGTAAAAACTTACATTAGCTGAATAAACATAATGGAACTAAACAAAACCAGTTTGTCTATTGATCTATTTTTCTGATATATTTTAATTGGAGTTGATTGACAAATGGTGTTTATACACCAGAAGATGTTCTCATCAGGATTATTTTTGACTGTTTGAGATTAAAAAAATGTAATAAAAAGCACGATTTCAAACTTGGGACAAGGAGTTTGAAAAATGTGGGCTTAGTGGTGCATTCATGACATATGAGTTATTGTAAGTATGAGTTTCTGACTTCTTAATAGCGTTTATGTCAACACCCAAGTCATAATTACAATTTAGAAACAGATTTTTCTCAAAGATAGATGCAAAGGCCTTTTTGCAGTTTTTGCACACAAAGTCTGAGTTCAAAGTGTAGTCAAAATTTTGTCTGTCAACAAACCTCTTTTTATGATCTATGACTCCACGTATTTTGTTTACATTCATAATGTGTACACATAAATCCTTTGTACAATGCCTAATGTAAATGTCTTGAATTAGATGAATTCATATTAGAGGTTTTATGACTTATTTTTCAGATTAAGTAAGATATAATGCACGAAACAGAACAACCAAACTTTTTCATTCTTTTAATTTGGCATTTATAAATATGAAATAAACACTTTCCAAATAAAGTTATCAAAACAAGTATAAAAATATTGGATGTAGTGATGGCTTGATTAACAGATGCAGATGTACAGACATCTTAAAAGAGGCAGACTACAACCAAACAGGTAATTTCTTCCATTTCAACAGTGCAATCTTTCATCATCATCATGCCTGATAAAACAAAAGATTAAGATAAATAAAACTGTATTAATTTTCTTTATGTACCACAAACAAAGAAATTCACAAAAAAAATCCGTAAATCAAATTTTATGGAAAGCAACCCAACTATTGTGTTTATAGTTATTTGTGAAAAGATTGACCCCTCTTGCCCTTATTTGTAAGTGAGATGTACAGTACAAAACCATTCTGCTAAGTTTATCAAGAAAACCTGATTTTCTCCAATGATTTAAGAATGAAATACTTGGAAGTTGATATTGAAATACCAACAAAATGTCCAAACAAAAAGAGTCGCTGCCTTCTTTCCAAGTCAACTATAGATATTCCTACTCTTTTCCAAACTCTCCAGTGGATTGAACGGTCATTCACATTTCCTACAGTCAAGACAAACTTGAGAGAACACCTGTTTCTCCCCATGACAGCCTTCGTAGTCCTGTGTGACTGGCATTTACTTCCAGAAGAGGATGTTCCAGAAAAGCAGCCAGCAAGGATATACCAGTAGGGCTATGAGAGGGTAAACCAGAGAGCCGTACAGGGAGTGGTCCAGGATGCCCTGCGAGATGACTGACAGGTAGAGCAACCAACCTTCCTGGAAGCTGACAGGCACTTCCTGCAGCTCTTGGAAGAAAAACACAGAAAAGAGGAGCGTGCAGGCTGGGCTGAGGATGACCAGGATGAAGGCTGATAGAACCCTAAAAAGGAGAAGAAGGAGAGAGCAAGGTTTTACTTCCATTTGACCAACATATGGCAGAGCTAAAATGGCCAAAGAGTCTCTGCAGGTGTATTACTTTGGTACGTGGGGTGTGATGAAGGCGGCCACGGGCACCAAGGTGAGAGCCAGGATGAAGCCCAGGGAGAAGTTGATGAGAGCGGTGCAGCCCAGCAGCACAGCCAGGTACAGCACGGCTACCAGCTTCAGCACTCTCCAGCCCTGCTCCGTCCCCTCGCCTGACAGGAGCCTTCAGCAAACAGCATGACAAACAGCTCACTATCCCGAATCACAGTGCTCTTCAAGTTGTACAAGTTACCCATCGTCTCGACTAGCTGTTCTTCTCGGTTCTGGCTAACTGCCGTGCATGTTAGGGTTATTTGCAGCTATATGACAGCAGAACTATTGGCTCAATTGAGGGTCAGTAAGGTTTGGAGCTTGTGACATGATGTTCAGGAATCATTTGAAAGCCTTTATAAACCTGTGAAAAAAGTCTGAATGAAATGTGAGCACAAGTTATATCAAATTTATATTTAATGTAAAGGTTTGGGTGATATGATCTCTGACAAAAAGGCAATAGCAATGTGTATAAGATGGTAAAGAAATGAGAGGCTCTGCTAGAGTGGGCTCAGAATACTGTATCACTTAACATGTGATGCTGTCTTTAAGACCAAGAACATGCGGTATTAAATATCTATACCAAAAATCTAAATCAGAGTGTTGCAGGTGTTAGTAGCTACCTGTGCGTGTTATGAGGCAAAGCCAGGCCTGCTGTGTAAACAGCAATAGCTGTCAGTACCACAGCCTCGGTCTCAGACACCGGGAAGTGTTCCACAGCCATCTCCTGAAAATGGATTGGCAGGGTGTACAGAGCTACTCCAGTCAGATGGCTGATCACCAGAGGGGTCAACACTGACAGCACTCCTGGACTGGACAGCTGAGAGGAAGCAGATTTGGTTAAAGTGGTGATTTAATAGACTCGAGATGAGTAAATAGTTTAGTTTCTGTCCTGTGTGCGTCTAACCTGTTCAGTGTCAACGATTCCATCTTCTGTTCTTGGTGATGGAGTCGCGAGTTGGACCCACAGGTCTAAGGCCTGTATCATAGTCTAAGGGCAAATCTGGCAATCAAGCGTGTATCGATAGCACTGTTAAAATCACACTGTTGACATGTAATTAATAACCTGGGCTGCAATCAGGGTAGATCTACATACACGCTTTTCTGCGTCAAATGTTTAGATTAAATCAAACTGAAAGCGAAATAATTGTGAAAGGATACACGAAGCAGAAGGATGACGGCGAGGAGGCCAAAGGCTGGCATGTAGTAACCAATGGAGACAAAGTGAGAGAGAGACGGCATGAGGTAGAAGAAGTAGGACTGGTGTAGGCGCTCCAGGAGATTATTCAGTTTACGATACATTCCTTCCAGGAGCCTAAAGATAATCATTAAGACAAAAAAAGAAACAACGAAACAAGTAATTATATAACAAGGTGAGATCTACAAAAAGAAGGACATTTAAAGCATTAAACAAATGAATACAAACAAAAGTCAGTGTACGTCTGCTCTGACCTGCCAATGGTGGTGGCATCAGTCTTGTACTGACGGAAACTGTTGACCCCCTTGATGGTGGCAGCCTCAATGTGGTACCGCAGGAAAAGGCCATGATCTCCCCAAGGGCGCCCACTGGCCTGCTTCATCACCATCAGCATCATGGTTTGGACTGAATGGCTGTAGCCTGACACACTGTCCCAGTCATTCCTCTGCAGCTATAGAAACATCCACACAGACAACCTCGGGTTATCTAACCATTCTGCTCACCAAACGCGTCGGCAGAAGAGACACTGTGCTAGGTTTTATCATCACATCTCATCCCAAGCCTTCACCTTGCCCTGGATGGTGCAAAGGACTCCTATCTTCTGACAGAAGGCATAGAAGAGGTTGGCTAAATCCAGGTTGGGGAGCTGGCCGTTGAGGCCTTCCAGTACTAGGTCCAAACTGGTGATGACATCACTGCTGAGCTCCAGGGACAGAGCTGCTTGGATTGAACCACCACGGCCTTGAAGTGGAGACCAGTCCATACCTAGATGCACCATTACAGAAGAAAAGTCAACTGAGGAATGCCATCTTGTTGTTTTTTTTATGGGTAACTGGGTGAATGCTGGTGATTACCTGTAGTGTTGGTGTGGTGGTAACCCTCCAGCCAGGCCTGCATGCCAATCAGATCATGCTCATTCACAAGGAAGATGATGTCCTTGGCCCAGTAAATCTGATCTATTGAGAAACACAGCAGTCATTAAGGCAAGAAATGCCGCTTCAATGTCATTCTAATGGTGGAGAGGGCCGTGGGTTCTGTACTCACTCCTGAAGTACTGTGCCAGGCCAAGTAGCAGCCCCACTGCCTGGTTGTTGTTATCGCCTGGGGTGCAGGGGGCACTCAGCACAAGGGCTTCAGTCCGTGGAGCTCTGGGGGCCCGAAGGATCCCATATACATTTGTCCCTTTTACCATCTAAGAGGAGAGAGGATTGTCAGTCTCTTCATGAGAGCAGAAATGTTAGCAAAAGTCTTCAATCACAAACTTACATATCTCTCTTTGTTTTCATCAGGAAAGGGCAGCGTGCGAGAGAATCTCTGGGTAAACACCTCCAGCCCTCGAGCCTGCATGGTCTTCACCAGCCAATCGACTGGCATCCCACTGCAGAGAAACAACTGGTCACGTTAGATGCTCTAAGGGTCTTGATCAAATCAGCGTTATGAACTGACTTCTTCATTCATGTGGTGTCTTCCTTCATTGTAACTCTGTGTTGCTTACCCGGCTTTCTTCTTATGAGCTGAAAACTCTCTGCCAGTGGCGAGCGCCCTCTCCCCTGCTGGAAAGCGCTCCTCCACCATGGTAGACCCCATGGCATTCTCTGACATGTATGTCCGCAGAGTGAACGGCTCAAAGGCCAACCCCATGAACCACGCCACACCCGCCATGTAGCACACCACACTAAGATGGGGGGATGGAATCAAAATGACAGAAATCATACAAGTCATAAACACAAGTGCACCGTGGGTGTTGTAATAAAGTGCAAAACTGTTTTTTTTTTTAAAGCCACCGGTGCATTTGAGATTTCATTTAGGCACGTTAATCTTTCAGGGATTACAAACTGACCAGATTGGGGCGTTGAGGCGGGTGAGCAGGCTGATCAAAGCCCGTCTTCTGTTTGGGTCAGACAGCA
Source organism: Lateolabrax maculatus (assembly GCA_031216445.1). Classification (NCBI taxonomy): domain Eukaryota; kingdom Metazoa; phylum Chordata; class Actinopteri; order Acropomatiformes; family Lateolabracidae; genus Lateolabrax; species Lateolabrax maculatus. The sequence continues at coordinate 11,433,225 of CM062203.1, read as the reverse complement.
GTCCCATGTTGTTGTCCGTTGTAACGTGAAAAGGCCTGGATACACTGGACCCTGAAGGCAGCACACGCACTGATATTATCAGCTATATACTTGAAATACACAATTACACATCAATTAAATAATAACAGAGGCAAATAGCTGCAAAACTGGATATTCAGTTGTATCTATATCTGTAATTATATATCAGATGCAGGTCATTATGTGGGTTTCCACACAGCTCGAGCTGAGAAACCGTCTCCCATTGTCACAGGACCCATTGACAGCTGTAGTTAGCTCGTTGCTAGCCTGCTAGCAATGATGTTAAAATGTTTTTATCCCCAAACCGTAAACCTCTGTGAATGTGATTATTATTCTAACAGCTGCGTGGTTAATCTTTCACATAATATGTATGAAGACAAACCTCCTTCCAGTGTACAGCGGGACACATCCACCTGCAGAGGTGGGGCTCGTTCACAACCAGCCGCTGTGGAATGTTTTCAACTTCCTTGTTCCTGCGGGACCGTTAATGCGGCGGACCGATATCCGGTCAAGCGACGGGAAACAATCAGAACCAGAATCAGCTTTATTGACTGTTTATGTTTTCACATACAAGGAGTTTGATCCCGGTGCTTCCGCTGCTCTCAATGCACTTTACAGATAAATAACAAATAAGCAAAAAAAAAAAATAATAAGGACAAAGGAGAACAAAGGCAAGCATAAACATTTACCTACTAATGAAAATATATAAATATATATATACAAGTATGCATCTATTTATCTATCTATCTATATATATATATACATTTATATATATATACACACACACACACATATATACATACAGTGCTCTGTAGCGCCCACCAGAGGGGAGGAGTTGGCACAGGTTGTGGTATGGAAGGCCACTTCAGTCCATTTTAAATAAATACATATATATGGCCATGAAATAAATCCTATGAATAAAACGAACTAGGCCATAATCTATAAATAAATGTTCATATATAAATGAGTCAATAGTTCATAAATATTTTTATTTTTAAAAAGGACGTTTTTCAAGGACTACTTTTATTTATTTCAGGAGACTTTTATTTTCAAATACCACATTTACTTCCCATCTCTTTTTATTTCCATATTTCATTTTCACGTGAATGGGCCGTGTATATGTACATACACATTTTCACTAACACTGTCAAGTCAGCATGAGAAAACATTGTTTTTGTGTCAGTTAAACAGTAATTTATGGAGTCAGCCTCCAGCAGTTAAGTGCAAGGTTCTGGGAGGTGAACTAACTGCCCTCCTGCTGCCAACACCCGGGGGAAACTGAGTAAGAGGACGCCGCTGGGTCCAGAGTGAATGTCAGATATCCAACTTAAAACTAACCTCACTGCAGTTATTCTAACATATTATATTCCGCATCCCCTGCTATATTTTTAAATTATATAAAATATGCAATTTCAGATTATATATTACAGATGTCAAGTCAGCATTTTGTTTCCAAAATGATATGATTTTAAGTTATCGATTTATCGGTTTTATTGATGTTAACAAACAATGCTGATGTATACAAACATTTAACAGCATCTAAAACATTCATAACTCCTTGTCTTTTGTTGTAGTTGGATTTTGTGGGGGGTTTTTTTCATGATGCTACCCTTTTGTTTGCATTAAGATAAAGGAATGTACCTTTAAATACTTTTATAAATAACACAAAATAAACAAGAAACACGCAAATGAGGCAGAGTTGACAAATTTATTGTTAGCTTCACCACTTATATATTGTACAAAAGTATAGTTGCCATTCACTCATTCACTCAAAGATTCTCCCATAAATCCTCTCCAAGTCCAATAGCACTTTCTGGTCTGCAACCAATACCACAGTCTGGTTCACCCGTCCTCCCTGCATTACTCTGCAGAGAGCACAGACACTTCTTGGAGATGCTGTCGCACCGCCTCGTCCAGCACCTTGCTCACACCTTTACAAGCCGTCATGGCAGCTTCCATCAGAGTCTCTAAGTGATCCTGATGTAGTCTGGCGTCCATCTGCAACAGAGCGATCTGTCCTCCCCGGGGCAGCAGCGCCAAGGACAGAGAGCTCACCCCTCCGCCTTCCTCTGCGTAGCAAAGGTCAGCGAGGGGGGTCTCATCCACAAAGCCGACCGTGCAGGCGCACACGTAGTCCCGCATGGGGATGCCGGCGTCGATCACCGCCAGAGTGGCAGCATTCACACACACGCTGTAGTTCCCGCCGTCCGACTGAAGAATCTGTTTGGGGAAGAAAAGTTGACACGTGGTTCAGTGCAAAAGACGGTGATCCCGACACTATAAAACACCCAACACATCTCACTGTTCAACATTAACCTTGACATAGATGTCTATTTGAGAGCGCGGGTAGAGCTGGGTCATCACAGCAGCTTCAAACGTCTGCTTGAGGTGGAGGCTCATCTCGGCAGACTTGCGGTCCCCGTGCGGTCTCCTCTTCCTCTCCGCTGTGCTGAATGTGGCCATGCTGTACTGACAGTTGATAACGGCTTGATCGTGACGAGTCCGGCTGCGTGAACCTCGCATCTAGGGGTGACAAACACGTCATCTCTTAAGGCCTTCAATTAAGGTATTTGCTGTTCCTAAAGAACATTTCTGAGATATAAGTAGGGCTTAATTTGAATTATAGTATATCATATTCAAAATTCTGTTGCCCAAACTATATGTTTATTATTGAGGTTGTAGTGGTGGTGTTGAACTGGACTGCATTATATTAAAAAGGTGTTTCTAATGTTCTGCCCATCCCATTTACAAACACTAACTACGACCTCAGTAATAAACAATATAGTTTAATTAATTCTAAGCTTCGTAAAGGAAGAATGTGGTAGAGCTGTTGCACTAGATTGCTTTAGACTGTATAGGTGTAGCTAATAAAGCGGCCAGGAAGTGTGTATCATTATCAAAAAAAATTTAATTAATACTGTAATACTGTCTTTCACCATATCGTCCAGCCCTGGATATGTTTACTGTACTTTACTATACACTGTAGTGGCTGTTACACAAATAACCAGTCACCACACTAATCTGAGTATTGATTTGGGTTATGGTAAACTATGATGGCCATTATTTGACATTTCATAGAGTAAATAAACACTTGATTTATCTGTTTTTTCAGTATCGACTGATTTCAAAACCTCAATCCAGTACTGCTGACAAAAAAAAACACCACGTTTTCAACCTGATTAACCTTCTCATTTTAAATGTTCTCTGATCCAGCGCTGTGTGAAGTGTGTTTAAATGTTTAAAGGACAGTCCCCGCGGGTCGTGCTCACCTCGTGCGGACCGTACACCACCGCCAGAGCCTTCGTGTTCCCCTGCTCGAAGTACGCGGATCCGTCGGCCTGAGCGAACACCCCCATGCGGGCCTGAACCTTCCGCAGCTCGGTGGCTTTTCTCCCGTCCAGGCGGTAGCCCTGGTCGGACAGCAGCTCCAGGCCCGCCATGTTTCCGCAAACTCAAGAGTGAGCGGCAGCGAAAGGCAACGACCCGCATGCGCATGTCGGCCGCTGTACTACATTACCCACACGCCCATTCGCTGGATGGGCTACGGCGAGCCCAAAGGGCCAAAGGCGACCGTTTTGGATTATTAGTTACAAATGGAGAAGGCAGGTTTGCCGTCGTTGCGCCTACAACTACACACATAAGACATAACTCGTTTCTCTATATAAAAGGTGTAAAAACGTTTATTGATAAGCCTTCCTTATTAGCTGAAATAAAATAAAATAAAAAATATTATTTTTTTAAATAAAGATATAAAAACAGATGTATAAAGTTGTTGGAGTCATGTATATCTATGTATGATTCGATTATATTTGTCCTCTGGCTTTGAACCTCTTCTTACTGTAAATCGATCATCTTTTTGTATTTGTTTTTTTTTTTTATGTACTTATTGTCACACCTGTGACACTGAGTTTCAGGCTACCTGTATGTATGTACATTTCTTCTGTTTCTATTCTGAAATAAGTAAAGGTGGGGTCCTTATAAAATTGTCAACTAAATTTAAAATAAATAACTGTTTTAACTTATTTTTTGGTAATTGCCGTCCATTGGATTTGTTAATAACTTATTTTAAAAAAGTACTGCATAAGCATTTGATGTGTATGACACTTAAGTTTCTCCCAGTGCCTGCTCAATGACCACTGGATACATCCAAATGGGACAAAAATACTAATTTTATAACTATTTTTACTTTGTCAGGATTACTTCTCTTCATGTGTTGTGTGATGCGAATATATTTGCAGTGATGAAAGTGAAAAGTCTGCTCTCCTAAGGACTAAAATAAATGCTTGTTTTTCTGGGGACTCCTGGAAATTTGCCAAGGGCCCCTTATGATCCCTGGAGAAAATGGGTCTAAAAATAAATCAATCCCCATGTCTGTATAACATTTATCACCCACTGTGGACTACTATATGTTTAAATTTGGACCTGGCAATACAATTTTTTGTACAACAGTCATTAGTCACAATGCATGGAGAGTTGCACAACTTCAACACTTTTAAAAATAAAATTTATTAGCATCTCTAATGTGTATAAATAAAAACATATATGAAACAATGTATATACGTATGATGTCATGAGTTTAACAATAACAGGGTTACATGTGATACAAAGGAGCAGTCATTATTTTAGCCAGTGTATTGTGAGGAAAACTGTACCTTGAAAACAAGCTTTCAAATATGCATACCTATAAGTTGCAAATCTACATTCTTTGATAAGAATGAAACAAAGAAATCAGTTCAGGGGTGGTAACATAGTTAATATGCAGTTTTGCATTCCCATATCTTAAGATTTTAAAACATCTTTGATTTAATACATTACAAATTCTGTACTTTTTTAAAAACTTTTCACTAACAATGTTGAGGCACAAAGCCACAACACTATTCACACTTGCCTTCTCAACTTTAAATTACACTCCATGAAAATCCTAAAAAGGATTTCATCTCACTCTTTTTCATTTACTGAAGTCACATTGTTCCACAGACTCATAAGAAAGGGTCTTTATAAGTAGACCTGAAATCTAGGGACAATATGACTATAATGTTAGACACGGCGACAAAAAATAGTAAGATACCCAATGACAAATTGTACATGTAACTAACAGACCCAAAAGGATCAAACAAACAACTTGATTTGCATTTTAGTAATGTAATAATAAGGTTTGTCATTTTCTGCGATGGCTTGCTGTGCCTGGGTCAGAATACAAAGAAGACAGTGAATGGATGCTTTTGTGGGGGTCTGAGGACTTGGCTCTCTAGGCAAAAAGCAAAGAAAGGAAAGGACCTATCTTCTTGTATCACCCAATGTTTTCTATTTGGTCATGCTTTCAACACTCAACGTGTTCAAATGTCTTACAAAACTGACAGATATGCACATAGGACAAATGCTACTTCTGAAAGCTGGCCAAGATTTTACAATAGCCAATGTGATGTGGACTTGTAACAGACCATTAAATATACACCGCTGACGACTACAGGAAATAGTCTACAACCCACACAACTGTGTGTCAAACTGCCATAGACAAGTCAGTTACAATGTGTGGACTATTATTGGCCATTGTTCAGTTTTTCCTCATAAATTGAAAAATATCACATTTTAAAAAGGGGATAACAACATCCAAGACTAACTGCTTCAAAGTAAAAAAAAAAAAAAATGGTGGGTAGGTACAAAAGAAAAGGAAAAAGTGGTGTGTCTGCTTTAATACGCAGGTGTACGTGACAGTGAGAGGTTATCGGCACCCAAGGATCATGGCGACCTCATTCAGCCTTATGGAATGAAGGGACTATGTAGTAGATCTGAAAAACGATGGTCTCTGCTCCATCCCAAGTCTTTAGAAGAGTGCAAAGATCCCCTTATTTCCCTGATATATCCATGTTCTCGCATCCTAAAACTCTGCAAACTCCTTTGCGCATTTTTCCGTTAAAGAAACACGGATTTCTTCCTCCTCGTAATCGTCGAAGTTGCTGGTGTCCCCGGGGCCTCTGCACTTTGGTATGAATGGGGCTTCCACCTGCAAGAACAGGAGCAATACATATTTTAATAGGCAGGATTTATATTTATGTCTACACTGCCAATCACACCACCGACAGAGAAAGGACAGGCAATTATTTCTCTGAGGAAGGACAGACTGTCTTTCAGCAATGTACCCTGCACTGTCGAAAGGCGTCTAGAAACTGGCAAGATCGAATGATACTAAAGTATGCTGAATTCTGACAGCTTAAGGGGGTCAGTATACTTTAAAGGGAGTGCTTGACAGATGGTCAGTGTGTGAAACCCTCTCCCTCCACACCTTTCCGAGGTCTGCGCCTTAATCCCCATATTAACAATGATCATGTCTTCCCCCCCTCTTTGACAGCAGGCTTTTAATCCTCCCTTCAAGTGTTGCCTTTCGAAACAGCTATAAACGCTTGTACTTCTAGTCAGACGACACTTTGTACAAACTAGTTCATCCCAAGCATACCCCAGCGGAAAAAAAAGTACCTAATTTCATGGATTTTGTTTTGCATGTGCATGTAAACTTCAATTTGTAGGAGTACCTTTTTTGGCTATGGTTTTTCAAACTTCGTTGATTAAGATTAACCATCACAAATACATTCTAACCACTGTTTTTACCAGCTGTTTCGCCTAATTATAAAGTTGCACTTTTTTGCAGATAATTCCTAATAACATTTCTACATTCACTTACACCTCATCCTTGTAAATATTTTACAATTGCTTGATATTTAACCAATTAAAAACCTGTGACTGATATGAAACAGCACGTGGGCCTCTCAGCTGTGATTCTGTTTTCACTGAAATGTTAATATACAAATTACTGAGCGTTCAAGATCCTCTGCCTTTTCTCAGGATAAACTCAGTCTATTGCCAATAAATGTCTGGCGTTTCTGTGTGTAGTCTGCTTACAGTTTCCATGTTTTCAAGACGTAAGTCTGTGTACAATTTTTTAAAGTAGTCAGTCCACCTCCCTCCACCCTGTATTTACTAAACATGTAGTGTGTTTGGCTGTCAGAGAAACGACAATGAAGGTGGAAAGCTACAGAGGGATATGGCTTGACTACCTGGGATTCAAAAACATATAGGGATGTGTTTGTGTGCAGGCAGAGCCACCTGGACACCCCTGAAGTCTTTTGCAAAGTTCAGGACAATAAAAGGTTTATAAAGCTTGGACTAACTCAAAGTGTGTGTATTGCAATTACAGTCTAACATTGTCACACAGCAGTATTCAAGGAGCTATATCAACTTTTTTCACTGAATAAAAGCTGTAAATAGACAAGAAAAACAACAGGCTGCCTGATTTATGCGTCAAATTTACCTTAATAGCTTTGCTTGTTCGTGCTGTTTTTACATCACAGTCCCACTACATTTTGTGTTGTGTAAGGAGTTATTTTAAGTAACTGTTGTAAAGCATGGGAGCAGTACTACATAAACTGAAATGAAAATGCTGATGAAATAAAATGAATTAAATCCTATAACATAATCACAGCAGGTAAGATCAGATTTATAGATGCATTTGATCACATAGAGCCATTCTTAAGTTTTATATATTATATAGTATGATTGTATAATAATGACGTTTAACAGAATCAACAGATCAGTGAGATTCAAGCCTGAGCTAAATATCCACTTTGATTAATCGAAGAACTCCATTATCTTTGTCATCCTACAAAATGGCATCTGGCACTGATGGCTCACACCCAGCAGTGGAGCTGGGTGATTTCCAAGTGAAAAAAATAAAACTCTGACTGGCCAGTTGTGAAATCACTGTTAACATTACAGCAAAAAATACTGTGCTTCACACGTAAGGGACCATAAAACAGTCCTCAGATAACTTTCTACTGTAGGAACATAACAGTATTAAATAATACTGTTAGCTGTGAATTTTAGAACAAGCAAACAAATCAATATTAACAAATCAATATCTAATTAACTTGCCACTTGTTTTTATAGGGGTAACAGTGTTTGGCGTCACTACAAAATGTGTATGGTGTCTTGCCTTTCTCTCGTAGATTGCGATCCAGTCTGTTGTGGCAAACCATTTGTGGCCTTTGATGTCGTTGACTCCATTTTTCAGGTTGCCGTAACGTTTGGTCAGATCCACCTGCAGCAGGTTTCTCAACAGATCCTTCAAGTCAGAGCTGAAGTGGGAAGGGAATCGCACCTAGAAAGAAGAAGGAATACCTTTTTACATATTCTCAAACTACAGGCAGGAAACG